>CM026207.1:20283511-20773380 GCA_014839995.1 Xenentodon cancila | reverse complement strand
TTTTCTCTCTCAGGGTGATAAGAACCTAACTTGTTTAACTTATTTTCAATTTATGTTCCCTGTCAGTCTTAAAAGCAAAATATTCAATGATGTCATCACGAGAAAAATTATTACATTTTTGATCCACATGGAATAATCAATAAAACTAAAAGCCTTCATTGCCAAGAAACCTTTCCTGAAGTTTTTAACATTAACTGTTTTATCTACTTTATTTTATTCATAGTTAGTTCATTAGTTATAGTCACAGTTAAATGACAGATCAAAGATAAGTACATAATTATAAAAAATAATTATAAACCACTGTGGTCACGTTTTGTTACTGATTATCCATCCATTATCTATACCCGCTTACTCCTTCTCAGGGTACCGGGGGTCTGTCGGAGCCTATCCAGACTCATTCCAGGTGGAGGCAGGTGTCCACCCTGGACAGGTCGTCACACCTATGGGCAATTAAGAGTGATCAATTAACCTATCATGCATGTTTTTGGACTGTGGGGAAGAAACCGAGAGTACTCAGAGGGAACCCACGCAAGCACGGGAAAAACATGCAAACTCCACACCTGACCCCACTGGGCCGGGAATCGAACCAGGAACCTTCTTGCTGTGAGGAGACAGTGCTAGTAGTGTAGTATCTCCAATTGTCCATTAAGATCATCAATTTCTCTCCTCACACATTTGGCTATGACCAGTTTTCCAAATGATCAATAATCTTCTTTAACCCAATGACTTGAGTGTAATTTTACAATTGTAGCTCATGTGGCACAAACGTATCAATATTTACTAAACATTTATGTGTGGAGAAATGTATTCTCTAATCCAACTCTATAAACTTAAAGCTCGTCTCTAAATCTAAAAATTCCCCCGTCTGCAGGTCTAAACAACAGCTTATCAAACAGATAAAAATTCATCAACTCAGACAGAGACGGAGCATTAGAGAGGGGGAAGGACAAATGTATTGTTTAATTTACTTCCATGACAACACCAACACAGTCCATTTCTACCGGCCCCAACCACCACTCCAACTGTCCTTTTAAACCACCTTTTGATTAAAGGAATAGTCAAACTCTCCCAACACAGACGCAAATCTCAGCCCATGAAATGCCTCAACTGCATCAGGAGGTTGGACTCATGTACTTGACTGACAGGCAGCTCAGCCAATGACCAGCAACCATTATTTCCTCATCAGTCGCCGTCACGCCAGGAAGTTCAGGAAAGTATCCAGCAGTGTTACCAACCTGGCGTCAGATAAACACAGCAACAATCTTCAACTTTCAACATTGACAACAACGTCCAACAATTCTTCCATGTCACCCTTCGGTGTGATGGGACACGACTCGGCTTATCGGTTTAATGCGTCCGTGCACGCTCTCGTGCAGCACAATGGTCAGATCAACTCCAGGGTATTTCAGGAGGAAAACAGGATTTTCCAACACTCACCTGCACTGTTTGTTTACCAGATGTTCAGTTGTAAAACTTTTAGTTCTTAAAGCTTTCTGGTCTAATTCGTCCAGTCTACTTCTATTTCATTTAAATTCACTTTATCAATCCCTGAAGTAAAAGTAATCAAAATTACTGATGCACCTTGGATTCTCCTCCCATTTTCTTTTTTTACCATTTTCTTTCTTTCTTTCTTTCTTATTTTTCATGTCTCTTCATTTATTTAATTTTCTGTTCTTCTCCTGTTTCTCATTTCCACCATGTCTCACACAAACAACTTTTCTGCCACACTGTCAAATGTCTGGATGAAAACATTTATTTATTTATTTATTTATTTATTATTTATTTATTATTTATTTATTTATTTATTTATTTATTTATTTATTTATTTATTTATTTTATTTATTTATCTATTATATTTTTTAACCAATAATTAATAACTACCAGTAATTGTCTTAAGGAGCATCTGAGTCAGGAAGTTTGCTCATAATTTCATCCAGTCACTGGCTGTCAGCTAAAGAGCGCCAGAAGCACAGGCTCCTCCCACATGTCAGATTCTGCCCATAACGCCGGTGCCAATGCATTCTTAGTCTTTAATTAGTTTTCACGCTTGCCATTTTTGTCCTCTATTCTATGCAACATTTTTACACTCAGACTACCATTTTTCCATGAAATTATATTAATTTATCCACACTTGCACACAATCCTCCCAGAATTCCACATATTTATGACAACATTCCCCACTGGGTCGCAGCAGAAGAAGACCCAAACAATATTAAAATAAACCACACAGAGAAAACAATCTTCCAGCAATTGAAGCACTAAATGCACAAACCCTCAAAATCTCAAAGTAATTCACAGAGCTCTTTTAAACAGTCTTTAAATCAACTCAACCATGAAACAGTTTTAAAAATGTTTTTTAAAAATGTATGTTTTCTCATTAATAAAGTGTTCAACGTTCACGTTTCGTGAGTGTTATGATTGAAATTAATTTTCAAAAAGTGAAATGAGAATTTCTGGCTCCGTCTTATCAACACTTGGTTCAGATTTATGTTTACTCTGGAATATACATTTGTAAGTAAAGACTGTAAGGTAAAAGGATTTGAGGTTGCTGACATTGATTGTTGATAAAGTGCAGCTTCCTAAATATTTTACCAATTACTTTTCAGCGATTGTTGGACACATTAATTTGATGTATTTGTGCATTAATACTACTTAGTTATTACGCATTCAATTCAA
Organism: Xenentodon cancila; assembly: GCA_014839995.1. Taxonomy (NCBI): domain Eukaryota; kingdom Metazoa; phylum Chordata; class Actinopteri; order Beloniformes; family Belonidae; genus Xenentodon; species Xenentodon cancila. The sequence goes on along the minus strand of CM026207.1, from coordinate 20,770,704 downwards.
TTCAATTCAATTTTATTTATATAGCGTCTATTACAACACAAGTTGTCTCTAGGCGCTTTCCAGAGACCCAGAACATGACCCCCGAGCAATTATTACATAAACAGCGGCAGGTAAAAACTCCCCTAGTGGAAGAAAAACCGTAAGCCAAACAGTGGCAAGGAAAAACTCCCTTTAAGAGGGAAGAAACCTTGAGCAGGACCTGGCTCATGAGGGGAGACCCTCTTGCCGAAGGCCAGCCGGGTAGTAGAGCAAGAAATAAGAAAGAATAGAGACATAGAGACACCGTCAAAGGTACAAGATAGGATACATTAGTAACTGTCCTTGGTAGTCCAATTAGACTTCTGTGAATATTGGTGATATATGGATAGACGGTGATACAAGGGGATGAGGACTGCAGGTTGGGGTGTCAGCAAACATCCAACAGACCTCCATACAGACAGGTGAAGGCAGACACTGGGATGGTCAGAGGTGGAACTGCAGGTCAGCAAGCAGCTCCTGAGGCTCTGGTCCACAGGACATGCAAAGAAGAGGAAAAGAAGGGCCAGACAAGCACAAAAACTACCAGAACAATGGACCACAATTAAGTTTATGGGATATTGTTAATAAATGAGGGTTGAGGTGAAGAAGAGACAGAGAAGGCAAAGAGAAACAGAGAAGGTGAAAGGCACCACTCAGTGGATCATGTTGGTGCCCCCTGCAGCATAGGCCTATAACAGCTATCTACACCGAAGCTATGTTTAAGATGAGCTGCTCTAATCTGGTCCTGTAGCTGCAGCTTTGACTACTGGCCCTGACACATTAAGGTACTAAATGTACACTAACTATATGCTTTATTAAACAGAAATGTTTTAAGTTTAGTTTTTAAAGGTGGAGGTGGTATCAGCCTCCTTAACCCAAACTGGAAGTTGGTTCCATAGTGATGGTTCCTGATAGCAGAAACCCGTCCTCCAAATCTACATCTGGATCTTAGGAACTACGAGTAAACCTGCACTCTGAGAACGGAGAGCTCTATTAGGAACGTACGGTACTATCAGGTCTTGCAAATATCGCGGCGCTAGGCCATTTTGGACTTTATATGCCAGTAATAAAATTTTGAATTGGATTCTAAATTTTACAGGGAGCCAATGGAGGGAAGCTAAAACTGGAGAGACGTGGTCTCTCTTGTTGATTCCTGTCAGCACTCGCGCTGTGCATTTTGGATCAGCTGGAGGCTGTTCAGAGAATTACTTGGACATCAAGCCAACAACACGTTACAGTAATCTAGTCTAGAAGATACGAACGCATGAATTAGTTTTTCGGCATCACTCTGCGAGAGGATGCTCCTAATCTTTGCGATATTATGGAGGTGGAAAAACGCAGTTTTACAAACCTGATTAATATGCTGTTTAAATGACAAATCCTGATCGAATATAACGCCAAGGTTTCGCACAGTTTCGCACAGCATTCAATTGTCGTGTTTGACTATCTCAGAGACAAAACAATCTTCAATGTGTCACAGAGTCATTGGTCACAGCTGACAGGTACCTGTCATGACAAATATCTAAAGCAGTCAGGTGACCCCCATCATGCTGCAGCCAAGGAGGAAGCAAGTGGTGAGGTCACCATGGGGAAGGGATAAGTGAAGAGAAACCTACAAAGCATTTGGGAAACATTCAACGAGACACAAAGATCCATTCTAGTCTGACTCTTCTGACTCTGAGTCTTCTGTTCTGGGCATGGTCCAAACACGTAACCATGGACACCCCTCAGACTGATCATTTCATCCCTTGGACTATTGTCATATAATCACCTCTTGTTGCGTGCAGTTAAACCTCTTTTCCTGTATGTGTTTTGGAGGCCAGTTGGGTGACCAAGTCATCATCAAATCATGTAGTTTGTGACACATCTGTCACCCATCAGTCCAATAAACAACTTCAAGACCCCCATTAGGAATCAGTAGGTGGTGTAGTTTGAACCAGTGTCTCACAGCCCTGGACTTCAGGACAACACTGTCCTGCATGTTTTCAGGTTGTCATCAGGGTCTGCACATGTTTGTCAATGGTTTATTTATTTGAGGCAGGTGTGTTGGAGCAGAGCAACATCTAAAAGAAACACAGGACAATGTGTCCTGAGGACCAGGTAAAAAAAACAACAACACAAACACTGATGAAGAGGACAACCCTCTGATGACACTAACAAACTCATAGTTAATGTAAAAGTAGAAAAAAAGCAATGTTTAGATAATTCAAGTTATTTTTTAAGCTTCCCCTTTCAGTTAAACAGACAGCATTTAGTTTTATTGATTAATTGTTTTTTATTTGTGTTTACTTCTGTCTTGTTTTTTGCTGTTGTCTACAGGCTCTTGGAGTGAATGATTGTAGTTGTAACTTTACACTGTCATTGATATGCAATAAAATTTGACATAGGCAATAACATTGTCAAACTTAGTCATATAAATAAACCAATAATAATAATAATTACTTTACAGTTACAAATTTGGATCTGGGCCTATATTCCATGTTGCACAGAGAACGTTGATTTAGAATGTTGATTTAAACTCTGACCTATGACATCACTCCAGTTTGCTGTGATGCGTCAAAGACATAAAAAAGAACACAGAACACAGAATCTCTCAGTTGCAACAGACTCATCAGCCAACTGACTTCATACACTTGTTTGAAGACCAGACAACAAGAAACGTGAAAATCCAGCCCGTGCCGGTGAACTATTGGTCTCAAAGTAAACCTCTAAGAACCTACATGTTGGGCCTTGAAATGGAAGTGAAGGAACTCAGTGTTTACCCATACGTCAGGAGCAGCCACAAAAACGGTGAGCAAGACGCTGCTGTGACTGAAGATATGACTCTGCGTTCAGAGGATGACCAGTGTCACCTCAAATACACAGCTTCATCTGTGACACCACTTGAAGTCTCCGTGTCCACAAACAATTTGGCTCTGGAAGAGACTGAATATGTTTTTGTACCAACAAAACATTTCTCTTTTGCTGACACTTGTGCACCAGAAAACTATTTACCACTAACAAAAGTCTCCACAAGTCACCATTTAAACAAACCAGAAGATATGTCTGCACCTGAAGACATTTTGGACACAACAGAGATCTTTGCACAAGAAGACGTCTCTCTATCACATGAGGACGGCTTTTCCTCTGAAGACTGCTCCCCACAGGCAGGTGATTCAGCGCTGGATGAACCTTTGTCAGAAGCACATGTCTACACCAGAAGACGTCTGCAAAGAGAAAGATACTTCTAAACTGGAGCAGATGTGGGCACAATTAAAGATCATAGACTGGGATGAGATCTCTACATCAAGTCAGGAGAGCATTTGTTCCAAAGACGGCTTCTCACAAAACAACTATTGCAGACGGCAAAACATTTATGCACCACAAAACATCTGGGCGCATGAAAAGATCTTTGAAAGAGATGAGACTTCTTCCTTAGATGAAGCAAGCAATTGTTCAGGATGTCTCTCAGAACCTGAACATCTAGGTTCTTTAGAAAGGACGGTGTGCTTAAGATCGGAACCGTTTCCTGACCTGGATGTCATTTCAATCCCCGAATACGTCTGGGAACGCACTAAAGACCCCGAACCAGAGAAGAAGCGTTCTTTGTGGAAGCGTTTCAAAAAATTGTCACACCAGCTCATCGCAGACAACACAAAAGCCAAAAGCAGACGAAACAAAGTTCCTGCATTCAAAACCTGACGACGTCGAGGACATCTGCAACACCGAAGAGATTTCTCTTGCATCAGAAGAGCTGTTTGTCCAAGGAAACCACCTGGAAGACGAAAAGACCTGTTTGTTAGTGGACTTCCAAGAACCAAGACACCTTCTTTGTGGAGGGAAAATCAAAAAAAGTGCTACTTTTTCATTTCATCGGCAACATAAAGATGGTTAAAAACAACGTGCCAACAGTGAAACAAAATATGCAGAAAACACAATTTTTTGGACATTAACTTTCCTTTCTATCTTAAATGTTATAACCTGTGAAATACATATTTTGAATCTGTTGGGATAAATGAAAAAAAAACATAAAGATTAGCTGTGCAATGTTTTATTTGAGTGTCTACAAAATACTGTTCAAACACCTGTTCTCATACACGTGTTTCTATCAGGAAAAACATCTGTCCACAGGTATGCAGAGATTCCTTCACATAGTGGCAAGATTTTGACCATTTACTCATCAAATCTATAAATAAGTATATAAATAAGTATTTAAATCCCAGTTTGAAAGGGGTGAGGACATTAGACAAAGGGATTACCCAGGTGTGTTGTTCTCTATAGAGGATGAAGAGTTTGTTATGAAGTTTTTACCCCACGTTACATTTTGTGAGGCTTTGCCGTGGTGAAATAACATGCTTGCCATTGCTGCGGTAAGTTAAGGTCATCAGCTCCTATATCTCTATTTATGCATTTGATTTTATCCTTAATTAAATAATGCTTAGACACAAAACGTTATGTAAGTGTTGTGGAAAGAAGTATTAACACCTCTGTATAACATGTTTAAACCACTGGGTAACTATCTGGACTGAAACTGACTTCGTTACATTATCATGAACAAAGACAGGAGAGATGATCCAAGTTTAGTAGATTTAATTCAGAAGTTTCATGCAAGTGGGTCAAACATACATCAGGTGTGTCTGGGGTGTCTAAACCCCCAGTGGGGAGAACTCTGAGACACGAGTGTGATCAGAGGTCCGACCACTTGATGGTCTTTTCTTCTCAGTGGAGGTTGGTTAAGACATCTCAAAATGGACAAATAATCAATCACCATAGAAACAGACGGTTTGTGACACCACAAGCAGCAGTCCTGGTGAAGTCACAGATGCAGTGTCCCCGGATTTGTACTTGTGATCCACACTTCCGGTGGAAACAAACAGGAGCTTGAAAAATAGTAGGAATAACCATGACAACGTCAAATAAACATTTGAGTTCCTAACTGTAGGGGCAAAGTTTGAAACCAAATCAAAACCGAATACTCATATTCAGACCTTAAGATTAATGTGCCACCAACGTGCACCTGTAAATGTCCTTTGATGACCTTTGTCATGCAGACAGGCGTTCCAAATGTCCATCATAAAGGCCAGCAACACTCCCTGAACCTCAGGTAGAGGAACGATGGGAACGAAAAGGTTGAACTGATAAATAACCATTATAACTGACACGCAAAACATGAACAAAAGATAATAGATTCTGGTACCAAGTGTCTCCATGGAATTCTGTGTGACTGAACAAATGATCCAAACAAAATAAAATAACCACTAACATTAACCTTAGCAGAAAATACTCCAAAATCAGAAACTCAAAGACCCCAAAATAAATAAACACAAATCCAAATAAGACCTAATACACAAACATTTTACATTTTCCCTCAAACATTTATAAGGCAGTAAATAAGCTGCAACTGGGTCCAGCTTACCGGAAAACCAGGCAACAGGTCTCATCACACCACCATGTTCCTGCAGGAGAACCGAGGTCATGCATCCATCTTTCTCATCCACCGTTGGGGTGAAAGGACGGGCGTAGTCAGGCACCCCTAAAGCAGAGGACTTTGTAGAGCTGGTTTAAACTCATGGAACGCTTTAACCCCTTCAGGGGTCCAGACCAAGTAATCATGAGCCTGCAAGCCCTTCCCATGGATAAGAGAGCTCAGAGGAGCCTCTAGTGCAGCATTACAAAAAATGACATCAGCTGTTTCTTTATGTTTAGGAGGGTTTTGAATGTCTTCAACATGTTTACACAGTGATCGTCTGCCCTCAGCAGAGATAACATGGCCCAGAAAGTGAATAGTTGCCACACAAACTGGCATTTCGATGAACCTACTTATGTCCTTCCCCAGCAATGTGTTTTTAGAGTGTTATCGTGTCAACCTCACACTGCTCACGTGTAGGACAAACACATCATAACCATCATCTGTGTGCTGCAGGAGTGCAGTACCAGGGGTCACCACTAGAGGGTCAAAGCAGCGTTATAGATGGTAGTAACCTTGACACATAAGAATGAGTGTCCAAGGTACACCCTTAAAATGAACCAAAATGGACTATCAGGGTCACCACAGGCACACTAAAAATGACATTTGGAAGGTCCACTACAGAAAACCATTTAGCTGAACTAGAAATCTGTCCCACCATTGAGTACGGATTAGTCACAGAAAGGGAACATGCCAGAACAGCTTTATTAAACAACCGCTTGGACGAACCTCCACTCTGTCGGTGGGTGGTTTTTATCACGTGCTTCTTCACAGGAAATATAGGTGTGCGGACAGGAGGAATTGGACATTTCCTGTTGCATCTGAAACACATCTGGCCTTGATTGAAACAAAACACAGTCACTGTTAATTTAGAAGAAATCACCCCACAAACCTCACAACTACACACACAAAGACTAAAACCAACCAATCACCAAATTATCAAAACAACAAATAAGAGTGAGTAATTACATCAGATAATTGTGGATCTAGTGTCAACTGAAAAGATTTAAGGTCCTAATAGCGCAGAAACTTCAACTCATTTAAATTCCATTCAACCTCAATTTATGTTTATTATTTATATTTATATTCATTCAACTCACGTTAACAGATTTAAAAAAATAATTTTAATGTTTTAAGCACAGACAGTTCATTTCCTCTTCCAGAACCTAAAACAGTGGTTTTCCACCAGTTATGAAGACTGTGGGTCTCTAAATGTAGTCATGATCAGGGATTTGCCAGGTCTTAACTCCACGTTGCAGGGACAGGTCAGGTGATATTGGCTGCCCTTTACAACACCATCCAAGTCCAAGTGGAGCTGGTGTAGATCTCCATGACCCCCACAGGACTCCCACCGCTGCCTCGCTGCAACAGCACATCGCCAGTCTGGTGAATGAAAACACACGTCAACAGTTTCAGTCTCTGAGAAGAAAATGTTTTTAGTTCCTCCAAATCAACACTTGCTGGACGGTTCATCATCAATGTCCTCCACAGCACAGATCAGAACAGATGAAATTTAGCTCCATCAGACCCATATTTGATCATCCAGGTATTTCCACCACGTGTCGGATGTCCTTCAATATGACAACACCAGAAATGTGGTCCGGTCTCTCTGGTGTTTCACATAGTTGGTGTTTAAACCCGACTCCAGATGTTTAAACTCGTCTCCAGATAACAACAGTCAGGCCCACATCCACTCTGGTGTCAGCGTGGATGTCAGTTGGAACCACTCCTACAAGGCAGAGCATCACCACAGCAGATAAAAGACCTCTGGGCATCTGGAATACCAATCAAAAGGAATGAAAAAAAAAATTAAGAAAGCAGAATAAGTTAAAAAGAATACAGACTACAAGTCGCACATATGTAGGAGACTTTGTGATTTATTTTGAATTATGTGTGAGTAAAGTTATTTTTTTGTTTGTTTTCTCTCTCAGGGTGAGATAAGAACCTAACTTGTTTAACTTATTTTCAATTTATGTTCCCTGTCAGTCTTAAAAGCAAAATATTCAATGATGTCATCACGAGAAGAATCATAAAATTTTTTTTCTTTTAATTCCAAGATGATCCACATGGAATAATCAATAAAGACTAAAAGCCTTCATTGCTAAGAACTTTTCCTGAAGTTTTCAACGTTAACTGTTTTATCTATTATTTTTATTCATAGTTAGTTAGTTATAGTCACAGTTAAATGACAGATCAAAGAATAAGTACATAGTATAAAAAATAATTATAAACCACTGTGGTAACGTTTTGTTACTGATTATCTATCCATTATCTATACGCGCTTACTCCTTCTCAGGGTACCGGGGGTCTGTCGGAGCCTATCCAGACTCATTCCAGGTGGGAGGCAGGTGTCCACCCTGGACAGGTCGCCACACCTATGGACAATTAAGAGTGATCAATTAACCTATCATGCATGTTTTTGGACTGTGGGAAGAAACCGGAGTACTCGGAGGGAACCCATGCAAGCACGGGAAGAACATGCAAACTCCACACACCTGACCCACTGGGCCGGGAATCGAACCAGGAACCTTCTTGCTGTGAGGCAACAGTGCTAGTAGTGTAGTATCTCCAATTGTCCTTTTAGATCATCATTTTCTCTCCTCACACATTCAGCTATGACCAGTTTTCCAAATGATCAATAATCATTTCTTTAACCCAATGACTTCAGTGTGATTGTACAAAGTTTTATGTTGTCCGTGAAAGCTTAAAAGTTTTGAGTGTCTACAAATAAATACCAAAAAAGAAATTAAGCGCGTGCTTTTACTAAAAACTACATTTCCCACAATACCTTTCAACCTCAATAGCCGCGGCAGTGTTTCCACATCTATGCCAACGAAGTGAAATTGAGATATGAATAATGATCCCAAAATGTCCAGAAAGAGAAAAATTGATGCAGAAGGAAGATTGTTTCAAGAAAGATGGGAAAGCGAATACTTGTTTGTGCTTCAAGGAGAAAGACCGGTATGTCTTTTGTGTTACGAGGCAATATCGGTTGTCAAAGAGTACAATCTGCGTCGACATTTTGACGCCAAACACGGAGATAGAAGTACGCTAAAGCTAGCCTTCAAGAAAAACAACAAATTGCCCAAGAATTAAAAGGCAAACTGCGGTTACAGCAGAGTTTGTTAACAAAATCCACAGCTAAAAAAAACAGTTAAACTGTGTACAATTTAATGTTTGTGCGTACATTTGTTTTGTGTTTATTATTTTCAGATCATGATCAATCGATAGTAGAGAGAGAATCCCCTTGTGTTCAAAAACAGGCAGCCTCTCCTCATCAAAGACTACTTGAAAAACTTGACCAATATAGTTGTAAACTCATCCATTTTCAGCTCATAATTACTTCTTCCCAGCTTATCTAGTAGATAACCATAGATAACTTTCTGATTTTGTAACTATTATTTTTTGAAAACTTATTCATAGCAGTAGATGAATTCAATTATATACATCTTTTTAAATATAAAAGATGAAACAAATGTTTTACATCAATGAACTTTTCAGGTGCGTTTCACCACAATGTTATTTTTCTTTGTTTACTTGGAGAGTTTGATCCTTCATTAATGGAGTTTTCATAAGCTGACAAAATTTAAAAGGATTTATGTTAGTGCTACAAGCAAACATATGTTTTCTATACAACTGTAATTGTCGCTTGAATAATTTCTAATAAATAATGAGTTATTTACCATTAAGGAGTGGTTTCATTTATTTTACATTACATTCGATTACATTTAGTTACATTTATAAGTCACATCTGGCCCTTTGAGGATAGCCATTATGCTGATGTGGCCCTCGGTGAAAATGAGTTTGACACCCCTGTTCTAATCCAACTCTCTTTGATTAAAGGAATAGTCAAACTCTCCCAACACAGACGCAAATCTCAGCCCATGAAAATGCCTCAACTGCATCAGGAGGTTGGACTCATGTACTTGACTGACAGGCAGCTCAGCCAATGACCAGCAATCATTATTTCCTCATCAGTCGCCGTCACGCCAGGAAGTTCAGGAAAGTATCCAGCAGTGTTACCAACCTGGCGTCAGATAAACACAGCAACAATCTTCAACTTTCAACATTGACAACAACATCCAACAATTCTTCCATGTCACCCTTCAGTGTGATGGGACACGACTCGGCTTATCGGTTTAATGCGTCCGTGCACGCTCTCGTGCAGCACAAGGGTCAGATCAACGCCAGGGTTTTTTCAGGAGGAAAACAGGATTTTCCAACACTCACCTGCACTGTTTTGTTTACCAGATGTTCAGTTTGTAAAACTTTTAGTTCTTAAAGCTTTCTGGTCTAATTCGTCCAGTCTACTTCTATTTCATTTAAATTCACTTTATCAATCCCTGAAGTAAAAGTAATCAAAATTACTGATGCACCTTGGATTTCTCCTCTGTCAAATGTCTGGAGGAAAACCTTTATTTATTTATTTATTTATTTATTTATTTATTTATTTATTTATTTAATTTATTTATTTATTTATTTATTTATTTATTTATTTATTTATTTATTTAACCAATAATTCAATTACTACCAGTAATTGTCTTAAGGAGCATCTGAGTCAGGAAATGTGCTCATAATTTCATCCAGTCACTGGCTGTCAGCTAAAGAGCGCCAGAAGCACAGGCTCCTCCCACATGTCAGATTCCGCCCATAACGCCGGTACCAATGCATTCTTAGTCTTTAATTAGTTTTCACGCTTGCCATTTTTGTCCTCTATTCCATGCAACATTTTTACACTCAGACTACCATTTGCTAAGAAATTATATTAAATTATCCACACTTGGACATAATCCTCCCAGGATTCCACATATTTATGACAACATTCCCCACTGGGTCGCAGCAGAAGAAGACCCAAACAAATATTAAAATAAACCACACAGAGAAAACAATCTTCCATCAATTGAAGCACTAAATGCACAAACCCTCAAAATCTCAAAGTAATTCACAGAGCTCTTTTAAACAGTCTTTAAATCAACTCAACCATGAAACAGTTTTAAAAAAATAAATAAATGAAACAGAATTACCCAGAAATCACCAGGGTCTTCAGGACATCGGTAGTGCTCCTCCCACCCAGAACGGACATCAGGTCCAACATCATCAGGCCGAAATGTCCATCACAGTATGTTTTCTCATTAATAAAGTGTTCAACGTTCACATTTCGTGAGTTGTCTGACTGAAATTAATTTTCAAAAAGTGAAATGAGAATTTCTGGCTCCGTCTTATCAACACTTGGTTCAGATTTATGTTTACTCTGGAATATACATTTGTAAGTAAAGACTGTAAGTTAAAAGGATTTGAGGTTGCTGACACTGATTGTTGATAAAGTGCAGCTTCCTAAATATTTTACCAATTATTTTTTCTGCGATTGTTGGAAAATCTTGACTGAACTGCTACAAGTATTTGTGATTTGTTTCATGCTCAACTTTAGATTTACCTTCAAATTACAACAGTAATGATAACTGATAACATCCAGAGACGAACAAGCATGTACAACCATGGACATAATAAAGAGCAGTCTGTGTGGCGTCACATTATTCCCAGAATAGGCAGCAGCAGTCAATGTTTTCCCCAAAGACCCTGAACGTCGTCAATAGATGGCTGCCAGCAGGAGGGAATATTGCAAAAAACTTTTTTTACACTTTAGCAAGGTGGTTTTCAGCTGATTCAATAATCCAGGTTATCACAAAAGTGTAATGGAAACACCTTTTTGATCTTTCCTACGTCTCTGGCAGCGCTGGATGTAGCCAGTCAATCCAAAGTAAGTAAAATCTAGTGTCCAGCTGTTTTGGACACATTAATTTGATATATTTGTGCATTAATGCTACTTAGTTATTATGCATTCAATTGTCATGTTTGACTATCTCAGAGACAAAACAATCTTCAATGTGTCACAGAGTCATTGACAGGTACCTGTCATGACAAATATCTAAAGCAGTCAGGTGACCCCCATCATGCTGCAGCCAAGGAGGAAGCAAGTGGTGAGGTCACCATGGGGAAGGGATAAGTGAAGAGAAACCTACAAAGCATTTGGGGAACATTCAACGAGACACAAAGATCCATTCTAGTCTGAGTCTTCTGACTCTGAGTCTTCTGTTCTGGTGCATGGTCCAAACACGTAACCATGGAGACCCCTCAGACTGATCATTTCATCCCTTGGACTATTGTCATATAATCACCTCTTGTTGCGTGCAGTTAAACCTATTTTCCTGTATGTGTTTTGGAGGCCAGTTGGGTGACCAAGTCATCATCAAATCATGTAGTTTGTGACACATCTGTCACCCATCAGTCAAATACAACAACTTCAAGACCCCCATTAGGAATCAGTAGGTGGTGTAGTTTGAACCAGTGTCTCACAGCCCTGGACTTCAGGACAACACTGTCCTGCATGTTTTCAGGTTGTCATCAGGGTCTGCACATGTTTGTCAATGGTTTATTTATTTGAGGCAGGTGTGTTGGAGCAGAGCCAACATCTAAAAGAAACACAGGGACAATGTGTCCTGAGGACAGGTAAAAACAAACAACACAAACATGATGAAGAGGACAACCCTCTGATGACACTAATAAACTCATAGTTAATGTAAAAGTAGAATAAAAAGCAATGTGAAGATAATAAGTGATTTTTTTTAAGCTTCCCCTTTCAGCTTAAACAGACAGCATTTAGTTTTATTGATTAATTGTTTTTTATTTGTGTTTACTTCTGTCTTGTTTTTTGCTGTTGTCTACAGGCTCTTGGAGTGAATGATTGTAGTTGTAACTTTACACTGTCATTGATATGCAATAAAATTTGACATAGGCAATAACATTGTCAAACTTAGTCATATAAATAAACCAATAATAATAATAATAATGTACTTTACAGTTACAAATTTGGATCTGGGCCTATATTCCATGTTGCACAGAGAACGTTGATTTAGAATGTTGATTTAACTCTGACCTATGACATCACTCCAGTTTGCTGTGATGCGTCAAAGACATAAAAAGAACACAGAACACAGAATCTCTCAGTTACAACAGACTCATCAGCCAACTGACTTCATACACTTGTTTGAAGACGCCAGACAACAAGAAACGTGAAAATCCAGCCCGTGCCGGTGAACTATTGGTCTTAAAGTAAACCTCTAAGAACCTACATGTTGGGCCTTGAAATGGAAGGTGAAGGAACTCAGTGTTTACCCATACGTCAGGAGCAGCAGCACAAAACGGTGAGCAAGACGCTGCTGTGACTGAAGATATGACTCTGCGTTCAGAGGATGACCAGTGTCACCTCAAATACACAGCTTCATCTGTGACACCACTTGAAGTCTCCGTGTCCACAAACAATTTGGCTCTGGAAGAGACTGAATATGTTTTTGTACCAACAAAACATTTCTCTTTTGCTGACACTTGTGCACCAGAAAACTATTTACCACTAACAAAGTCTCCACGAGTCACCATTTAAACAAACCAGAAGATATGTCTGCACCTGAAGACATTTTGGCAACAACAGAGATCTTTGCACAAGAAGACGTCTCTCTATCACATGAGGACGGCTTTTCCTCTGAAGACTGCTCCCCACAGGCAGGTGATTCAGCGCTGGATGAACCTTTGTCAGAAGCACATGTCTCAACACCAGAAGACGTCTGCAAAGAGAAAGATACTTCTGAACTGGAGCAAATGTGGGCACAATTAAAGATCATAGACTGGGATGAGATCTCTACATCAAGTCAGGAGAGCATTTGTTCCAAAGACGGCTTCTCACAAAACAACTATTGCAGACGGCAAAACATTTATGCACCACAAACATCTGGGCGCATGAAGAGACCTTTGAAAGAGATGAGACTTCTTCCTTAGATGAAGCAAGCATTTGTTCAGGATGTCTCTCAGAACCTGAACATGTAGGTTCTTTAGAAAGGACGGTGTGCTTAAGATCAGAACAGTTTCCTGACCTGGAAGTCATTTCAATCCCCGAATACGTCTGGGAACGCACTAAAGACCTCGAACCAGAGAAGAAGCGTTCTTTGTGGAAGCGTTTCAAAAAAATTGTCACACCAGCTCATCGCAGACAACACAAAAGCCAAAAGCAGACGAAACAAAGTGCCTGCATTCAGAAACCTGACGACGTCGAGGACATCTGCAACACTGAAGAGCTTTCTCTTGCATCAGAAGAGCTGTTTGTCCAAGGAAACCACCTGGAAGATGAAAAGACCTGTTTGTTAGTGGACTTCCAAGAACCCAAGACACCTTCTTTGTGGAGGAAAATCAAAAAAAGTGCTACTTTTTCATTTCATCGGCGACATAAAGATAGTTAAAAAACAACGTGCCAAGAGAGAAACAAAATATGCAGAAAACACAATTTTTTGGACATTAACTTTCATTTCTATCTTAAATGTTATAACCTATGAAATACATATTTTGAATCATTTGGGATAAATGAAATAAAAAACATAAAGATTAGCTGTGCAATGTTTTATTTGAGTGTACAAAATACTGTTCAAACACCTGTTCTCATACACGTGTTTCTATCAGGAACAAACATCTGTCCACAGGTATGCAGAGATTCCTTCACATAGTGGCAAGATTTTGAGCATTTACTCATCGACTCAATAAATAAGTATATAAATAAGTATTTAAATCCCAGTTTGAAAGGGGTGAGGACATCAGACAAAGGGATTACCCAGGTGTGTTGTTCTCTATAGAGGATGAAGAGTTTTGTTATGAAGTTTTTACCCCACGTTACATTTTGTGAGGCTTTGCCGTGGTGAAATAACATGCTTGCCATTGCTGCGGTAACTCGATACCAAGAGAGTGTGAGAAATAGAGAGAGCAACTTGTTATTTGTTTGATTTTTGTGATCCAAAGCAGTTTATTTGGAAGAAATGTAAAATCATGAAATAAAAAGAGAGGAAATTCACTTGGAGAAGCTAAATATCAGTGTTAAGCAGTAGTATTTTAAGAAACCGCTTGAGATCAATAACTCTGATCCACACAAACTGTCTGTATGTAACAGCAGTGTCATCCCAGCACCAATTGTAACGTGTCACCATTCCTTATTCTTCTTTATGAAACAACCCCGGAGAGTTAATTCAGGCAGACAATCTCCTCAGTGTGAGTTTCCTGTCACCCCTCTGCGTGGTTCCTTCCAACAACTCCATGTCATTCTTAGACCTGTATAAGGGATAAGAGGTACCGGTCTCTCCAAGACCTTTGGTTGTCTCGCCTGCCAAGCTCACTATTGCTCTCCTCCTCGTCCACCTCCTTCACTTGTAGGCTGAAGGTGGACGAGGAGGTAAGTTAAGGTCATCAGCTCCTATATCTCTTTTTATGCCTTTTAATTTATGCTTAATTCAATTATGCTAAGACACCAACCCTCATATATGTGTTGTGGAAAGACGTATTAACACCTCTGTATAATATGTTTAAACCACTGGGTAACTATCTGGACTGAAACTGAGTTTGTTACATTATCATGAACAAAGACAGGAAAGATGATCCAAGTTTAGTAGATTTAATTCAGAAGTTTCATGCAAGTGGTTCAAACATACATCAGGTGTGTCTGGAGAACTCTGAGACACGAGTGTGATCAGAGGTCCGACCACTTGATGGTCTTTTCTTCTCAGTGGAGGTTGGTTAAGACATCTCAAAATGGACAAATAATCAATCACCATAGAAACAGACGGTTTGTGACACCACAAGCAGCAGTCCTGGTGAAGTCACAGATGCAGTGTCCCCGGATTTGTACTTGTGATCCACACTTCCAGTGGAAACAAACAGGAGCTTGAAAAATAGTAGGAATAATCATGACAACATCAAATAAACATCTGAGTTCTTAAATTTAGGGGCAAAGTTTGAAACCAAATCACAACCGAATACTCACATTCAGACCTTAAGATTAATGTGCCACCAACGTGCACCTGTAAATGTCCTTTGATGACCTTTGTCATGCAGACAGGCGTTCCAAATGTCCATCATAAAGACCAGCAACACTCCCTGAACCTCAGGTTGAGGAACGATGGGAACGGAAAGGTTTAACTGCTAAATAACCATTATAACTGACACGCAAAACATGAACAAAAGATAATAGATTCTGGTACCAAGTGTCTCCATGGAATTCTGTGTGACTGAACAAATGATCCAAACACAATAAAATAACCACTAACATTAACCTAAGCAGAAAATACTCCAAAATCAGAAACTCAAAGACCCCAAAATAAAATAAACACAAATCCAAACAAAACCTTATACACAAACATTTTACATTTTCCCTCAAACATTTATAAGGCAGTAAATAAAAAACCTGAAAGCTCGTTGCTGTTAAGACCAAAAGAGTCGTTATGACAAAGACAATGAGGTAACCCAGCTGCAACTGGGTCCAGCTTACCGGAAAACCAGGCAACAGGTCTCATCACACCACCGTGTTCCTGCAGGAGAACCGAGGTCATGCATCCATCTCTCTAATCCACCGTTGGGGTGAAAGGACGGGCGTAGTCAGGCACCCCTAAAGCAGGAGGACTTTGTAGAGCTGGTTTAAACTCATGGAACGCTTTAACCCCTTCAGGCGTCCAGACCAAGTAATCATGAGTCTGCAAGCACTTCCCATGGATGAGAGAGCTCAGAGGAGCCTCTAGTGGAGCATAACAAAAAATGACATCAGCTGTTTCTTCATGTTTAGGAAGGTTTTGAATGTCTTCAACACGTTTACGCAGTAATCGTCTGTCCTCAGCAGAGATAACATGGCCCAGAAAGCGAATAGTTGCCACACAAACTGGCATATCGACAAACCTACTTTATGTCCTTCCCCAGCAATGTGTTTTAAAAGTGTTATTGTGTCAACGTCACACTGCTCAATGTTTATAGGCAGAGATAGTTCATTTTCGTCTTCCAGAACCTAAAACAGTGATTTTCCACCAGTTATGAAGACTGTGGTTCTCGAAATTGATTATCCATCCATTATCTATACCCGCTTACTCCTTCTCAGGGTACCGGGAGTCTGTCGGAGCCTATCCAGACTCATTCCAGGTGGGAGGCAGGTGTCCACCCTGGACAGGTCGTCACACCTATGGGCAATTAAGAGTGATCAATTAACATATCATGCATGTTTTTGGACTGTGGGAAGAAACCGGAGTACTCGGAGGGAACCCACGCAAGCACTTGTAGCTGATGTGGCACAAATGTATCAATATTTACTAAACATTTATGTGTGGAGAAATGTATTCTCTAATCCAACTCTATAAACTTAAAGCTCGTCTCTAAATCTAAAAATTTCCCCGTCTGCAGGTCTAAACAACAGCTTATCAAACAGATAAAAATTCATCAACTCAGACAGAGACGGAGCATTAGAGAGGGGGAAGGACAAATGTATTGTTTAATTTACTTCCATGACAACACCGACACAGTCCATTTCTACCGGCCACAACCATCACTCCAACCGTCCTTTTAAACCAACTTTTGATTAAAGGAATAGTAAAACTCTCCCAACACAGACAAAATCTCAGCCCATGAAAATGCCTCAACTGCATCAGGAGGTTGGACTCATGTACTTGACTGACAGGCAGCTCAGCCAATGACCAGCAACCATTATTTTGATTTAAATTCACTTTATCAATTCCTGACGTAAAAGTAATTAAGATAACTAATACACCTTGGATTTATCCTCCCTTTTGTTTTGTTAAATTTTCTGGAAATGAGTTTATAATTTCATCCAGTCACTAGCTGTCAGCTAAAGAGCGCCAGAAGCACAGGCTCCTCCCACATAACTGTCAGATTTCGCCCATAACGCCAGTGCCAATGCATTCTTAGTCTTTAATTAGTTTTCACGCTTGCCATTGTTGTCCTCTATTCGATGCAACATTTTTAAACTCAGACTACCATTTGCTAAGAAATTATATTAAATTATCCACACTTGGACATAATCCTCCCAGGATTCCACATATTTATGACAACATTCCCCACTGGGTCGCAGCAGAAGAACCCAAACAAATATTAAAATAAACCACACAGAGAAAACAATCATCCAGCAATTGAAGCACTAAATGCACAAACCCTCAAAATCTCAAAGTAATTCACAGAGCTCTTTTAAACAGTCTTTAAATCAACTCAACCATGAAACAGTTTAAAAAAATAAATAAATGAAACAGAATTACCCAGAAATCACCAGGGTCTTCAGGACATCGGTAGTGCTCCTCCCACCCAGAACGGACATCAGGTCCAACATCATCAGGCCGAAATGTCCATCACAGTATGTTTTCTCATTAATAAAGTGTTCAACGTTCACGTTTCGTGAGTTGTCTGACTGAAATTAATTTTCAAAAAGTGAAATGAGAATTTCTGGCTCCGTCTTATCAACACTTGGTCCAGATTTATGTTTACTCTGGAATATACATTTGTAAGTAAAGACGGTAAGGTAAAAGGATTTGAGGTTGCTGACATTGATTGTTGATAAAGTGCAGCTTCCTAAATATTTTACCAATTATTTTTCAGCGATTGTTGGACACATTAATTTGATATATTTGTGCATTAATGCTACTTAGTTATTATGCATTCAATTGTCGTGTTTGACTATCTCAGAGACAAAACAATCTTCAATGTGTCACAGAGTCATTGGTCACAGCTGACAGGTACCTGTCATGACAAATATCTAAAGCAGTCAGGTGACCCCCATCATGCTGCAGCCAAGGAGGAAGCAAGTGGTGAGGTCACCATGGGGAAGGGATAAGTGAAGAGAAACCTACAAAGCATTTGGGAAACATTCAACGAGACACAAAGATCCATTCTAGTCTGAGTCTTCTGACTCTGAGTCTTCTGTTCTGGTGCATGGTCCAAACACGTAACCATGGACACCCCTCAGACTGATCATTTCATCCCTTGGACTATTGTCATATAATCACCTCTTGTTGCGTGCAGTTAAACCTCTTTTCCTGTATGTGTTTTGGAGGCCAGTTGGGTGACCAAGTCATCATCAAATCATGTAGTTTGTGACACATCTGTCACCCATCAGTCAAATACAACAACTTCAAGACCCCCATTAGGAATCAGTAGGTGGTGTAGTTTGAACCAGTGTCTCACAGCCCTGGACTTCAGGACAACACTGTCCTGCATGTTTTCAGGTTGTCATCAGGGTCTGCACATGTTTGTCAATGGTTTATTTATTTGAGCCAGGTGTGTTGGAGCAGAGCAACATCTAAAAGAAACACAGGACAATGTGTCCTGAGGACCAGGTAAAAAAAAAACAACACAAACACTGATGAAGAGGACAACCCTCTGATGACACTAATAAACTCATAGCTAATGTAAAAGTAGAAAAAAAGCAATGTAAAGATAATTCAAGTGATTTTTTAAGCTTCCCCTTTCAGCTTAAACAGACAGCATTTAGTTTTATTGATTAATTGTTTTTTATTTGTGTTTACTTCTGTCTTGTTTTTTGCTGTTGTCTACAGGCTCTTGGAGTGAATGATTGTAGTTGTAACTTTACACTGTCATGGATATGCAATAAAATTTGACATAGGCAATAATATTGTCAGACTTAGTCATATAAAAAAACCAATAATAATAATAATTTACTTTACAGTTACAAATTTGGATCTGGGCCTATATTCCATGTTGCACAGAGAACGTTTGTTGAGATATGTTTTATCTGTGTACTCAAGTTGTGAATTTATTTTATGTCTGTAGTTAAGCAGCATTTGATCCCCGCCACCAGGTGGCGCGAGTTTTTATTTTTGGGTCAGGCACATTGGCTGTGAGACGAGTTGTGTTACGAACATGTAGACCTGTTACAATAAACCAGTTAACGTTTATTAAGTTTATGTGCCTCCGTGAACATTCTTCGCTCGAGTTCAACGCAGTGACGCTGTGAGACTCCAACAGGTTATGGGCCCAGGAGCAACTCGAAGAAGTTTGATGTTTTATTGCCGATAGAAAGTCGCGACGGACAGCGTGCTAACGGCAAACTAGCATCATGGATCAACGAGGGACAAGTAGGTTACCTCGAATAATGTTTGACGGAGATGAAAGCAAGTATGAGCTTTGGGAAACTAAAGTGCTTGGACATTTGCACCTATTAGGGTTGAAGGAGACTGTTTTGAGAGAACCGAGGGGTGAGGCCGCGGTAGCAGCCGATGCTAAGAAAAATGCTGACGCATATGCCGAGATGATTCAGCTGTTGGACGACAAAAGCCTGTCGTTAATTATGAGGGAGGCGTCCGATAACGGAAGAGATGCACTGAAAATTTTGAGGGGCTATTATGCAGGAAGAGGAAAGCCCCGCGTCATCAGCCTGTACACCACGCTGACATCGCTTCAGAAACGGAGCGAGGAGACCGTTACAGATTACGTCATCAGAGCCGAGGCCGCCATTACGGCGCTGCACAACGCGGGTGAGACGTTAGCAGATGGCCTCCTGATTGCTATGATTTTAAAAGGACTACCTGAAAGCTTTAAACCATTTGCAATACATGTGACTCATAATAAGAACGATATGACATTTCCAGAGTTCAAAACAGAGTTGCGCAGTTACGAAGACACAGAAAAGTTAACTGCGGCAG
The DNA here is from genome assembly GCA_014839995.1 of Xenentodon cancila. Taxonomy (NCBI): domain Eukaryota; kingdom Metazoa; phylum Chordata; class Actinopteri; order Beloniformes; family Belonidae; genus Xenentodon; species Xenentodon cancila. Next base: position 20,750,721 of record CM026207.1, on the reverse strand, counting down.
AGTCAAATGACAATGTGATGAGGACAATGGCAAGAACAGGGCGAAAACACATCAAGTCGAGTGCACACAGTAGAGACTACAGTGATGCAGATATCAAATGCTTTAAGTGTGGAACAAATGGCCACAGAGCAAAAGCATGCAGGAAGAAAACGTGGTGCAATCATTGCAGGAGCAGCACACACAGTGATACCACCTGTAGACACAAAGGCAAGCAGGATGGAGCAAGGAAGGTCGCAGATGAGAGCGGCAACGGATCTGGAGCTACAGCTGCAGATTACGCCTTCAGGGTTACTGATGCAGACGGTAAAGGCCAGCGGCAACCAGGACGTTGCATTAAGGAGAAGGGCCTGATGGTCGACACTGGAGCTACCTCACACATCATTAATGATGTCGCCAAGTTCAAGAGCTTTGATGAGACTTTTAAACCGGAAACACATGCTGTGGAGCTAGCAGATGGCACTCTGTGCAAAGGAGTCGCTCAACGAAGAGGGAATGCAGAGGTGTTCCTGGTAGACAGTACGGGTCAGCCGCACAGAACAACCCTGAGAGGAGCATTGTTTATTCCATCATATCCCCAAGACATTTTCTCAGTGAAGTCGGCTACAGCATCAGGAGCTACAGTCACTTTTAAACAGGGACAGGACGAGTTAACTCACAAAGACGGTACTAACTTTACCATTCATGTGTATGGAAAGTTGTATTATTTGCAAACTGAAATTGACCATAATGATAAATGTAACGCCTGTCACGATATGCAGACATGGCATGAGATATTAGGTCACTGCAACTACGAGGATATACTAAAGTTGCGAAATGTGGTAGATGGGATGTCTATTAAGGGCAGAACAGATAAGCCTGACCACGAATGTGAGGTGTGTATTCAGGGGAAATTTACACAAACACGAAACAGAAATCCTGATAAGAAAGCAACAGCCCCCCTGCAGATGGTCCACACAGATTTAGCAGGACCAATAGCGAATGAGTCTATTGATGGGTACAAATATGTGCAGTCATTCACTGATGATTACTCTAGCGCAGTATTTGTATATTTTTTGAAGGCAAAAAGTGATGCACCGCAAGCAACAGAGAAATTTTTAGCTGATGTTGCCCCTTATGGGAAAGTAAAATGCATCCGATCGGATAACGGCACCGAGTTTACATGCAGAGACTTTCAAACTTTGTTGAGGAAAAATGGTATTAAGCATGAGACATCAGCACCATATTCTCCTCATCAGAACGGCACTGCCGAAAGAGGCTGGCGTACTCTTTTTGAGATGGGTAGGTGTATGCTAATTGAAAGTCAGTTACCCAAATGCCTGTGGAACTATGCTGTTCAAACAGCAGCCATAGTGCGAAACAGATGCTTTAATAAGCGAACAGGAAAGACTCCTTTCCAAATGCTGACGGAAAGAAAGCCAGACCTGTCCAAAATGCAAAAGTTTGGATCTGTATGTTATACATACAGACAAGACAAGGGAAAGCTTGACTCCAAGTGTGACCAAGGATTTTTTGTTGGTTATGACAAAAACAGTCCAGCCTATTTGGTTTATAATCCCGAGACTGAAAAAGTTCAGAAACATCGACTTGTCAAATTTGTGAGCAAGATGAGTGCAGAAAGGCAAACACAAACAGGTGAAGATGAACCAAATGATGATTATAGTAGAGTAAATCTACCTATTCCTGACAGTAACACACACAAACTCGACAAAGACGTTAAGGCAGTTCAGGAGCAAGCAGTAACAGACAAAACGCCACAAAGTGACACGTTTGAGTATGACCAAAAAGAGCCAGGTGTAGCAGGTGACGCAGGTGTCAGTGAAAGGTATCCTGCGAGGGAGAGGAGAAAGCCCAGTCATTTAAAGGATTTTGTGACTGCTACAACTGAGATTCATACTAACATAGACTACTGTTACAGAGCAGTATGTGGTATCCCACAAACATTCAAAGAAGCTGTAGAGTCAGATAACTCAAAACACTGGATTAGAGCCATGGATGAAGAAATCCAATCATTGAGGGAGAACAACACCTTTACCCTCACTAGTCTGCCAAAGGGCAAGAAAACAGTGGGGGGTAAATGGGTCTATTCTGTGAAAAGTGACATTGATGGTACTGACAAGTACAAAGCCAGATTTGTAGCTAAGGGCTACAGCCAGGAGAAAGGAATAGATTACGGTGAAATATTTTCACCAACAGCCAACTTGACAAGCATAAGAGTTTTGCTACAAAAAGCAGCTCAAGAGAACTTGTTACTTCATCAAATGGATGTAACAACAGCTTACTTACATGCGCCCATAGATTATGAGATTTACACTGACCAGCCAGAAGGTTATGAAGAAGGGGAAGATTTGGTTTATAAACTAGAAAAATCTCTATATGGCCTGAAGCAGTCTGGTCGAAACTGGAATAGAGTTTTACATGACTACCTGACTGAAAACGATTTCACACAAAACCCAGCAGACCACTGTGTTTACACCAAAGAGACAGACAATGAGAAAGCAATAATGATCATCTGGGTTGATGATGTGATAATTGCTGCAAGCAATGAAAAAGTCATGAGAGATGTGAAAGAGATGCTTTCAGCCAAGTTTAGAATGAAGGACTTGGGCAGACTTAAACATTTTCTTGGAATTGATTTTGTTCATTTTGATGGATGTGTAAAAATGTCGCAAGAAGCATATGTCAACAAGATACTGACAAGGTTCAATATGCAAAATTGCAAAGCCAGGGAAACTCCCTGTGACCAGAAGCTGTGTTATACAGAAGACGCTGTTAAGATGAAAGATGTGAAGATGTACAGAGAGGCCATAGGCAGCCTGATATATCTTACAACATGTACGCGTCCAGACCTATGTTTCGTGGTAAGCAAGTTATCGCAATATTTGTGTGAACCAACAGAGGAACAGTGGGTTACAGTGAAGCATGTTTTCAGATATCTCAAGGGAACTACAAACAAGGAGCTGTGTTTCAGGAGAAACGACACTGAAAAGTTGGGCATAGTGGCCTATAGTGATGCTGACTGGACAGGTGACACTGCAGACAGGCGGAGCACTACAGGTTACTGTGTAAGTCTGAGTAAAAACAGTTCTTTAGTTTCGTGGAAAACTAAGAAACAACCTACAGTAGCGCTTTCTACCTGTGAGGCAGAATATATGGCTCTAGCCTCTACGATGCAAGAGTGCAAATATTTAGAGCAGCTATTAGAGGGTATTGACCATTACAAATACACACAGACAGTAGTGTATGAGGACAACCAAGGAACAATCGCTTTAGCCAAAAATCCCGTGAACCGGCAGAGGTGCAAACATGTGGATATTAAATATCATTTTGTGCGGTCAATTGTAAATGAAGGGAAAATGTGTCTGTTATATTGCACTACTGACGACATGGTAGCTGATATTATGACCAAACCTGCTTCCAAGCTAAAACTGAAGAAATTTGCAAACAGTATGTTTGGTGTTTAAAGGAGTGGAAGGATCCACAACTGTACTGTAGTTTACAGTATTATTTTTGTTTGAATCTGTGCAACCTGAGTACAAGTGGGGGTGTTGAGATATGTTTTATCTGTGTACTCAAGTTGTGAATTTATTTTATGTCTGTAGTTAAGCAGCATTTGATCCCCGCCACCAGGTGGCGCGAGTTTTTATTTTTGGGTCAGGCACATTGGCTGTGAGACGAGTTGTGTTACGAACATGTAGACCTGTTACAATAAACCAGTTAACGTTTATTAAGTTTATGTGCCTCCGTGAACATTCTTCGCTCGAGTTCAACGCAGTGACGCTGTGAGACTCCAACAACGTTGATTTAGAATGTTGATTTAAACTCTGACCTATGACATCACTCCAGTTTGCTGTGATGCGTCAAAGACATAAAAAAGAACACAGAACACAGAATCTCTCAGTTACAACAGACTCATCAGCCAACTGACTTCATACACTTGTTTGAAGACGCCAGACAACAAGAAACGTGAAAATCCAGCCCGTGCCGGTGAACTATTGGTCTCAAAGTAAACCTCTAAGAACCTACATGTTGGGCCTTGAAATGGAAGTGAAGGAACTCAGTGTTTACCCATACGTCAGGAGCAGCCACAAAAACGGTGAGCAAGACGCTGCTGTGACTGAAGATATGACTCTGCGTTCAGAGGATGACCAGTGTCACCTCAAATACACAGCTTCATCTGTGACACCACTTGAAGTCTCCGTGTCCACAAACAATTTGGCTCTGGAAGAGACTGAATATGTTTTTGTACCAACAAAACATTTCTCTTTTGCTGACACTTGTGCACCAGAAAACTATTTACCACTAACAAAAGTCTCCACAAGTCACCATTTAAACAAACCAGAAGATATGTCTGCACCTGAAGACATTTTGGCAACAACAGAGATCTTTGCACAAGAAGACGTCTCTCTATCACATGAGGACGGCTTTTCCTCTGAAGACTGCTCCCCACAGGCAGGTGATTCAGCGCTGGATGAACCTTTGTCAGAAGCACATGTCTCAACACCAGAAGACGTCTGCAAAGAGAAAGATACTTCTAAACTGGAGCAAATGTGGGCACAATTAAAGATCATAGACTGGGATGAGATCTCTACATCAAGTCAGGAGAGCATTTGTTCCAAAGACGGCTTCTCACAAAACAACTATTGCAGACGGCAAAACATTTATGCACCACAAAACATCTGGGCTAATGAAAAGACCTTTGAAAGAGATGAGACTTCTTCCTTAGATGAAGCAAGCATTTGTTCAGGATGTCTCTCAGAACCTGAACATCTAGGTTCTTTAGAAAGGACGGTGTGCTTAAGATCAGAACCGTTTCCTGACCTGGAAGTAATTTCAATCCCCGAATACGTCTGGGAACGCACTAAAGACCTCGAACCAGAGAAGAAGCGTTCTTTGTGGAAGCGTTTCAAAAAAATTGTCACACCAGCTCATCTCAGACAACACAAAAGCCAAAAGCAGACAAAGCAAAGTTCCTGCATTCAGAAACCTGACGACGTCGAGGACATCTGCGACACCGAAGAGCTTTCTCTTGCATCAGAAGAGCTGTTTGTCCAAGGAAACCACCTGGAAGACGAAAAGACCTGTTTGTTAGTGGACTTCCAAGAACCGAAGACACCTTCTTTGTGGAGGAAAATCAAAAAAAGTGCTACTTTTTCATTTCATCGGCGACATAAAGATGGTTAAAAAACAACGTGCCAAGAGAGAAAAAACCTGCAGAATAACCCATTTTTGGACATTAACTTTCCTTTCTATCTTAAATGTTAAAACCTATGAAATACATATTTTGAATCTGTTGGGATAAATGAAATAAAAAAACATAAAGATTAGCTGTGCAATGTTTTATTTGAGTGTACAAAATACTGTTCAAACACCTGTTCTCATACACGTGTTTCTATCAGGAACAAACATCTGTCCACAGGTATGCAGAGATTCCTTCACATAGTGGCAAGATTTTGACCATTTACTCATCAAATCAATAAATAAGTATATAAATAAGTATTTAAATCCCGGTTTGAAAGGGGTGAGGACATTAGACAAAGGGATTACCCAGGTGTGTTGTTCTCTATAGAGGATGAAGAGTTTTGTTATGAAGTTTTTACCCCACGTTACATTTTGTGAGGCTTTGCCGTGGTGAAATAACATGCTTGCCATTGCTGCGGTAACTCCATACCAAGAGAGTGTGAGAAATAGAGAGAGCAACTTGTTATTTGTTTGATTTTTGTGATCCAGAGCAGTTTATTTGGATAAAAAAAGTAAAATCATGAAATAAAAAGAGAGGAAATTCACTTGGAGAAGCTAAATATCAGTGTTAAGCAGTAGTATTTTAAGAAACCGCTTGAGATCAATAACTCTGATCCACACAAACTGTCTGTATGTAACAGCAGTGTCATCCCAGCACCAATTGTAACGTGTCACCATTCCTTATTCTTCTTTATGAAACAACCCCGGAGAGTTAATTCAGGCAGACAATCTCCTCAGTGTGAGTTTCCTGTCACCCCTCTGCGTGGTTCCTTCCAACAACTCCATGTCATTCTTAGACCTGTATAAGGGATAAGAGGTACCGGTCTCTCCAAGACCTTTGGTTGTCTCGCCTGCCAAGCTCACTATTGCTCTCCTCCTCGTCCACCTCCTGCACTTGTAGGCTGAAGGTGGACGAGGAGGTAAGTTAAGGTCATCAGCTCCTATATCTCTATTTATGCCTTTTAATTTATGCTTAATTCAATTATGCTTAGACACCAACCCTCATGTATGTGTTGTGGAAAGAAGTATTAACACCTCTGTATAATATGTTTAAACCACTGGGTAACTATCTGGACTGAAACTGACTTCGTTACATTATCATGAACAAAGACAGGAGAGATGATCCAAGTTCAGTAGATTTAATTCAGAAGTTTCATGCAAGTGGTTCAAACATACATCAGGTGTGTCTGGGGGTGTCTAAACCCCCAGTGGGGAGAACTCTGAGACACGAGTGTGATCAGAGGTCCGACCACTTGATGGTCTTTTCTTCTCAGTGGAGGTTGGTTAAGACATCTCAAAATGGACAAATAATCAATCACCATAGAAACAGACGGTTTGTGACACCACAAGCAGCAGTCCTGGTGAAGTCACAGATGCAGTGTCCCCGGATTTGTACTTGTGATCCACACTTCCAGTGGAAACAAACAGGAGCTTGAAAAATAGTAGGAATAACCATGACAACATCAAATAAACATTTGAGTTCTTAAATTTAGGGGCAAAGATTAAAACCAAATCACAACCGAATACTCACATTCAGACTTTAAGATTAATGTGCCACCAACGTGCACCTGTAAATGTCCTTTGATGACCTTTGTCATGCAGACAGGCGTTCCAAATGTCCATCATAAAGACCAGCAACACTCCCTTAACCTCAGGTTGAGGAACGATGGGAACGGAAAGGTTTAACTGATAAATACCGTAACCGTTATAACTGACACGCAAAACATGAACAAAAGATAATAGATTCTGGTACCAAGTGTCTCCATGGAATTCTGTGTGACTGAACAAATGATCCAAACAAAATAAAATAACCACTAACATTAACCTAAGCAGAAAATACTCCAAAATCAGAAACTCAAACACCCCAAAATAAAATAAACACAAATCAAAACAAGACCTAATACACAAACATTTTACATTTTCCCTCAAACATTTATAAGGCAGTAAATAAAATACCTGAAAGCTCGTCGCTGTTAAGACTAAAAGAGTCGTTATTCGCTGCACATTTCCTGCTGAACCTGGATCAGGAAGATCCGTTAAAAGGTGATGCTATCATGGTTGACCCAGAAGCTTTGCAGGCAGAGTCAGGTGAGTCAGTCTACAAAAGCTCATTGGTGTTAACAGCACAAAGACAATGAGGTAACCCAGCTGCAACTGGGTCCAGCTTACCGGAAAACCCGGCAACAGGTCTCATCACACCACCGTGTTCCTGCAGGAGAACCGAGGTCATGCATCCATCTCTCTCATCCACCGTTTGGGTGAAAGGACGGGCGTAGTCAGGCACCCCTAAAGCAGGAGGAGTTTGTAGAGCTGGTTTAAACTCATGGAACACTTTAGGGGGTGGGGGGGGGGGGTGGGGGGGGGGGGGGGGTGGGGGGGGGCTGGGAGAGTGTTCAGCGTCCTGACGGCCTGATGGATGAAACTGTCCCTCAGTCTGCTGGTTCTGGCCCGGAGGGTCCACAGCCTCCTCCCTGATGGCAGCAACTAAAGAGGCTGTGTGACGGATGGGTGGGGTCTCTCATGATGCTGAGGGCTTTGCGAGTCAGACGCCTGCTGTAAATGTCCTGAAGTGAGGGGAGAGAGACACCAACGATCTTCTCAGCTGCTCTCACGACGCGTTGGAGAGACTTGCGGCAGGTTGCGGTGCAGGATCCGTACCACACGGTGATGCAGCTGGTCAGGATGCTCTCGATGGTGCCTCTGTAGAAGGTGTACCTGATGGGGGCCGGGGCTCTGGCTCTTTGCAGTTTGCGGAGGAAGTAGAGACGCTGCTGTGCCTTCTTGGTGAGGGATGCGGTGTTAACAGTCCAGGAGAGGTCCTCTGAGATGTGGACACCCAGGAACTTGGTGCTGCTCACCCTCTCCACAGTGACACCATTGATGGTCAGAGGAGCATGCTGGGTGTGTTGTCTCCTGAAGTCAGCAACAATCTCCTTGGTCTTCTCCACATTCAGGGAGAGATTGTTGTCGCTGCACCACTCAGCCAGGCGGCTCACTTCGTTCCTGTAGTTTGACTCATCGTTGTTGTTGATGAGACCCACCACAGTCGTGTCGTCCGCAAACTTTTGGTAGTAACCTTGACACAGAAGAATGAGTGTACAAGGTACACCCTTAAAATGAATTAAAATGGACTATCAGGCTCCACAGGCACACTAAAAATGACATTTGGAAGGTCCACTACAGAAAACCATTTAGCTGAACTAGAAATCTGTCCCACGGTTGAGTACGGATTAGTCACAGAAAGGGAACATGCCAGAACAGCTTTATTAAACAACCGCTTGGACGAACCTCCACTCTGTCGGGTGGTTTTTATCACGTGCTTCTTCACAGGAAATATAGGTGTGCGGACAGGAGGAATTGGACATTTCCTGTTGCATCTGAAACACATCTGACCTTGATTGAAACAAAACACAGTCACTGTTAATTTAGAAGAAATCACCCCACAAACCTCACAACTACACACACAAAGACTAAAACCAACCAATCACCAAATTATCAAAACAACAAATAAGCCCATTTTAAATGACACAAAGGTCGAGCTTCTCGCTTGTCTACAAGTTTGAGGCTTCACTTCCATGTATGATGTAAACAACTGACATCACTGACATCCTGTTTCTAATCTAAACCTGATCATTTTTACAACATCCGGACATTTTACAATCTAAAGTTAAGTCTTTTGGATGAGACTTTGCTCTCTTGAGTCTCTCTTGGTCACAGATGTTCAGATTCTACTGTGTCAACAGATTTGAATGAATTGAATACTTCAAGTTAGTCTGATTTTTGCTTAGTCCAGAATTATAATTCAGTCTACAATTTTGCCAGAGTGAGTAATTACATCAGATAATTGTGGATGTAGTGTCAACTGAAAAGTTTTAAGGTCCCAATGGCTCAGAAACTTCAACTCATTTAAATTCCATTCAACCTCAATTTATGTTTATTCTAATCTAATTCAACTCAGGTTAACGGATTTTAAAAAATAATTTTAATGTTTTTAAGGACAAACAGTTCATTTTCCTCTTCCAGAACCTAAAACAGTGGTTTTCCACCAGTTTTGAAGACTGTGGGTCTCTAAATGTAGTCATGACCAGGGATTTGCCAGGTCTTAACTCCACTTTGCAGGGACAGGTCAGGTGATATTGGCTGCCCTTTACAACACCATCCAAGTCCAAGTGGAGCTGGTGTAGATCTCCATGACCCCCACAGGACTCCCACTGCTGCCTTGCTGCAACAGCACATCGTCAGTCTGGTGAATGAAAACACACGTCAACAGTTTCAGTCTCTGAGAAGAAAATGTTCTTTAGTTCCTCCAAATCAACACTTGCTGGACGGTTCATCCTCAATGTCATCAGATGAAATTTAGCTCCATCAGTCCAATATTTGATCATCCAGGTATTTCCACCACGTGTCGGATGTCCTTCAATATGACAACACCAGAAATGTGGTCCGGTCTCTCTGGTGTTTCACATAGTTGGTGTTTAAACCCGACTCCAGATGTTTAAACTCGTCTCCAGATAACAACAGTCAGGCCCACATCCACTCTGGTGTCAGCGTGGATGTCAGTTGGAACCACCCCTACAAGGCAGAGCATCACCACAGCAGATAAAAGACCTCTGGGCATCTGGAATACCAATCAAAAGGAATGAAAGAAAAAAATAAAGAAAGCAGAACAAGTTAAAAAGAATACGGACTACAAGCAGCACATATGTAGGAGACTTTGTGATTTAATTTGAATTATGTGTGAGTAAAGTTTTTTTTTGTTTGTTTTCTCTCTCAGGGTGAGATAAGAACCTAACTTGTTTACCTTTTTTTCAATTTATGTTCCCTGTCAGTCTTAAAAGCAAAATATTCAATGATGTCATCACGAGAAGAATCATTACATTTTTTTCTTTTAATTCCAAGATGATCCACATGGAATAATCAATAAAGACTAAAAGCCTTCATTGCTAAGAAACTTTTCCTGAAGTTTTTAACGTTAACTGTTTTATCTACTTTATTTTTATTCATAGTTAGTTAGTTATAGTCACAGTTAAATCACAGATCAAAGAATAAGTACATAAATATAAAAAATAATTATAAACCACTGTGGTCATGTTTTATTACTGATTATCCATCCATTATCTATACCCGCTTACTCCTTCTCAGGGTACCGGGGGTCTGTCGGAGACTATCCAGACTCATTCCAGGTGGGAGGCAGGTGTCCACCCTGGACAGGCCGCCACACCTATGGGCAATTAAGAGTGATCAATTAACCTATCATGCATGTTTTTGGACTGTGGGAAGAAACCGGAATACCCGGAGGGAACCCACACACGCACGGGAAAAACATTCAAACTCCACACAGAAAGACCCACCGGGCCGGGAATCGAACCAGGAACCTTCTTGCTGTGAAGCAACAGTGCTAGTAGTGTAGTATCTCCAATTTTCCATTAAGATCATCAATTTCTCTCCTCACACATTTGGCTATGACCAGTTTTCCAAATGATCAATAGTCATTTGTTTAACCCAATGACTTCAGTGTATTTTTACAATTGTAGCTCATGTGGCACAAACAAATCCAACTCTATAAACTTAAAGCTCGTCTCTAAATCTAAAAATTTCCCCGTCTGCAGGTCTAAACAACAGCTTATCAAACAGATAAAAATTCATCAACTCAGACAGAGACGGAGCATTAGAGAGGGGGAAGGACAAATGTATTGTTTAATTTACTTCCATGACAACACCGACACAGTCCATTTCTACCGGCCCCAACCACCACTCCAACCGTCCTTTTAAACCACCTTTTGATTAAAGGAATAGTAAAACTCTCCCAACACAGACAAAATCTCAGCCCATGAAAATGCCTCAACTGCATCAGGAGGTTGGACTCATGTACTTGACTGACAGGCAGCTCAGCCAATGACCAGCAATCATTATTTCCTCATCAGTCGCCGTCACGCCAGGAAGTTCAGGAAAGTATCCAGCAGTGTTACCAACCTGGCGTCAGATAAACACAGCAACAATCTTCAACTTTCAACATTGACAACAACGTCCAACAATTCTTCCATGTCACCCTTCAGTGTGATGGGACACGACTCGGCTTATCGGTTTAATGCATCCGTGCACGCTCTCGTGCAGCACAATGGTCAGATCAACTCCAGGGATTTTTCAGGAGGAAAACAGGATTTTCCAACACTCACCTGCACTGTTTTGTTTACCAGATGTTCAGTTTGTAAAACTTTTAGTTCTTAAAGCTTTCTGGTCTAATTCGTCCAGTCTAGTTCTATTTCATTTAAATTCACTTTATCAATCCCTGAAGTAAAAGTAATCAAAATTACTGATACACCTTGGATTTCTCCTCCCATGTTTCTTTTTTTTACTATTTTCCTTTCTTTCTTATTTTTTCATGTCTCTTCATTTCTTTTAATTTTTTGTTCTTCTCCCGTTTCTCATTTCCACGATGTCTCACACAAACAACTTTTCCTCCACACTGTCAAATGTGTGGATGAAAACATTTATTTATTTATTTATTTATTTATTTATTTATTTATTTATTTATTTATTTATTTATTTATTTATTTATTTATTTATTTATTTATTTATTTATTTATTTAACCAATAATTCAGTTACTACCAGTAATTGTCTTAAGGAGCATCTGAGTCAGGAAATTTGCTCATAATTTCATCCAGTCACTGGCTGTCAGCTAAAGAGCGCCAGAAGCACAGGCTCCTCCCACATAACTGTCAGATTCCACCCATAACGCCGGTGCCAATGCATTCTTAGTCTTTAATAAGTTTTCACGCTTCCCATTTTTGTCCTCTATTCCATGCAACATTATTAAACTCGGACTACCATTTGTTAAGAAATTATATTAATTTATCCACACTTGCACATAATCCTCCCAAGATTCCACATATTTATGACAACATTCCCCACTGGGTCGCAGCAGAAGAAGACCCAAACAAATATTAAAATAAACCACACAGAGAAAACAATCTTCCAGCAATTGAAGCACTAAATGCACAAACCCTCAAAATCTCAAAGTAATTCACAGAGCTCTTTTAAACAGTCTTTAAATCAACTCAACCATGAAACAGTTTAAAAAAATAAATAAATGAAACAGAATTACCCAGAAATCACCAGGGTCTTCAGGACATCGGTAGTGCTCCTCCCACCCAGAACGGACATCAGGTCCAACATCATCAGGCCGAAATGTCCATCACAGTATGTTTTCTCATTAATAAAGTGTTCAACGTTCACGTTTCGTGAGTTGTCTGACTGAAATTAATTTTCAAAAAGTGAAATGAGAATTTCTGGCTCCGTCTTATCAACACTTGGTTCAGATTTATGTTTACTCTGGAATATACATTTGTAAGTAAAGACGGTAAGGTAAAAGGATTTGAGGTTGCTGACATTGATTGTTGATAAAGTGCAGCTTCCTAAATATTTTACCAATTATTTTTCAGCGATTGTTGGACACATTAATTTGATATATTTGTGCATTAATGCTACTTAGTTATTATGCATTCAATTGTCGTGTTTGACTATCTCAGAGACAAAACAATCTTCAATGTGTCACAGAGTCATTGGTCACAGCTGACAGGTACCTGTCATGACAAATATCTAAAGCAGTCAGGTGACCCCCATCATGCTGCAGCCAAGGAGGAAGCAAGTGGTGAGGTCACCATGGGGAAGGGATAAGTGAAGAGAAACCTACAAAGCATTTGGGAAACATTCAACGAGACACAAAGATCCATTCTAGTCTGAGTCTTCTGACTCTGAGTCTTCTGTTCTGGTGCATGGTCCAAACACGTAACCATGGACACCCCTCAGACTGATCATTTCATCCCTTGGACTATTGTCATATAATCACCTCTTGTTGCATTTAGTTTTATTGATTAATTGTTTTTTATTTGTTTTTACTTCTGTCTTGCTTTTTGCTGTTGTCTACAGGCTCTTGGAGTGAATGATTGTAGTTGTAACTTTACACTGTCATTGATATGCAATAAAATTTGACATAGGCAATAATATTGTCAAACTTAGTCATGTAAAAAAACCAATAATAATAATAATGTACTTTACAGTTACAAATTTGGATCTGGGCCTATATTCCATGTTGCACAGAGAACGTTGATTTAGAATGTTGATTTAAACTCTGACCTATGACATCACTCCAGTTTGCTGTGATGCGTCAAAGACATAAAAAAGAACACAGAACACAGAATCTCTCAGTTACAACAGACTCATCAGCCAACCGACTTCATACACTTGTTTGAAGACGCCAGACAACAAGAAACGTGAAAATCCAGCCCGTGCCGGTGAACTATTGGTCTTAAAGTAAACCTCTAAGAACCTACATGTTGGGCCTTGAAATGGAAGTGAAGGAAGTCAGTGTTTACCCAGACGTCAGGAGCAGCCACAAAAACGGTGAGCAAGACGCTGCTGTGACTGAAGATATGACTCTGCGTTCAGAGGATGACCAGTGTCACCTCAAATACACAGCTTCATCTGTGACACCACTTGAAGTCTCCGTGTCCACAAACAATTTGGCTCTGGAAGAGACTGAATATGTTTTTGTACCAACAAAACATTTCTCTTTTGCTGACACTTGTGCACCAGAAAACTATTTACCACTAACAAAAGTCTCCACAAGTCACCATTTAAACAAACCAGAAGATATGTCTGCACCTGAAGACATTTTGGCAACAACAGAGATCTTTGCACAAGAAGACGTCTCTCTATCACATGAGGACGGCTTTTCCTCTGAAGACTGCTCCCCACAGGCAGGTGATTCAGCGCTGGATGAACCTTTGTCAGAAGCACATGTCTCAACACCAGAAGACGTCTGCAAAGAGAAAGATACTTCTAAACTGGAGCAAATGTGGGCACAATTAAAGATCATAGACTGGGATGAGATCTCTACATCAAGTCAGGAGAGCATTTGTTCCAAAGACGGCTTCTCACAAAACAACTATTGCAGACGGCAAAACATTTATGCACCACAAAACATCTGGGCTCATGAAGAGACCTTTGAAAGAGATGAGACTTCTTCCTTAGATGAAGCAAGCATTTGTTCAGGCTGTCTCTCAGAACCTGAACATCTAGGTTCTTTAGAAAGGACGGTGTGCTTAAGATCGGAACCGTTTCCTGACCTGGATGTCATTTCAATCCCCAAATACGTCTGGGAACGCACTAAAGACCTCGAACCAGAGAAGAAGCGTTCTTTGTGGAAGCGTTTCAAAAAAATTGTCACACCAGCTCATTGCAGACAACACAAAAGCCAAAAGCAGACGAAACAAAGTTCCTGCATTCAGAAACCTGACGACGTCGAGGACATCTGCGACACCGAAGAGCTTTCTCTTGCATCAGAAAAGCTGTTTGTCCAAGGAAACCACCTGGAAGACGAAAAGACCTGTTTGTTAGTGGACTTCCAAGAACCCAAGACACCTTCTTTGTGGAGGAAAATCAAAAAAAGTGCTACTTTTTCATTTCATCGGCGACATAAAGATAGTTAAAAAACAACGTGCCAACAGTGAAACAAAATATGCAGAAAACACAATTTTTTGGACAATAACTTTCCTTTCTATCTTAAATGTTATAACCTGTGAAATACGTATTTTGATCTGTTGGGATGAATGAAATAAAAAAACATAAAGATTAGCTGTGCAATGTTTTATTTGAGTGTACAAAATACTGTTCAAACACCTGTTCTCATACACGTGTTTCTATCAGGAACAAACATCTGTCCACAGGTATGCAGAGATTCCTTCACATAGTGGCAAGATTTTGAGCATTTACTCATCAAATCTATAAATAAGTATATAAATAAGTATTTAAATCCCGGTTTGAAATGGATGAGGACATCAGACAAAGGGATTACCCAGGTGTGTTGTTCTCTATAGAGGATGAAGAGTTTTGTTATGAAGTTTTTACCCCACGTTACATTTTGTGAGGCTTTGCCGTGGTGAAATAACATGCTTGCCATTGCTGCGGTAACTCGATACCAAGAGAGTGTGAGAAATAGAGAGAGCAACTTGTTATTTGTTTGATTTTTGTGATCCAGAGCAGTTTATTTGGAAGAAATGTAAAATCATGAAATAAAAAGAGAGGAAATTCACTTGGAGAAGCTAAATATCAGTGTTAAGCAGTAGTATTTTAAGAAACCGCTTGATATCAATAACTCTGATCCACACAAACTGTCTGTATGTAACAGCAGTGTCATCCCAGCACCAATTGTAACGTGTCACCATTCCTTATTCTTCTTTATGAAACAACCCCTGAGAGTTAATTCAGGCAGACAATCTCCTCAGTGTGAGTTTCCTGTCACCCCTCTGCGTGGTTCCTTCCAACAACTCCATGTCATTCTTAGACCTGTATAAGGGATAAGAGGTACCGGTCTCTCCAAGACCTTTGGTTGTCTCGCCTGCCAAGCTCACTATTGCTCTCCTCCTCGTCCACCTCCTGCACTTGTAGGCTGAAGGTGGACGAGGAGGTAAGTTAAGGTCATCAGCTCCTATATCTCTATTTATGCCTTTTAATTTATGCTTAATTCAATTATGCTTAGACACCAACCCTCATGTATGTGTTGTGGAAAGAAGTATTAACACCTCTGTATAACATGTTTAAACCACTGGGTAACTATCTGGACTGAAACTGAGTTCGTTACATTATCATGAACAAAGACAGGAGAGATGATCCAAGTTTAGTAGATTTAATTCAGAAGTTTCATGCAAGTGGGTCAAACATACATCAGGTGTGTCTGGGGGTGTCTAAACCCCCAGTGGGGAGAACTCTGAGACACGAGTGTGATCAGAGGTCCGACCACTTGATGGTCTTTTCTTCTCAGTGGAGGTTGGTTAAGACATCTCAAAATAGACAAATAATCAATCACCATAGAAACAGACAGTGTGTGACACCACCAGCAGCAGTCCTGGTGAGGACACAGATGTCCCAGGAATTGTTCTTATGATCCACACTGCTAGTGGAAACAAACAGGAGCTTTAATATAGTAGGAGTAACCATGACAACATCAAATAAACATTTGAGATCCTAATTTAAGGGGCAAAGTTTAAAACCAAATCACAACTGAATACTCATATTCAGACCTTAAGATTAATGTGCCACCAACGTGCACCTGTAAATGTCCTTTGATGACCTTTGTCATGCAGACAGGCGTTCCAAATGTCCATCATAAAGACCAGCAACACTCCCTGAACCTCAGGTAGAGGAACGATGGGAACGGAAAGGTTTCACTGCTAAATAACCATTATAACTGACACGCAAAACATGAACAAAAGATAATAGATTCTGGTACCAAGTGTCTCCATGGAATTCTGTGTGACTGAACAAATGATCCAAACAAAATAAAATAACCACTAACATTAACCTAAGCAGAAAATACTCCAAAATCAGAAACTCAAAGACCCCAAAATAAAATAAACACAAATCCAAACAAGACCTAATACACAAACATTTTACATTTTCCCTCAAACATTTATAAGGCAGTAATTAAAATACCTGAAAGCTCGTCGCTGTTAAGACCAAAAGAGTCGTTATTCGCTGCACATTTCCTGCTGAACCTGGATCAGTACCGT
Source organism: Xenentodon cancila (assembly GCA_014839995.1). Classification (NCBI taxonomy): domain Eukaryota; kingdom Metazoa; phylum Chordata; class Actinopteri; order Beloniformes; family Belonidae; genus Xenentodon; species Xenentodon cancila. The sequence continues at coordinate 20,733,912 of CM026207.1, read as the reverse complement.
TGATGTGGGTCTGACACTTTTGTCAGCCTTTTCTACAACTACTCAGGTGATCTTCCTCTCATGAAGATCCGTTAAAAGGTGATGCTATCATGGTTGACCCAGAAGCTTTGCAGGCAGAGTCAGGTGAGTCAGTCTACAAAAGCTCATTGGTGTTAACAGCACAAAGACAATGAGATAACCCAGCTGCAACTGGGTCCAGCTTACCGGAAAACCAGGCAACAGGTCTCATCACACCACCGTGTTCCTGCAGGAGAACCGAGGTCATGCATCCATCTCTCTCATCCACCGTTTGGGTGAAAGGACGGGCGTAGTCAGGCACCCCTAAAGCAGGAGGACTTTGTAGAGCTGGTTTAAACTCATGGAACGCTTTAACCCCTTCAGGGGTCCAGACCAAGTAATCATGAGCCTGCAAGCCCTTCCCATGGATAAGAGAGCTCAGAGGATTCTCTAGTGCAGCATAACAAAAAATGACATCAGCTGTTTCTTCATGTTTAGGAGGGTTTTGAATGTCTTCAACACGTTTACGCAGTAATCGTCTGTCCTCAGCAGAGATAACATGGCCCAGAAAGTGAATAGTTGCCACACAAACTGGCATTTCGACGAACCTACTTTATGTCCTTCCCCAGCAATGTTTTTTTAGAGTGTTGTTGTGTCAACCTCACACTGCTCAATGTTTATAAGCACAGACAGTTCATTTTCCTCTTCCAGAACCTAAAACAGTGATTTTCCACCAGTTATGAAGACTGTGGTTCTCGAAATTGATTATCCATCCATTATCTATACCCGCTTACTCCTTCTCAGGGTATCGGGGGTCTGTCGGAGCCTATCCAGACTCATTCCAGGTGGGAGGCAGGTGTCCACCCTGGACAGGTCGTCACACCTATGGACAATTAAGAGTGATCAATTAACCTATCATGCATGTTTTTGGACTGTGGCAAGAAACCGGAGTACTCGGAGGGAACCCACGCAAGCATGGGAAAAACATTCAAACTCCACACATAAAGACCCACCGGGCCGGGAATCGAACCAGGAACCTTCTTGCTGTGAGGCAACAGTGCTAGTAGTGTAGTATCTCCAATTGTCCTTTTAGATCATCATTTTCTCTCCTCACACATTCGGCTATGACCAATTTTCCAAATGATCAATAGTCATTTCTTTAACACAATGACTTGAGTGTAATTTTACAATTGTAGCTCATGTGGCACAAACGTATCAATATTTACTAAACATTTATGTGTGGAGAAATGTATTCTCTAATCCAACTCTATAAACTTAAAGCTCGACTCTAAATCTAAAAATTTCCCCGTCTGCAGGTCTAAACAACAGCTTATCAAACAGATAAAAATTCATCATCTCAGACAGAGACGGAGCATTAGAGAGGGGGAAGGACAAATGTATTGTTTAATTTACTTCCATGACAACACCGACACAGTCCATTTCTACCGGCCCCAACCACCACTCCAACTGTCCTTTTAAACCACCTTTTGATTAAAGGAATAGTCAAACTCTCCCAACACAGACGCAAATCTCAGCCCATGAAAATGCCTCAACTGCATCAGGAGGTTGGACTCATGTACTTGACTGACAGGCAGCTCAGCCAATGACCAGCAACCATTATTTTGATTTAAATTCACTTTATCAATTCCTGACGTAAAAGTAATTAAGATACCTAATACACCTTGGATTTATCCTCCCTTTTGTTATTTTCAATTTTCTGTAAATGAGTTTATAAGTCATATCCAGTCACTGGCTGTCAGCTAAAGAGCGCCAGAAGCACAGGCTCCTCCCAAATAACAGTCCAGATTCCGCCCATAACGCCGGTGCCAATGCATTCTTAGTCTTTAATTAGTTTTCACGCTTGCCATTTTTGTCCTCTATTCCATGCAACATTTTTAAACTCAGACTACCATTTGTTAAGAAATTATATTAATTTATCCACACTTGGACACAATCCTCCCAGAATTCCACATATTTATGACAACATTCCCCACTGGGTCGCAGCAGAAGAACCCAAACAAATATTAAAATAAACCACACAGAGAAAAAAATCTTCCAGCAATTGAAGCACTAAATGCACAAACCCTCAAAATCTCAAAGTAATTCACAGAGCTCTTTTAAACAGTCTTTAAATCAACTCAACCATGAAACAGTTTTAAAAAAATAAATAAATGAAACAGAATTACCCAGAAATCACCAGGGTCTTCAGGACATCGGTAGTGCTCCTCCCACCCAGAACGGACATCAGGTCCAACATGATCAGGTCGAAATGTCCATCACAGTATGTTTTCTCATTAATAAAGTGTTCAACGTCCACGTTTCGTGAGTTGTCTGATTGAAATTAATTTTCAAAAAGTGAAATGAGAATTTCTGGCTCCGTCTTATCAACACTTGGTCCAGATTTATGTTTACTCTGGAATATACATTTGTAAGTAAAGACGGTAAGGTAAAAGGATTTGAGGTTGCTGACACTGATTGTTGATAAAGTGCAGCTTCCTAAATATTTTACCAATTATTTTTCAGCGATTGTTGGACACATTATTTTGATGTATTTGTGCATTAATACTACTTAGTTATTATGCATTCAATTGTCGTGTTTGACTATCTCAGAGACAAAACAATCTTCAATGTGTCACAGAGTCATTGGTCACAGCTGACAGGTACCTGTCATGACAAATATCTAAAGCAGTCAGGTGACCCCCATCATGCTGCAGCCAAGGAGGAAGCAAGTGGTGAGGTCACCATGGGGAAGGGATAAGTGAAGAGAAACCTACAAAGCATTTGGGAAACATTCAACGAGACACAAAGATCCATTCTAGTCTGAGTCTTCTGACTCTGAGTCTTCTGTTCTGGTGCATGGTCCAAACACGTAACCATGGACACCCCTCAGACTGATCATTTCATCCCTTGGACTATTGTCATATAATCACCTCTTGTTGCGTGCAGTTAAACCTCTTTTCCTGTATGTGTTTTGGAAGCCAGTTGGGTGACCAAGTCATCATCAAATCATGTAGTTTGTGACACATCTGTCACCCCTCAGTCAAATACAACAACTTCAAGACCCCCATTAGGAATCAGTAGTTGGTGTAGTTTGAACCAGTGTCTCACAGCCCTGGACTTCAGGACAACACTGTCCTGCATGTTTTCAGGTTGTCATCAGGGTCTGCACATGTTTGTCAATGGTTTATTTATTTGAGGCAGGTGTGTTGGAGCAGAGCAACATCTAAAAGAAACACAGGACAATGTGTCCTGAGGACCAGGTAAAAAAAACCACAACACAAACACTGATGAAGAGGACAACCCTCTGATGACACTAATAAACTCATAGTTAATGTAAAAGTAGAAAAAAAAAGCAATGTAAAGATAATTCAAGTGATTTTTTTAAGCTTCCCCTTTCAGCTTAAACAGACAGCATTTAGTTTTATTGATTAATTGTTTTGTATTTGTGTTTACTTCTGTCTTGCTTTTTGCTGTTGTCTACAGGCTCTTGGAGTGAATGATTGTAGTTGTAACTTTACACTGTCATTGATATGCAATAAAATTTGACATAGGCAATAATATTGTCAAACTTAGTCATATAAATAAACCAATAATAATAATAATGTACTTTACAGTTACAAATTTGGATCTGGGCCTATATTCCATGTTGCACAGAGAACGTTGATTTAGAATGTTGATTTAAACTCTGACCTATGACATCACTCCAGTTTGCTGTGATGCGTCAAAGACATAAAAAAGAACACAGAACACAGAATCTCTCAGTTACAACAGACTCATCAGCCAACTGACTTTATACACTTGTTTGAAGACGCCAGACAACAAGAAACGTGAAAATCCAGCCCGTGCCGGTGAACTATTGGTCTTAAAGTAAACCTCTAAGAACCTACATGTTGGGCCTTGAAATGGAAGTGAAGGAAGTCAGTGTTTACCCATACGTCAGGAGCAGCCACAAAAACGGTGAGCAAGACGCTGCTGTGACTGAAGATATGACTCTGCGTTCAGAGGATGACCAGTGTCACCTCAAATACACAGCTTCATCTGTGACACCACTTGAAGTCTCCGTGTCCACAAACAATTTGGCTCTGGAAGAGACTGAATATGTTTTTGTACCAACAAAACATTTCTCTTTTGCTGACACTTGTGCACCAGAAAACTATTTACCACTAACAAAAGTCTCCACAAGTCACCATTTAAACAAACCAGAAGATATGTCTGCACCTGAAGACATTTTGGCAACAACAGAGATCTTTGCACAAGAAGAGGTCTCTCTATCACATGAGGACGGCTTTTCCTCTGAAGACTGCTCCCCACAGGCAGGTGATTCAGCGCTGGATGAACCTTTGTCAGAAGCACATGTCTCAACACCAGAAGACGTCTGCAAAGAGAAAGATACTTCTGAACTGGAGCAAATGTGGGCACAATTAAAGATCATAGACTGGGATGAGATCTCTACATCAAGTCAGGAGAGCATTTGTTCCAAAGACGGCTTCTCACAAAACAACTATTGCAGACGGCAAAACATTTATGCACCACAAAACATCTGGGCGCATGAAAAGATCTTTGAAAGAGATGAGACTTCTTCGTTAGATGAAGCAAGCATTTGTTCAGGATGTCTCTCAGAACCTGAACATCTAGTTTCTTTAGAAAGGACGGTGTGCTTAAGATCAGAACCGTTTCCTGACCTGGATGTCATTTCAATCCCCGAATACGTCTGGGAACGCACTAAAGACCTCGAACCACAGAAGAAGCGTTCTTTGTGGAAGCGTTTCAAAAAATTTGTCACACCAGCTCATCGCAGACAACACAAAAGCCAAAAGCAGACGAAACAAAGTTCCTGCATTCAGAAACCTGACGACGTCGAGGACATCTGCAACACCGAAGAGCTTTCTCTTGCATCAGAAGAGCTGTTTGTCCAAGGAAACCACCTGGAAGACGAAAAGACCTGTTTGTTAGTGGACTTCCAAGAACCGAAGACACCTTCTTTGTGGAGGAAAATCAAAAAAAGTGCTACTTTTTCATTTCATTGGCAACATAAAGATAGTTAGAAAACAACGTGCCAACAGTGAAACAAAATATGCAGAAAACACAATTTTTTGGACATTAACTTTCCTTTCTATCTTAAATGTTATAACCTATGAAATACATATTTTGAATATGTTGGGATAAATGAAATAAAAAACATAAAGATTAGCTGTCCAATGTTTTATTTGAGTGTACAAAATACTGTTCAAACACCTGTTCTCATACACGTGTTTCTATCAGGAACAAACATCTGTCCACAGGTATGCAGAGATTCCTGCACATAGTGGCAAGATTTTGAGCATTTACTCATCAAATCTATAAATAAGTATATAAATAAGTATTTAAATCCCGGTTTGAAAGGGGTGAGGACATCAGACAAAGGGATTACCCAGGTGTGTTGTTCTCTATAGAGGATGAAGAGTTTTGTTATGAAGTTTTTACCCCACGATACATTTTGTGAGGCTTTGCCGTGGTGAAATAACATGCTTGCCATTGCTGCGGTAACTCGATACCAAGAGAGTGTGAGAAATAGAGAGAGCAACTTGTTATTTGTTTGATTTTTGTGATCCAAAGCAGTTTATTTGGAAGAAATGTAAAATCATGAAATAAAAAGAGGGGAAATTCACTTGGAGAAGCTAAATATCAGTGTTAAGCAGTAGTATTTTAAGAAACCGCTTGAGATCAATAATTCTGATCCACACAAACTGTCTGTATGTAACAGCAGTGTCATCCCAGCACCAATTGTAACGTGTCACCATTCCTTATTCTTCTTTATGAAACAACCCCTGACAGTTAATTCAGGCAGACAATCTCCTCAGTGTGAGTTTCCTGTCACCCCTCTGCGTGGTTCCTTCCAACAACTCCATGTCATTCTTAGACCTGTATAAGGGATAAGAGGTACCGGTCTCTCCAAGACCTTTGGTTGTCTCGCCTGCCAAGCTCACTATTGCTCTCCTCCTCGTCCACCTCCTGCACTTGTAGGCTGAAGGTGGACGAGGAGGTAAGTTAAGGTCATCAGCTCCTATATCTCTATTTATGCCTTTTAATTTATGCTTAATTCAATTATGCTTAGACACCAACCCTCATGTATGTGTTGTGGAAAGTGTTGGGTACCGGGGGTCTGTCGGAGCCTATCCAGACTCATTCCAGGTGGGAGGCAGGTGTCCACCCTGGACAGGTCGTCACACCTATGGGCAAGTAAGAGTGATCAATTAACCTATCATGCATGTTTTTGGGCTGTGGGAAGAAACCGGAGTACTCGGAGGGAACCCACGCAAGCACGGGAAGAACATGCAAACTCCACACACCTGACCCACCGGGCCGGGAATCGAACCAGGAACCTTCTTGCTGTGAGGCAACAGTGCTAGTAGTGTAGTATCTCCAATTGTCCTTTTAGATCATCATTTTCTCTCCTCACGCATTCAGCTATGACCAGTTTTCCAAATGATCAATAGTCATTTCTTTAACCAAATGACTTCAGTGTAATTTTACAATTGTAGCTCATGTGGCACAAACGTATCAATATTTACTAAACATTTATGTGTGGAGAAATGTATTCTCTAATCCAACTCTATAAACTTAAAGCTCGTCTCTAAATCTAAAAATTTCCCCGTCTGCAGGTCTAAACAACAGCTTATCAAACAGATAAAAATTCATCAACTCAGACGGAGCATTAGAGAGGGGGAAGGACAAATGTATTGTTTAATTTACTTCCATGACAACACCGACACAGTCCATTTGTACCGGCCCCAACCACCACTCCAACTGTCCTTTTAAACCACCTTTTGATTAAAGGAATAGTCAAACTCTCCCAACACAGACGCAAATCTCAGCCCATGAAAATGCCTCAACTGCATCAGGAGGTTGGACTCATGTACTTGACTGACAGGCAGCTCAGCCAATGACCAGCAACCATTATTTTGATTTAAATTCACTTTATCAATTCCTGACGTAAAAGTAATTAAGATACCTAATACACCTTGGATTTATCCTCCCTTTTGTTATTTTCAATTTTCTGTAAATGAGTTTATAAGTCATATCCAGTCACTGGCTGTCAGCTAAAGAGCGCCAGAAGCACAGGCTCCTCCCAAATAACAGTCCAGATTCCGCCCATAACGCCGGTGCCAATGCATTCTTAGTCTTTAATTAGTTTTCACACTCAACTCTCAAACCCTCAAAATCTCAAAGCATCAACTCAACCATGAAACTGTTTTAAAAAATAAATAAATGAAACAGAATTACCCAGAAATCACCAGGGTCTTCAGGACATCGGTAGTGCTCCTCCCACCCAGAACGGACATCAGGTCCAACATCATCAGGTCGAAATGTCCATCACAGTATGTTTTCTCATTAATAAAGTGTTCAACGTTAACGTTTCGTGAGTTTTCTGATTGAAATTATACATTTGTAACACTGTCATTGATATGCAATACAATTTTATATAGGCAATAATATTGTCAAACTTAGTCATATAAATAAACCAATAATAACAATAATTTAGTTTACAGTTACAAATTTGGATCTGGGCCTATATTCCATGTTGCACAGAAAACGTTGATTTAAACTCAACTATCTAAGATGGCGGAGCGTGTACACGCACCGGCTTTTCTCTCTCCCGACAGTTGCGCCGTTTTCGTGTTTTTCGTTTGTGTTTTTGTCACTTAAGTTGTGTTTTTACAAGTAATAATGTACACCAAACACAAGTACAGCCGTGAGTTTGTGCTCGACATCGGAGACAGCTACACTGTCGAGCTGAACTCGGATCTCGCCGGCGAACTTCGGGACCGCAGCCTGCTCCGGGAACCACCGCTACCTCCGACCCCCGCGCCTGAATCCGAGCCGCAATGGAAGTGTCACAAGCTGAGTAAAAGGAAGCAGAAGAGGGGTAAGCGAGCGAGTATCCGGGGAAGACTGGCGGCGAACCCGAACAAACCGGCGCTCCCCTCCATTGTGTTGGCCAACGTTTGTTCGCTGGACAACAAACTGGACCACATCCGATTACTCTGCTCCACCGAGAGGACCGTGAGAGAGAGAGCTGTGTTTTTTGTGTTCACGGAAACATGGGTCAACAGCAGCATACCGGACCTCGCCATCCAGCTCGACCAGCTGACCTGCTACCGGGCGGACCGAGCACACACCGAGGCAGGTAAGGGCCGCCGCGGCGGTCTTTGTGTTTTTCTCCGTGATGCTTGGTGTAGAGATGCTGTGGTGGTTTGCAAACACTGTTCAGCCCTGGTGGAGTTGATTATAATTAAATGTCGTCCTTTTTATCTACCGCGCGAATATTCGGTCATACTACTCACTGCTGTTTACACCCCCCCAGCCCCTCCACCAACACCAGGAGAGGCGCTGATCGAGCTGTAGCAGCGGATCAGCGAGCAGCAGACAGCCCACCCTGAGGCCTTCCTCATCCTGGCGGGGGACTTCAACCACACAGACCCAAAGACCATCTTTCCAAACCTTCACCACCTATTAAGTTCCCCACACGCAGAGACAACATTTTGGACCAAGTTTACACCACCAGCAAGGCAGCCTACATAGCCCACCCCCTCCCCCACATCGGTGCCTCAGACCACATCACTGTCATGCTGATGTAGAGGTAAGATCGGGCCTAAAAAATCCACCTTGACCTGACCCAGGCCCGCGGGTATTAAAGCCCGACCCGGCCCGAGCCCGACCAATTAACTTGATTTGCAGGCCCGAGCCCGAAGCAAACCCGAAATTTCATATGTTATTTGTGGGGTTTCGGGAGGAGGAGGTGATTTATTAAGAATAACATTCTTTATTTTAATGATTTGCATCGGAACACACAAAAACAACCTGTTTTACGAAGCATTGAAACAAAATAAATAGGTTCCTAACAACAGGCCTGCTGTAAAGAGTAATTTAACATAATATATAAATAATCAAGCTAGATAAATTACATCGTCACTAATTTAAATAAATAAGAACAAAAATAATATGTCAAGACCATTATTAAAAAAAATAAAGAACCAAACAAAGTTAAACATGCGTCAAAATAAGCTTACTAATAATTACAAATAACTCAAACAAGAAAAACACTATCATGTTTAAATAAAAAGCAAAAGCTTAGTGAATGTATCATATAAAAAATGTCAAACATGAACAAAATAAATATATGATACAAACATAAATAGAATAAAAGCGTTTAATCTGCTACCTGGTCTCGCTAGTCTGGAAATCGCGGCTTTGTGTCCTGCTCTTTATTCTTGTGAAATAATGGAAATAATTAAAGCCTCAGACAATAATTAAAATGGTGATTTGAACAGCAGGATATTATTTGCGTTGTTTATATTTTGTGGTCGTCATGCAGGAACAAGATCGCGTCCACTGTGCCGGGTTTCAGCGAAGTTCTCCTCTGATCTATCGTGCGGCCAGCTGTGCTAAAAACTCGCTCGCTGCTGCTGCTGCTTGCGGATCTGCACAACACCGATCTTGCTAACTTGGCAAGCTTCGGGTATATACTGGAGTTTATTCCTCCGCGTTTTCCCACTCAGCGAAAGAAGACCTCTTTTTTTTTTTGCTGCAGGTAGAGAAAGGGTGCTGCTGTGCGTCTCGTCCTCCTCGTTTTCAAAAGTTGTAGTGGTGGCTTCTCCTCCTTCATCTTCTTCTTCCAGTAGTGTGCGGACATGTGCATGCACTTCTGACACCTGTGTCGGTGTCATCATTTTGAGTTTGTTGAAGGTAGGTCACAGGAACAGTGAAACTTTGTGCAACATATGTATTTTGATTTTTTGATCCAAAAGTTCAGAATGCCTGTGGCGCACAAACGCCTGTTGAGGATTATCCGTAGAACTGGGCTGGCAATGCTTTTTTAGCTTCTCATTCCAGAGGCAAACTAGATTAAGTGTGGTATATTTATCTCCTTCCAGTTCTCGTTGTGCTGCATAGAAAGGCTCTAGAAACGAGACCAAAAAATCCAACAGATCTGGCGCAATGTTTTCCATGAGCTCCTCCTCTCCGCGTGACCGCAGCTTCTCACACAACTCATTATATATCTCGTGCACAGACTTGAGCATCAAGTAAACGGTGCTGAATCTGGTTTCACCCATCTGAAGCACTGTTTTTGACAGCTGTGCTGCCAAACCAGATTGATGATGAAACGGACAACACTTTTGGCTGCATTAACGCTTTCTCCAATGTCTGGGGCGTTTGCAGACAGTGCATCCTTGTCCAGCCCATGGCGAAGTACAGTGTTGACCATATGGTCAAGGCACGAGAGGCGCTTGTAAGGCTCCAAAGCTTTCACGATGTTACTGCCCTGATCTGTAACCCACACTATTCTGGATAAAGATGAAGGTTCCAACCCAAATCTATTCACCAGAAGCCGGACCAGTTCTCTTCTTATATTCTTCCCCGTTTTGGCGTCTTCTGCTGGAAATACAGCAGTGGTGAGGGTTTTTCCAACCAAGTTGGAGTCCGTTTCAATAAAGTGACAAGTTATTGCAATATAACTCATCTTTGTGTAGTCATCCGTCCACATATCGGTACTCATGGCCACGTCACAGCCACAGGCCAGAGCTTTCTTTACCCGCTCAATTAACAAGCTCCTTTTTACCTCAGCCTTCTCGGTGCACGCCTTTGACACTGTGGTGTAGTGGGGCAGGACCGAGTCGACAGGTACGCGACCAAAGGTTGACCCAACATTGATCAGGTCTTGGACCAGACTTTTGAAACCATCTCCACTAACTACTGAAAATGGTCTAAGGTCCTGACAGCAAAAGTCCACGCACTTGTCTGTGATGGCCTGCTTAGCGCGAAGAGGGGCGGTCTTTGGGACAAATGATAATATAGATGTTTGACAATCATCAATTTTGCCAGTACAGCTGTTTAAATGCCTGCTCAGCGTCGACGTGCCGGTCTTTTTGCTCTCGTATGAAAGCAAAGCGCCACATTGACGACATTCAGCGAAGCCAACGCAAGTTTCTGGAGCATTTTCAATTATCAATTTAAAGCTTTTCCACACCTCACTCTTCCCGGTGTGTGTTTGCCTTTTAAGTTCCCCTGTCTTTAGTTTATCCTTGACTTCTTGCCAATCCATAATCAGGGATACCAAGTCAAAATAGATGCAGACTTGTGGAGGGGAAGATTATTAAGAGGGCGGCGTTCACGTGCGCAGAGCTCTGGCTCTGTGCTCGTATAGTAGTTAAATAGCAATTACCTTACAGCGGCTTCTCTGTTTTATCCAAATTATTTATTTTATTACAAGTATTTCGTAGTTTAGTATCCACATTCCACACATCGTTTTAGTATACATTTTTATAAACATATATTTATTTTAAAAAAGTCATCAAGATAGAAGCCCGGCCCGACCCGAACGTAATGAATGACATTTTAGGCCCGACACGACCCGAAATTTGGGTCCTAATTAAGATAACTAATACACCTTGGATTTATCCTCCCTTTTTGTTTTTTTCAATTTGCTGGAAATGAGTTCATAATTTCATCCAGTCACTGGCTGTCACCTAAAGAGCGCCAGAAGCACAGGCTCCTCCCACATAACTGTCAGATTCCGCCCATAACGCCGGTGCCAATGCATTCTTAGTCTTTAATTAGTTTTCATGCTTGCCATTTTTGTTCTCTATTCCATGCAACATTTTTAAACTCAGACTACCATTTGCTAAGAAATTATATTAATTTATCCACACTTGGACATAATCCTCCCAGGATTCCACATATTTATGACAACATTCCCCACTGGGTCGCAGCAGAAGAAGACCCAAACAAATATTAAAATAAACCACACAGAGAAAAAAATCTTTCAGCAATTGAAGCACTAAATGCACAAAATCTCAAAGTAATTCACAGAGCTCTTTTAAACAGTCTTTAAATCAACTCAACCATGAAACAGTTTAAAAAAATAAATAAATGAAACAGAATTACCCAGAAATCACCAGGGTCTTCAGGACATCGATAGTGCTCCTCCCACCCAGAACGGACATCAGGTCCAACATCATCAGGCCAAAATGTCCATCACAGTATGTTTTCTCATTAATAAAGTGTTCAACGTCCACGTTTCGTGAGTTGTATGACTGAAATTAATTTTCAAAAAGTGAAATGACAATTTCTGCTCCATCTTATCAACACTTGGTTCAGATTTATGTTTACTCTGGAATATACATTTGTAAGTAAAGACGGTAAGGTAAAAGGATTTGAGGTTGCTGACACTGATTGTTGATAAAGTGCAGCTTCCTAAATATTTTACCAATTATTTTTCAGCGATTGTTGGACACATTAATTTGATGTATTTGTGCATTAATGCTACTTAGTTATTATGCATTCAATTGTCGTGTTTGACTATCTCAGAGACAAAACAATCTTCAATGTGTCACAGAGTCATTGGTCACAGCTGACAGGTACCTGTCATGACAAATATCTAAAGCAGTCAGGTGACCCCCATCATGCTGCAGCCAAGGAGGAAGCAAGTGGTGAGGTCACCATGGGGAAGGGATAAGTGAAGAGAAACCTACAAAGCATTTGGGAAACATTCAACGAGACACAAAGATCCATTCTAGTCTGAGTCTTCTGACTCTGAGTCTTCTGTTCTGGTGCATGGTCCGAACACGTAACCATGGACACCCCTCAGACTGATCATTTCATCCCTTGGACTATTGTCATATAATCACCTCTTGTTGCGTGCAGTTAAACCTCTTTTCCTGTATGTGTTTTGGAGGCCAGTTGGGTGACCAAGTCATCATCAAATCATGTAGTTTGTGACACATCTGTCACCCATCAGTCAAATACAACAACTTCAAGACCCCCATTAGGAATCAGTAGGTGGTGTAGTTTGAACCAGTGTCTCACAGCCCTGGACTTCAGGACAACACTGTCCTGCATGTTTTCAGGTTGTCATCAGGGTCTGCACATGTTTGTCAATGGTTTATTTATTTGAGCCAGGTGTGTTGAAGCAGAGCAACATCTAAAAGAAACACAGGACAATGTGTCCTGAGGACCAGGTAAAAAAAAGAACACAAACACTGATGAAGAGGACAACCCTCTGATGACACTAACAAACTCATAGTTAATGTAAAAGTTAAAAAAAAAAGCAATGTGAAGATAATTCAAGTGATTTTTTTAAGCTTCCCCTTTCAGCTTAAACAGACAGCATTTAGTTTTATTGATTAATTGTTTTTTATTTGTGTTTACTTCTGTCTTGTTTTTTGCTGTTGTCTACAGGCTCTTGGAGTGAATGATTGTAGTTGTAACTTTACACTGTCATTGATATGCAATAAAATTTGACATAGGCAATAATATTGTCAGACTTAGTCATATCAATAAACCAATAATAATAATAATAATGTACTTTACAGTTACAAATTTGGATCTGGGCCTATATTCCATGTTGCACAGAGAACGTTGATTTAGAATGTTGATTTAAACTCTGACCTATGACATCACTCCAGTTTGCTGTGATGCGTCAAAGACATAAAAAAGAACACAGAACACAGAATCTCTCAGTTACAACAGACTCATCAGCCAACTGATTTCATACACTTGTTTGAAGACGCCAGACAACAAGAAACGTGAAAATCCAGCCCGTGCCGGTGAACTATTGGTCTTAAAGTAAACCTCTAAGAACCTACATGTTGGGCCTTGAAATGGAAGTGAAGGAACTCAGTGTTTACCCATACGTCAGGAGCAGCCACAAAAACGGTGAGCAAGACGCTGCTGTGACTGAAGATATGACTCTGCGTTCAGAGGATGACCAGTGTCACCTCAAATACACAGCTTCATCTGTGACACCACTTGAAGTCTCCGTGTCCACAAACAATTTGTCTCTGGAAGAGACTGAATATGTTTTTGTACCAACAAAACATTTCTCTTTTGCTGACACTTGTGCACCAGAAAACTATTTACCACTAACAAAACTCTCCACAAGTCACCATTTAAACAAACCAGAAGATATGTCTGCACCTGAAGACATTTTGGCAACAACAGAGATCTTTGCACAAGAAGACGTCTCTCTATCACATGAGGACGGCTTTTCCTCTGAAGACTGCTCCCCACAGGCAGGTGATTCAGCGCTGGATGAACCTTTGTTAGAAGCACATGTCTCAACACCAGAAGACGTCTGCAAAGAGAAAGATACTTCTAAACTGGAGCAAATGTGGGCAAAATTAAAGATCATAGACTGGGATGAGATCTCTACATCAAGTCAGGAGAGCATTTGTTCCAAAGACGGCTTCTCACAAAACAACTATTGCAGACGGCAAAACATTTATGCACCACAAAACATCTGGGCTCATGAAAAGATCTTTGAAAGAGATGAGACTTCTTCCTTAGATGAGGCAAGCATTTGTTCAGGATGTCTCTCAGAACCTGAACATCTAGGTTCTTTAGAAAGGACGGTGTGCTTAAGATCAGAACTCTTTCCTGACCTGGAAGTAATTTCAATCCCCGAATACGTCTGGGAACGCACTAAAGACCTTGAACCAGAGAAGAAGCGTTCTTTGTGGAAGCGTTTCAAAAAAATTGTCACACCAGCTCATCGCAGACAACACAAAAGCCAAAAGCAGACGAAACAAAGTTCCTGCATTCAGAAACCTGACGACGTCGAGGACATCTGCGACACCGAAGAGCTTTCTCTTGCATCAGAAGACCTGTTTGTCCAAGGAAACCACCTGGAAGATGAAAAGACCTGTTTGTTAGTGGACTTCCAAGAACCCAAGACACCTTCTTTGTGGAGGAAAATCAAAAAAAGTGCTACTTTTTCATTTCATCGGCGACATAAAGATGGTTAAAAAACAACGTGCCAAGAGAGAAAAAACCTGCAGAATAACCCATTTTTGGACATTAACTTTCCTTTCTATCTTAAATGTTAAAACCTATGAAATACATATTTTGAATCTGTTGGGATAAATGAAATAAAAAAACATAAAGATTAGCTGTGCAATGTTTTATTTGAGTGTACAAAATACTGTTCAAACACCTGTTCTCATACACGTGTTTCTATCAGGAACAAACATCTGTCCACAGGTATGCAGAGATTCCTTCACATAGTGGCAAGATTATGAGCATTTACTCATCAAATCAATAAATAAGTATATAAATAAGTATTTAAATCCCAGTGTGAAAGGGGTGAGGACATTAGACAAAGGGATTACCCAGGTGTGTTGTTCTCTATAGAGGATGAAGAGTTTTGTTATGAAGTTTTTACCCCACGATACATTTTGTGAGGCTTTGCCGTGGTGAAATAACATGCTTGCCATTGCTGCGGTAACTCCATACCAAGAGAGTGTGAGAAATAGAGAGAGCAACTTGTTATTTGTTTGATTTTTGTGATCCAGAGCAGTTTATTTGGATAAAAAAAGTAAAATCATGAAATAAAAAGAGAGGAAATTTACTTGGAGAAGCTAAATATCAGTGTTAAGCAGTAGTATTTTAAGAAACCGCTTGAGATCAATAACTCTGATCCACACAAACTGTCTGTATGTAACAGCAGTGTCATCCCAGCACCAATTGTAACGTGTCACCATTCCTTATTCTTCTTTAGGAAACAACCCCTGAGAGTTAATTCAGGCAGACAATCTCCTCAGTGTGAGTTTCCTGTCACCCCTCTGCGTGGTTCCTTCCAACAACTCCATGTCATTCTTAGACCTGTATAAGGGATAAGAGGTACCGGTCTCTCCAAGACCTTTGGTTGTCTCGCCTGCCAAGCTCACTATTTCTCTCCTCCTCGTCCACCTCCTGCACTTGTAGGCTGAAGGTGGACGAGGAGGTAAGTTAAGGTCATCAGCTCCTATATCTGTATTTATGCCTTTTAATTTATGCTTAATTCAATTATGCTTAGACACCAACCCTCATGTATGTGTTGTGGAAAGTGTTGGGTACCGGGGGTCTGTCGGAGCCTATCCAGACTCATTCCAGGTGGGAGGCAGGTGTCCACCCTGGACAGGTCGTCACACCTATGGGCAATTAAGAGTGATCAATTAACCTATCATGCATGTTTTTGGGCTGTGGGAAGAAACCGGAGTACTCGGAGGGAACCCACGCAAGCACGGGAAAAACATGCAAACTCCACACAGAAAGACCCACCGGGCCGGGAATCGAACCAGGAACCTTCTTGCTGTGAGGCAACAGTGCTAGTAGTGTAGTATCTCCAATTGTCCTTTTAGATCATCATTTTCTCTCCTCACACATTCGGCTATGACCAATTTTGCAAATGATCAATAGTCATTTCTTTAACCCAATGACTTCAGTGTAATTTTACAATTGTAGCTGATGTGGCACAAACGTATCAATATTTACTAAACATTTATGTGTGGAGAAATGTATTCTCTAATCCAACTCTATAAACTTAAAGCTCGTCTCTAAATCGAAAAATTTCCCCGTCTGCAGGTCTAAACAACAGCTTATCAAACAGATAAAAATTCATCAACTCAGACGGAGCATTAGAGAGGGGGAAGGACAAATGTATTGTTTAATTTACTTCCATGACAACACCGACACAGTCCATTTGTACCGGCCCCAACCACCACTCCAACTGTCCTTTTAAACCACCTTTTGATTAAAGGAATAGTCAAACTCTCCCAACACAGACGCAAATCTCAGCCCATGAAAATGCCTCAACTGCATCAGGAGGTTGGACTCATGTACTTGACTGACAGGCAGCTCAGCCAATGACCAGCAACCATTATTTTGATTTAAATTCACTTTATCAATTCCTGACGTAAAAGTAATTAAGATACCTAATACACCTTGGATTTATCCTCCCTTTTGTTATTTTCAATTTTCTGTAAATGAGTTTATAAGTCACATCCAGTCACTGGCTGTCAGCTAAAGAGCGCCAGAAGCACAGGCTCCTCCCACATAACTGTCCAGATTCCGCCCATAACGCCCGTGCCAATGCATTCTTAGTCTTTAATTAGTTTTCACACTCAACTCTCAAACCCTCAAAATCTCAAAGCATCAACTCAACCATGAAACTGTTTAAAAAAATAAATAAATGAAACAGAATTACCCAGAAATCACCAGGGTCTTCAGGACATCGGTAGTGCTCCTCCCACCCAGAACGGACATCAGGTCCAACATCATCAGGTTGAAATGTCCATCACAGTATGTTTTCTCATTAATAAAGTGTTCAACGTTCACGTTTCGTGAGTTGTCTGATTGAAATTATACATTTGTAACACTGTCATTGATATGCAATACAATTTGACATAGGCAATAATATTGTCAAACTTAGTCATATAAATAAACCAATAATAATAATAATTTAGTTTACAGTTACAAATTTGGATCTGGGCCTATATTCCATGTTGCACAGAGAACGTTGATTTAAACTCAACTATCTAAGATGGCGGCGCGTGTACACGCACCGGCTTCTCTCTCTCCCGACAGTTGCGCCGTTTTCGTGTTTTTCGTTTGTGTTTTTGTCACTAAAGTTGTGTTTTTACAAGTAATAATGTACACCAAACGCAAGTACAGCCGTGAGTTTGTGCTCGACATCGGAAACAGCTACACTGTCGAGCTGAACTCGGATCTCGCCGGCGAACTTCGGGACCGCAGCCTGCTCCGGGAACCACCGCTACCTCCGACCCCCGCGCCTGAATCCCAGCTGCAATGGAAGTGTCACAAGCGGAGCAAGAAGAAGCAGAAGAGGGGTAAGCGAGCGGGTATCCGGGGAAGACTGGCGGCGAACCCGAACAAACCGGCGCTCCCCTCCATTGTGTTGGCCAACGTTTGTTCGCTGGACAACAAACTGGACCACATCCGATTACTCTGCTCCACCGAGAGGACCGTGAGAGAGAGAGCTGTGTTTTTTGTGTTCACGGAAACATGGGTCAACAGCAGCATACCGGACCTCGCTATCCAGCTCGACCAGCTGACCTGCTACCGGGCGGACCGAGCACACACCGAGGCAGGTAAGGGCCGCCGCGGCGGTCTTTGTGTTTTTCTCCGTGATGCTTGGTGTAGAGATGCTGTGGTGGTTTGCAAACACTGTTCAGCCCTGGTGGAGTTGATGATAATTAAATGTCGTCCTTTTTATCTACCGCGCGAATATTCGGTCATACTACTCACTGCTGTTTACACCCCCCCAGCCCCTCCACCAACACCAGGAGACAGGCGCAGATCGAGCTGTACGAGCGGATCAGCGAGCAGCAGACAGCCCACCCTGAGGCCTTCCTCATCCTGGCGGGGGACTTCAACCACACAGACCCAAAGACCATCTTTCCAAACCTTCACCACCTATTAAGTTCCCCACACGCAGAGACAACATTTTGGACCAAGTTTACACCACCAGCAAGGCAGCCTACAAAGCCCACCCCCTCCCCCACATCGGTGCCTCAGACCACATCACTGTCATGCTGATGTAGAGGTAAGATCGGGCCTAAAAAATCCACCTTGACCTGACCCAGGCCCGCGGGTATTAAAGCCCGACCCAGCCCGAGCCCGACCAATTAACTTGATTTGCAGGCCCAAGCCCGAAGCAAACCCGAAATTTCATATTTTTTATTTGTGGGGTTTCGGGAGGAGGAGGTGATTTATTAAGAATAACATTCTTTATTTTAATGATTTGCATCGGAACACACAAAAAACAACCTGTTTTACGAAGCATTGAAACAAAATAAATAGGTTCCTAACAACAGGCCTGCTGTAAAGAGTAATTTAACATAATATATAAATAATCAAGCTAGATAAATTACATCGTCACTAATTTAAATAAATAAGAACAAAAATAATATGTCAAGACCATTATTAAAAAAAATAAAGAACCAAACAAAGTTAAACATGCGTCAAAATAAGCCAACTAATAATTACAAATAACTCAAACAAGAAAAACACTATCATGTTTAAATAAAAAGCAAAAGCTTAGTGAATGTATCATATAAAAAATGTCAAACATGAACAAAATAAATATATGATACAAACATAAATAGAATAAAAGCGTTTAATCTGCTACCTGGTCTCGCTAGTCTGGAAATCGCGGCTTTGTGTCCTGCTCTTTATTCTTGTGAAATAATGGAAATAATTAAAGCCTCAGACAATAATTAAAATGGTGATTTGAACAGCAGGATATTATTTGCGTTGTTTATATTTTGTGGCCGTCATGCAGGAACAAGATCGCGTCCACTGTGCCGGGTTTCAGCGAAGTTCTCCTCTGATCTATCGTGCGGCCAGCTGTGCTAAAAACTCGCTCGCTGCTGCTGCTGCTTGCGGGTCTGCACAACACCGATCTTGCTAACTTGGCAAGCTTCGGGTATATACTGGAGTTTATTCCTCCGCGTTTTCCCACTCAGCGAAAGAAGACCTCATTTTTCTTTTTGCTGCAGGTAGAGAAAGGGTGCTGCTGTGCGTCTCGTCCTCCTCGTTTTCAAAAGTTGTAGTGGTGGCCTCTCCTCCTTCATCTTCTTCTTCCAGTAGTGTGCGGACATGTGCATGCACTTCTGACACCTGTGTCGGTGTCATCATTTTGAGTTTGTTGAAGGTAGGCCACAGGAACAGTGAAACTTTGTGCAACATATGTATTTTGATTTTTTGATCCAAAAGTTCAGAATGCCTGTGGCGCACAAACGCCTGTTGAGGATTATCCGTAGAACTGGGCTGGCAATGCTTTTTTAGCTTCTCATTCCAGAGGCAAACTAGATTAAGTGTGGTATATTTATCTCCTTCCAGTTCTCGTTGTGCTGCATAGAAAGACTCTAGAAACGAGACCAAAAAATCCAACAGATCTGGCGCAATGTTTTCCATGAGCTCCTCCTCTCCGCGTGACCGCAGCTTCTCACACAACTCATTATATATCTCGTGCACAGACTTGAGCATCAAGTAAACGGTGCTGAATCTGGTTTCACCCATCTGAAGCACTGTTTTTGACAGCTGTGCTGCCAAACCAGATTGATGATGAAACGGACAACACTTTTGGCTGCATTAATGCTTTCTCCAATGTCTGGGGCGTTTGCAGACAGTGCATCCTTGTCCAGCCCATGGCGAAGTACAGTGTTGATCACATGGTCAAGGCACGAGAGGCGCTTGTAAGGCTCCAAAGCTTTCACGATGTTACTGCCCTGATCTGTAACCCACACTATTCTGGATAAAGATGAAGGTTCCAACCCAAATCTATTCACCAGAAGCCGGACCAGTTCTCTTCTTATATTCTTCCCCGTTTTGGCGTCTTCTGCTGGAAATACAGCAGTGGTGAGGGTTTTTCCAACCAAGTTGGAGTCCGTTTCAATAAAGTGACAAGTTATTGCAATATAACTCATCTTTGTGTAGTCATCCGTCCACATATCGGTACTCATGGCAACGTCACAGCCACAGGCCAGAGCTTTCTTTACTCGCTCAATTAACAAGCTCCTTTTTACCTCAGCCTTCTCGGTGCACGCCTTTGACACTGTGGTGTAGTGGGGCAGGACCGAGTCGACAGGTACGCGACCAAAGGTTGACCCAACATTGATCAGGTCTTGGACCAGACTTTTGAAACCATCTCCACTAACTACTGAAAATGGTCTAAGGTCCTGACAGCAAAAGTCCACGCACTTGTCTGTGATGGCCTGCTTAGCGCGAAGAGGGGCGGTCTTTGGGACAAATGATAATATAGATGTTTGACAATCATCAATTTTGCCAGTACAGCTGTTTAAATGCCTGCTCAGCGTCGACGTGCCGGTCTTTTTGCTCTCGTATGAAAGCAAAGCGCCACATTGACGACATTCAGCGAAGCCAACGCAAGTTTCTGTAGCATTTTCAATTATCAATTTGAAGCTTTTCCACACCTCACTCTTCCCGGTGTGTGTTTGCCTTTTAAGTTCCCCTGTCTTTAGTTTATCCTTGACTTCTTGCCAATCCATAATCAGGGATACCAAGTCAAAATAGATGCAGACTTGTGGAGGGGAAGATTATTAAGAGGGCGGCGTTCACGTGCGCAGAGCTCTGGCTCTGTGCTCGTATAGTAGTTAAATAGCAATTACCTTACAGCGGCTTCCCTGTTTTATCCAAATTATTTATTTTATTACAAGTATTTTGTAGTTTAGTATCCACATTCCACACATCGTTTTAGCAAACATTTTTATAAACATATATTTATTTTAAAAAAGTCAGCGAGATAGAAGCCCGGCCCGACCCGAACGTAATGAATGACATTTTAGGCCCGACCTGGCCCGAAATTTGGGTCAGGGTCGGGTGGGGCTCAGGCTTGGGCTTAAGATCTTACCTCTATGCTGATGCCAGCAAGCAGGGCACTGGTTAAAGCTGCCAAACCAGTCCGGGAGCAGGTCTGGGTGTGGCCAGAGGGGTCCTCAGAGGCACTCCGAGACTGCTTCAACACCACAGACTGGAGCATGTTCAGAGAAGCTGCCACCACCAACAACACCACAGACCTCCAGGAGTACACGGAGTCTGTTACCGCCTACATCGCCAAGTGCATCGATGATGTAACAGGCTCCAAAACCATCATAGTCAGAGCGAACCAGAAGCCGTGGATGACAAGGGAAGTCTACAGACTCCTGAAGGCTCGGAACGCTGCCTTCAGAGCTGGAGACAAAGTGGGACTGAAGACAGCTCGGACCAACCTGTCCCATGGCATCAGGGAGGCTAAGAGACAGTACTCCAGGAGGATGGCCCACCGTTTCAGCAACAGCAGGGACACACGGAGCCTGTGGCGAGGGATTCAGACCATTACGGACTACAAGCCCCCACTGCAGACCTGTGAGAGCAGCACATCTCTGCTGAATGAGTTGAACACCTTCTTCGCCCGCTTGGAGGCACACAACACCATCGCCGCACAGAAAGGACCACCTCCTCCCAGCGACCAGGTGAGGAGAACTCACGGGTGTCTTCATAGACATCTTTAACATGTCACTGAGTCAGGCGGTGGTTCCCACGTGCTTCAAAGCCACCAACATCCTTCCGGTCCCAAAACGGTCATCTCCCTCCTGCTCCAACGACTACCGTCCAGTTGCACTGACTCCCATCATCATGAAGTGCTTTGAACGGCTAGTCATGCATCATATCAAGGCTGCCCTCCCCCTTCTCTGGACCCCTACCAGTTTGCATATCGCTCTAACCGGTCCACTGACGACGCAATCTCCACTGCCCTCCATACAGCCCTCACATATAGGGACACCAGAAACGCTTATGTGAGAATGCTCTTCATCGACTTCAGTTCAGCCATCAACACCATCATCCCCCAGCAGCTTGTTCACAAACTGGACCAGCTGGGGATCAACACCTCGCTGTGCAACTGGCTGTTGGACTTCCTGACTGGGAGACCACAGGCAGTACGGGTCGGCGGCAAGACATCCAGCACCATCACACTGAACACAGGGGCCCCCCAGGGATGTGTGCTGAGCCCCCTCCTCTTCACCCTGCTGACCCACGACTGCACACCGATACACAGCTCCAACCGCGTTTGCGGATGACACGACTGTGGTGGGTCTCATCAACAACAACGATGAGTCAAACTACAGGAGCGAAGTGAGCCGCCTGGCTGAGTGGTGCAGCGACAACAATCTCCCTGAACGTGGAGAAGACCAAGGAGATTGTTGCTGACTTCAGGAGACAACACACCCAGCATGCTCCTCTGACCATCAACGGTGCTGCTGTGGAGAGGGTGAGCAGCACCAAGTTCCTGGGTGTCAGAGGACCTCTCCTGGACCGGTAACACCATCTCCCAGCTCTTCCTCCGTTTCCCTCCCTGCTCCCCCCTCTCACTCACTCTGACCTCAGTATCTGCACCAGGCACTTTTGGCAGAACTGGACCGCCTTCTTTGCACCAAGTTGTACATTTCACTGTTCTTATTACAATACAGTTCATCATTAACAATAATGTCTATCATCATACTGCCATTTCATTGTTTTTACTGTAATTGTATTGCCCTTGGCTCTTAAACCCAACGTCATGTTATAATTTGTTTCTTTTTAATTTGCACTTTGTGTTTAGAATTTATTTATTGTGTAGCACCGAGGGTTTGAGAGTAACGTAATTTCGATTCTCTGTATGTATCTCACATGTGAAGATAATTCAAGTTATTTTTTTAAGCTTCCCCTTTCAGCTTAAACAGACAGCATTTAGTTTTATTGATTAATTGTTTTTTATTTGTGTTTACTTCTGTCTTGTTTTTTGCTGTTGTCTACAGGCTCTTGGAGTGAATGATTGTAGTTGTAACTTTACACTGTCATTGATATGCAACAAAATTTGACATAGGCAATAATACTGTCAGACTTAGTCATATAAATAAACCAATAATAATAATAATTTACTTTACAGTTACAAATTTGGATCTGGGCCTATATTCCATGTTGCACAGAGAACGTTGATTTAGAATGTTGATTTAAACTCTGACCTATGACATCACTCCAGTTTGCTGTGATGCGTCAAAGACATAAAAAAGAAGACAGAACACAGAATCTCTCAGTTCCAACAGACTCATCAGCCAACTGACTTCATACACTTGTTTGAAGACGCCAGACAACAAGAAACGTGAAAATCCAGCCCATGCCGGTGAACTATTTGTCTCAAAGTAAACCTCTAAGAACCTACATGTTGGGCCTTGAAATGGAAGTGAAGGAACTCAGTGTTTACCCATACGTCAGGAGCAGCCACAAAAACGGTGAGCAAGACGCTGCTGTGACTGAAGATATGACTCTGCGTTCAGAGGATGACCAGTGTCACCTCAAATACACAGCTTCATCTGTGACACCACTTGAAGTCTCCGTGTCCACAAACAATTTGGCTCTGGAAGAGACTGAATATGTTTTTGTACCAACAAAACATTTCTCTTTTGCTGACACTTGTGCACCAGAAAACTATTTACCACTAACAAAACTCTCCACAAGCCACAGTGTCAACAAACCAGAAGATATGTCTGCACCTGAAGACATTTTGGCAACAACCGAGATCTTTGCACAAGAAGACGTCTCTCTATCACATGAGGACGGCTTTTCCTCTGAAGACTGCTCCCCACAGGCAGGTGATTCAGCGCTGGATGAACCTTTGTCAGAAGCACATGTCTCAACACCAGAAGACGTCTGCAAAGAGAAAGATACTTCTAAACTGGAGCAAATGTGGGCACAATTAAAGATCATAGACTGGGATGAGATCTCTACATCAAGTCAGGAGAGCATTTGTTCCAAAGACGGCTTCTCACAAAACAACTATTGCAGACGGCAAAACATTTATGCACCACAAAACATCTGGGCTCATGAAAAGATCTTTGAAAGAGATGAGACTTCTTCCTTAGATGAAGCAAGCATTTGTTCAGGATGTCTCTCAGAACCTGAACATCTAGTTTCTTTAGAAAGGACGGTGTGCTTAAGATCGGAACCGTTTCCTGACCTGGAAGTCATTTCAATCCCCGAATACGTCTGGGAACGCACTAAAGACCTCGAACCAGAGAAGAAGCGTTCTTTGTGGAAGCGTTTCAAAAAATTTGTCACACCAGCTCATCGCAGACAACACAAAAGCCAAAAGCAGACGAAACAAAGTTCCTGCATCCAGAAACCTGACGACGTCGAGGACATCTGCGACACCGAAGAGCTTTCTCTTGCATCAGAAGACCTGTTTGTCCAAGGAAACCACCTGGAAGATGAAAAGACCTGTTTGTTAGTGGACTTCCAAGAACCGAAGACACCTTCTTTGTGGAGGAAAATCAAAAAAAGTGCTACTTTTTCATTTCATCGGCGACATAAAGATGGTTAAAAAACAACGTGCCAACAGTCAAACAAAATATGCAGAAAACACAATTTTTTTGGACATTAACTTTCCTTTCTATCTTAAATGTTATAACCTATGAAATACATATTTTGAATCTGTTGGGATGAATGAAATAAAAAAACATAAAGATTAGCTGTGCAATGTTTTATTTGAGTGTACAAAATACTGTTCAAACACCTGTTCTCATACACGTGTTTCTATCAGGAACAAACATCTGTCCACAGGTATGCAGAGATTCCTTCACATAGTGGCAAGATTTTGAGCATTTACTCATCGAATCAATAAATAAGTATATAAATAAGTATTTAAATCCCGGTTTGAAAGGGGTGAGGACATTAGAAAAAGGGATTACCCAGGTGTGTTGTTCTGTATAGAGGATGAAGAGTTTTGTTATGAAGTTTTTACCCCACGTTACATTTTGTGAGGCTTTGCCGTGGTGAAATAACATGCTTGCCATTGCTGCGGTAACTCGATACCAAGAGAGTGTGAGAAATAGAGAGAGCAACTTGTTATTTGTTTGATTTTTGTGATCCAGAGCAGTTTATTTGGAAGAAATGTAAAATCATGAAATAAAAAGAGAGGAAATTCACTTGGAGAAGCTAAATATCAGTGTTAAGCAGTAGTATTTTAAGAAACCGCTTGAGATCAATAACTCTGATCCACACAAACTGTCTGTATGTAACAGCAGTGTCATCCCAGCACCAATTGTAACGTGTCACCATTCCTTATTCTTCTTTATGAAACAACCCCTGAGAGTTAATTCACGCAGGCAATCTCCTCAGTGTGAGTTTCCTGTCACCCCTCTGCGTGGTTCCTTCCAACAACTCCATGTCATTCTTAGACCTGTATAAGGGATAAGAGGTACCGGTCTCTCCAAGACCTTTGGTCGTCTCGCCTGCCAAGTTCACTATTGCTCTCCTCCTCGTCCACCTCCTTCACTTGTAGGTGGACGAGGAGGTAAGTTAAGGTCATCAGCTCCTATATCTCTATTTAAGCCTTTTAATTTATGCTTAATTCAATTATGCTTAGACACCAACCCTCATGTATGTGTTGTGGAAAGAAATATTAACACCTCTGTATAATATGTTTAAACCACTGGGTAACTATCTGGACTGAAACTGACTTCGTTACATTATCATGAACAAAGACAGGAGAGATGATCCAAGTTTAGTAGATTTAATTCAGAAGTTTCATGCAAGTGGGTCAAACATACATCAGGCGTGTCTGGGGGTGTCTAAACCCCCAGTGGGGAGAACTCTGAGACACGAGTGTGATCAGAGGTCCGACCACTTGATGGTCTTGTCTTCTCAGTGGAGGTTGGTTAAGACATCTCAAAATGGACAAATAATCAATCACCATAGAAACAGACGGTTTGTGACACCACAAGCAGCAGTCCTGGTGAAGTCACAGATGCAGTGTCCCCGGATTTGTACTTGTGATCCACACTTCCAGTGGAAACAAACAGGAGCTTTAAAAATAGTGGGAATAACCATGACAACATCAAATAAACATTTGAGTTCCTAATTTTAGGGGCAAAGTTTAAAACCAAATCACAACTGAATACTCATATTCAGACCTTAAGATTAATGTGCCACCAACGTGCACCTGTAAATGTCCTTTGATGACCTTTGTCATGCAGACAGGCGTTCCAAATGTCCATCATAAAGACCAGCAACACTCCCTGGACCTCAGGTCCCCTACAGGGTAGAGGAACGATGGGAACGGAAAGGTTGAACTGATAAATACCGTAACCGTTATAACTGACACGCAAAACATGAACAAAAGATCATAGATTCTGGTACCAAGTGTCTCCATGGAATTCTGTGTGACTGAACAAATGATCCAAACAAAATAAAATAACCACTAACATTAACCTAAGCAGAAAATACTCCAAAATCAGAAACTCAAAGACCCCAAAATAAAATAAACACAAATCCAAACAAAACCTAATACACAAACATTTTACATTTTCCCTCAAACATTTATAAGGCAGTAAATAAAATACCTGAATGCTCGTTGCTGTTAAGACCAAAAGAGTCGTTATGACAAAGACAATGAGGTAACCCAGCTGCAACTGGGTCCAGCTTACCGGAAAACCAGGCAACAGGTCTCATCACACCACCGTGTTCCTGCAGGAGAACCGAGGTCATGCATCCATCTCTCTCATCCACCGTTGGGGTGAAAGGACGGGCGTAGTCAGGCACCCCTAAAGCAGGAGGACTTTGTAGAGCTGGTTTAAACTCATGGAACGCTTTAACCCCTTCAGGGGTCCAGACCAAGTAATCATGAGCCTGCAAGCCCTTCCCATGGATAAGAGAGCTCAGAGGAGCCTCTAGTGGAGCATAACAAAAAATGACATCAGCTGTTTCTTCATGTTTAGGAAGGTTTTGAATGTCTTCAACACGTTTACGCAGTAATCGTCTGTCCTCAGCAGAGATAACATGGCCCAGAAAGCGAATAGTTGCCACACAAACTGGCATTTTGACGAACCTACTTTATGTCCTTCCCCAGCAATGTGTTTTAAAAGTGTTATTGTGTCAACGTCACACTGCTCAATGTTTATAAGCACAGATAGTTCATTTTCGTCTTCCAGAACCTAAAACAGTGATTTTCCACCAGTTATGAAGACTGTGGTTCTCGAAATTGATTATCCATCCATTATCTATACCCGCTTACTCCTTCTCAGGGTACCGGGAGTCTGTCGGAGGCTATCCAGACTCATTCCAGGTGGGAGGCAGGTGTCCACCCTGGACAGGTCGTCACACCTATGGGCAATTAAGAGTGATCAATTAACCTATCATGCATGTTTTTGGACTGTGGCAAGAAACCGGAGTACTCGGAGGGAACCCACGCAAGCACTTGTAGCTGATGTGGCACAAACGTATCAATATTTACTAAACATTTATGTGCGGAGAAATGTATTCTCTAATCCAACTCTATAAACTTAAAGCTCGTCTCTAAATCTAAAAATTTCCCCGTCTGCAGGTCTAAACAACAGCTTATCAAACAGATAAAAATTCATCAACTCAGACGGAGCATTAGAGAGGGGGAAGGACAAATGTATTGTTTAATTTACTTCCATGACAACACCGACACAGTCCATTTGTACCGGCCCCAACCATCACTCCAACCGTCCTTTTAAACCACCTTTTGATTAAAGGAATAGTCAAACTCTCCCAACACAGACGCAAATCTCAGCCCATGAAAATGCCTCAACTGCATCAGGAGGTTGGACTCATGTACTTGAGTGACAGGCAGCTCAGCCAATGACCAGCAATCATTATTTCCTCATCAGTCGCCGTCACGCCAGGAAGTTCAGCAAAGTATCCAGCAGTGTTACCAACCTGGCGTCAGATAAACACAGCAACAATCTTCAACTTTCAACATTGACAACAACGTCCAACAATTCTTCCATGTCACCCTTCAGTGTGATGGGACACGACTCGGCTTATCGGTTTAATGCGTCCGTGCACGCTCTCGCGCAGCACAATGGTCAGATCAACTCCAGGGATTTTTCAGGAGGAAAACAGGATTTTCCAACACTCACCTGCACTGTTTTGTTTACCAGATGTTCAGTTTGTAAAACTTTTAGTTCTTAAAGCTTTCTGGTCTAATTCCTCCAGTCTAGTTCTATTTCATTTAAATTCACTTTATCAATCCCTGAAGTAAAAATAATCAAAAGTACTGATACACCTTGGATTTCTCGTCCCTTGTTTCTTTTTTTACCATTTTCCTTTCTTTCTTATTTTTTCATGTCTCTTCATTTGTTTTAATTTTATGTTCTTCTCCTGTTTCTCATTTCCACCATGTCTCACACAAACAACTTTTCCTCCACACTGTCAAATGTCTGGATGAAAACATTTATTTATTTATTTGTTTGTTTGTTTGTTTGTTTGTCTGTTTGTTTGTTTAACCAATAATTCAATTACTACCAGTTATTGTCTTAACGAGCATCTGAGTCAGGAAATGAGCTCATAATTTCATCCAGTCACTGGCTGTCAGCTAAAGAGCGCCAGAAGCACAGGCTCCTCCCACATAACTGTCAGATTCCGCCCATAACGCCGGTGCCAATGCATTCTTAGTCTTTAATTAGTTTTCACGCTTGCCATTGTTGTCCTCTATTCCATGCAACATTTTTAAACTCAGACTACCATTTTTCCATGAAATTATATTAATTTATCCACACTTGCACACAATCCTCCCAGGATTCCACATATTTATGACAACATTCCCCACTGGGTCGCAGCAGAAGAAGACCCAAACAAATATTAAAATAAACCACACAGAGAAAACAATCTTCCAGCAATTGAAGCACTAAATGCACAAACCCTCAAAATCTCAAAGTAATTCACAGAGCTCTTTTAAACAGTCTTTAAATCAACTCAACCATGAAACAGTTTTAAAAAATAAATAAATGAAACAGAATTACCCAGAAATCACCAGGGTCTTCAGGACATCGGTAGTGCTCCTCCCACCCAGAACGGACATCAGGTCCAACATCATCAGGCCGAAATGTCCATCACAGTATGTTTTCTCATTAATAAAGTGTTCAACGTTCACGTTTCGTGAGTTGTCTGACTGAAATTAATTTTCAAAAAGTGAAATGAGAATTTCTGGCTCCGTCTTATCAACACTTGGTTCAGATTTATGTTTACTCTGGAATATACATTTGTAAGTAAAGACGGTAAGGTAAAAGGATTTGAGGTTGCTGACATTGATTGTTGATAAAGTGCAGCTTCCTAAATATTTTACCAATTATTTTTCAGCGATTGTTGGACACATTAATTTGATGTATTTGTGCATTAATACTACTTAGTTATTATGCATTCAATTGTCGTGTTTGACTATCTCAGAGACAAAACAATCTTCAATGTGTCACAGAGTCATTGGTCACAGCTGACAGGTACCTGTCATGACAAATATCTAAAGCAGTCAGGTGACCCCCATCATGCTGCAGCCAAGGAGGAAGCAAGTGGTGAGGTCACCATGGGGAAGGGATAAGTGAAGAGAAACCTACAAAGCATTTGGGAAACATTCAACGAGACACAAAGATCCATTCTAGTCTGAGTCTTCTGACTCTGAGTCTTCTGTTCTGGTGCATGGTCCAAACACGTAACCATGGACACCCCTCAGACTGATCATTTCATCCCTTGGACTATTGTCATATAATCACCTCTTGTTGCGTGTAGTTAAACCTCTTTTCCTGTATGTGTTTTGGAGGCCAGTTGGGTGACCAAGTCATCATCAAATCATATAGTTTGTGACACATCTGTCACCCATCAGTCAAATACAACAACTTCAAGACCCCCATTAGGAATCAGTAGGTGGTGTAGTTTGAACCAGTGTCTCACAGCCCTGGACTTCAGGACAACACTGTCCTGCATGTTGTAGCCCCATCCCTCAGCGACCGAGATGTGATGGGGGATTGGGTTCGTCGAGCTAGGGTAGCTCCCAATCGGGTTACCTACTTACGTCTGAAGAGCTCCAGTACAATAGAACTCCAACAAGACAATCGTATTTTCCTAAAAATAGGACACCAGACAACCATTCACAACTGAACAACTTTAATAACATAAATACTTGACCCTGAACACATAAAACGAAATATAGGTCAATATACCTTAAGTCCTTTTCAGCTTAATGTGAAAATAATAAAGACGATTATAACTTCACAACATAACTGAAATCACGCGTTTCAAATGTTCTTGTACACAGATATAACAACACATTCACCACATCATGAAAAATAACAAACTGGGCCCATACTCACTCACTCACTCACTCACACCGTTCGTTACCCCCGGGGGAAAACTCTTTGCAGGCCTGAAAGCACCCCAAGTTCTTCAGCCTCCCGTTGCAGAGCCGCCTCACGTAGGCTGACAACGTTAGCCTAGCCGCCTTAGCCGTTGCTCCGCCACCACGCAGCACTTGACGTCCGTCGCGGGGAAAACTCGTTGCAGGCCTGAAAGCACCCACAGTTCTTCAGCCTCCCGTTGCAGAGCCGCCTCACGTAGGCTGACAACGTTAGCCTAGCCGCCTTAGCCGTTGCTCCGCCACCACGCAGCACCTGACGTCCGTCGCGGGGAAAAACTCGCGCGCTCCAGCACTGCCGCTCCACTCTGTGCCCACCCGGACACGCCAAGCTCCAAAACTCTGGAACTCCTGCCTCCAAACTTTTCTAGGCAAAAAGCTTGCTTCTCCCGTCGTGGTCTCCTCCGTCACCTCACGGCACGCTCCACAACGTTCAATCCCCTCTCTTCTTCTTCCACTCGCAAAAAAAAACGCTTCCTCCAACAAAAAACCGAAGGACACCCGGCAGAACCCTCCGCATTTATACCAAATAAAATATAGTCCTGCGAGTTGACTCTCCTGAAGTTACATAAATCAATAAAACAATAAACATTCAATAAACATTCAATAAACATTATTTACAAACCAACCCATTTCTGTCGTCTTAAATCTGTGTTCCAACCCAGATTTATTCACCCTTATTCAATCTATTATACCTCCGTAATATTAATATTAATACTAATATTTATTAGTTAAGAGGTTAACTTATTTAACTCTTTCTTTTTTTTCTCGGGGCTACAATGTTTTCAGGTTGCCATCAGGGTCTGCACATGTTTGTCAATGGTTTATTTATTTGAGCCAGGTGTGTTGGAGCAGAGCAACATCTAAAAGAAACACAGGACAATGTGTCCTGAGGACCAGTTAAAAAAAACAACAACACAAACACTGATGAAGAGGACAACCCTCTGATGACACTAATAAACTCATAGTTAATGTAAAAGTAGAAAAAAAAAGCAATGTGAAGATAATAAGTGATTTTTTTTAAGCTTCCCCTTTCAGCTTAAACAGACAGCATTTAGATTTATTGATTAATTGTTTTTTATTTGTGTTTACTTCTGTCTTGCTTTTTGCTGTTGTCTACAGGCTCTTGGAGTGAATGATTGTAGTTGTAACTTTACACTGTCATTGATATGCAATAAAATTTGACATAGGCAATAACATTGTCAGACTTAGTCATATAAATAAACCAATAATAATAATAATGTACTTTACAGTTACAAATTTGGATCTGGGCCTATATTCCATGTTGCACAGAGAACGTTGATTTAGAATGTTGATTTAAACTCTGACCTATGACATCACTCCAGTTTGCTGTGATGCGTCAAAGACATAAAAAAGAACACAGAACACAGAATCTCTCAGTTACAACAGACTCATCAGCCAACCGACTTCATACACTTGTTTGAAGACGCCAGACAACAAGAAACGTGAAAATCCAGCCCGTGCCGGTGAACTATTGGTCTCAAAGTAAACCTCTAAGAACCTACATGTTGGGCCTTGAAATGGAAGTGAAGGAACTCAGTGTTTACCCATACGTCAGGAGCAGCCACAAAAACGGTGAGCAAGACGCTGCTGTGACTGAAGATATGACTCTGCGTTCAGAGGATGACCAGTGTCACCTCAAATACACAGCTTCATCTGTGACACCACTTGAAGTCTCCGTGTCCACAAACAATTTGGCTCTGGAAGAGACTGAATATGTTTTTGTACCAACAAAACATTTCTCTTTTGCTGACACTTGTGCACCAGAAAACTATTTACCACTAACAAAACTCTCCACAAGTCACCATTTAAACAAACCAGAAGATATGTCTGCACCTGAAGACATTTTGGCAACAACAGAGATCTTTGCACAAGAAGAGGTCTCTCTATCACATGAGGACGGCTTTTCCTCTGAAGACTGCTCCCCACAGGCAGGTGATTCAGCGCTAGATGAACCTTTGTCAGAAGCACATGTCTCAACACCAGAAGACGTCTGCAAAGAGAAAGATACTTCTAAACTGGAGCAAATGTGGGCACAATTAAAGATCATAGACTGGGATGAGATCTCTACATCAAGTCAGGAGAGCATTTGTTCCAAAGACGGCTTCTCACAAAACAACTATTGCAGACGGCAAAACATTTATGCACCACAAAACATCTGGGCGCATGAAAAGACCTTTGAAAGAGATGAGACTTCTTCCTTAGATGAAGCAAGCATTTGTTCAGGCTGTCTCTCAGAACCTGAACATCTAGGTTCTTTAGAAAGGACGGTGTGCTTAAGATCAGAACCCTT
Organism: Xenentodon cancila; assembly: GCA_014839995.1. NCBI lineage: Eukaryota > Metazoa > Chordata > Actinopteri > Beloniformes > Belonidae > Xenentodon > Xenentodon cancila. Next base: position 20,701,099 of record CM026207.1, on the reverse strand, counting down.
TCCTGACCTGGAAGTCATTTCAATCCCCGAATACGTCTGGGAACGCACTAAAGCCCTCGAACCACAGAAGAAGCATTCTTTGTGGAAGCGTTTCAAAAAATTTGTCACATCAGCTCATCACAGACAACACAAAAGCCAAAAGCAGACGAAACAAAGTTCCTGCATTCAGAAACCTGACGACGTCGAGGACATCTGCGACACCGAAGAGCTTTCTCTTGCATCAGAAGAGCTGTTTGTCCAAGGAAACCACCTGGAAGATGAAAAGACCTGTTTGTTAGTGGACTTCCAAGAACCCAAGACACCTTCTTTGTGGAGGAAAATCAAAAAAAGTGCTACTTTTTCATTTCATCGGCGACATAAAGATGGTTAAAAAACAACGTGCCAAGAGAGAAAAAACCTGCAAAATAACCCATTTTTGGACATTAACTTTCCTTTCTATCTTAAATGTTAAAACCTATGAAATACATATTTTGAATCTGTTGGGATAAATGAAATAAAAAAACATAAAGATTAGCTGTGCAATGTTTTATTTGAGTGTACAAAATACTGTTCAAACACCTGTTCTCATACACGTGTTTCTATCAGGAACAAACATCTGTCCACAGGTATGCAGAGATTCCTTCACATAGTGGCAAGATTTTGAGCATTTACTCATCAAATCAATAAATAAGTATATAAATAAGTATTTAAATCCCAGTTTGAAAGGGGTGAGGACATTAGACAAAGGGATTACCCAGGTGTGTTGTTCTCTATAGAGGATGAAGAGTTTTGTTATGAAGTTTTTACCCCACGTTACATTTTGTGAGGCTTTGCCGTGGTGAAATAACATGCTTGCCATTGCTGCGGTAACTCGATACCAAGAGAGTGCGAGAAATAGAGAGAGCAACTTGTTATTTGTTTGATTTTTGTGATCCAGAGCAGTTTATTTGGATAAAAAAAGTAAAATCATGAAATAAAAAGAGAGGAAATTCACTTGGAGAAGCTAAATATCAGTGTTAAGCAGTAGTATTTTAAGAAACCGCTTGAGATCAATAACTCTGATCCACACAAACTGTCTGTATGTAACAGCAGTGTCATCCCAGCACCAATTGTAAAGTGTCACCATTCCTTATTCTTCTTTATGAAACAACCCCGGAGAGTTAATTCAGGCAGACAATCTCCTCAGTGTGAGTTTTCTGTCACCCCTCTGCGTGGTTCCTTCCAACAACTCCATGTCATTCTTAGACCTGTATAAGGGATAAGAGGTACCGGTCTCTCCAAGACCTTTGGTTGTCTCGCCTGCCAAGCTCACTATTTCTCTCCTCCTCGTCCACCTCCTGCACTTGTAGGCTGAAGGTGGACGAGGAGGTAAGTTAAGGTCATCAGCTCCTATATCTCTATTTATGCCTTTTAATTTATGCTTAATTCAATTATGCTTAGACACCAACCCTCATGTATGTGTTGTGGAAAGTGTTGGGTACCGGGGGTCTGTCGGAGCCTATCCAGACTCATTCCAGGTGGGAGGCAGGTGTCCACCCTGGACAGGTCGTCACACCTATGGGCAATTAAGAGTGATCAATTAACCTATCATGCATGTTTTTGGGCTGTGGGAAGAAACCGGAGTACTCGGAGGGAACCCACGCAAGCACGGGAAGAACATGCAAACTCCACACACCTGACCCACCGTGCCGGGAATCGAACCAGGAACCTTCTTGCTGTGAGGCAACAGTGCTAGTAGTGTAGTATCTCCAATTGTCCATTAAGATCATCATTTTCTCTCCTCACACATTCGGCTATGACCAATTTTCCAAATGATCAATAGTCATTTCTTTAACCAAATGACTTCAGTGTAATTTTACAATTGTAGCTGATGTGGCACAAACGTATCAATATTTACTAAACATTTATGTGTGGAGAAATGTATTCTCTAATCCAACTCTATAAACTTAAAGCTCGTCTCTAAATCGGAAAATTTCCCCGTCTGCAGGTCTAAACAACAGCTTATCAAACAGATAAAAATTCATCAACTCAGACAGAGACGGAGCATTAGAGAGGGGGAAGGACAAATGTATTGTTTAATTTACTTCCATGACAACACCGACACAGTCCATTTCTACCGGCCCCAACCACCACTCCAACTGTCCTTTTAAACCACCTTTTGATTAAAGGAATAGTCAAACTCTCCCAACACAGACGCAAATCTCAGCCCATGAAATTGCCTCAACTGCATCAGGAGGTTGGACTCATGTACTTGACTGACAGGCAGCTCAGCCAATGACCAGCAACCATTATTTTGATTTAAATTCACTTTATCAATTCCTGACGTAAAAGTAATTAAGATACCTAATACACCTTGGATTTATCCTCCCTTTTGTTATTTTCAATTTTCTGTAAATGAGTTTATAAGTCACATCCAGTCACTGGCTGTCAGCTAAAGAGCGCCAGAAGCACAGGCTCCTCCCACATAACTGTCCAGATTCCGCCCATAACGCCGGTGCCAATGCATTCTTAGTCTTTAATTAGTTTTCACACTCAACTCTCAAACCCTCAAAATCTCAAAGCATCAACTCAACCATGAAACTGTTTTAAAAAATAAATAAATGAAACAGAATTACCCAGAAATCACCAGGGTCTTCAGGACATCGGTAGTGCTCCTCCCACCCAGAACGGACATCAGGTCCAACATCATCAGGTTGAAATGTCCATCACAGTATGTTTTCTCATTAATAAAGTGTTCAACGTTAACGTTTCGTGAGTTTTCTGATTGAAATTATACATTTGTAACACTGTCATTGATATGCAATACAATTTTATATAGGCAATAATATTGTCAAACTTAGTCATATAAATAAACCAATAATAACAATAATTTAGTTTACAGTTACAAATTTGGATCTGGGCCTATATTCCATGTTGCACAGAGAACGTTGATTTAAACTCAACTATCTAAGATGGCGGCGCGTGTACACGCACCGGCTTCTCTCTCTCCCGACAGTTGCGCCGTTTTCGTGTTTTTCGTTTGTGTTTTTGTCACTAAAGTTGTGTTTTTACAAGTAATAATGTACACCAAACACAAGTACAGCCGTGAGTTTGTGCTCGACATCGGAGACAGCTACACTGTCGAGCTGAACTCGGATCTCGCCGGCGAACTTCGGGACCGCAGCCTGCTCCGGGAACCACCGCTACCTCCGACCCCCGCGCCTGAATCCCAGCCGCAATGGAAGTGTCACAAGCGGAGCAAGAGGAAGCAGAAGAGGGGTAAGCGAGCGGGTATCCGGGGAAGACTGGCGGCGAACCCGAACAAACCGGCGCTCCCCTCCATTGTGTTGGCCAACGTTTGTTCGCTGGACAACAAACTGGACCACATCCGATTACTCTGCTCCACCGAGAGGACCGTGATAGAGAGAGATGTGTTTTTGTGTTCACGGAAACATGGCTCAACAGCAGCATACCGGACCTCGCCATCCAGCTCGACCAGCTGACCTGCTACCGGGCGGACCGAGCACACACCGAGGCAGGTAAGGGCCGCCGCGGCGGTCTTTGTGTTTTTCTCCGTGATGCTTGGTGTAGAGATGCTGTGGTGGTTTGCAAACACTGTTCAGCCCTGGTGGAGTTGATTATAATTAAATGTCGTCCTTTTTATCTACCGCGCGAATATTCGGTCATACTACTCACTGCTGTCTACATCCCCCCAGCCCCTCCACCAACACCAGGAGAGGCGCTGATCGAGCTGTAGCAGCGGATCAGCGAGCAGCAGACAGCCCACCCTGAGGCCTTCCTCATCCTGGCGGGGGACTTCAACCACACAGACCCAAAGACCATCTTTCCAAACCTTCACCACCTATTAAGTTCCCCACACGCAGAGACAACATTTTGGACCAAGTTTACACCACCAGCAAGGCAGCCTACAAAGCCCACCCCCTCCCCCACATCGGTGCCTCAGACCACATCACTGTCATGCTGATGTAGAGGTAAGATCGGGCCTAAAAAATCCACCTTGACCTGACCCAGGCCCGCGGGTATTAAAGCCCGACCCAGCCCGAGCCCGACCAATTAACTTGATTTGCAGGCCCAAGCCCGAAGCAAACCCGAAATTTCATATTTTTTATTTGTGGGGTTTCGGGAGGAGGAGGTGATTTATTAAGAATAACATTCTTTATTTTAATGATTTGCATCGGAACACACAAAAACAACCTGTTTTACGAAGCATTGAAACAAAATAAATAGGTTCCTAACAACAGGCCTGCTGTAAAGAGTAATTTAACATAATATATAAATAATCAAGCTAGATAAATTACATCGTCACTAATTTAAATAAATAAGAACAAAAATAATATGTCAAGACCATTATTTAAAAAAATAAAGAACCAAACAAAGTTAAACATGCGTCAAAATAAGCCAACTAATAATTACAAATAACTCAAACAAGAAAAACACTATCATGTTTAAATAAAAAGCAAAAGCTTAGTGAATGTATCATACAAAAAATGCCAAACATGAACAAAATAAATATATGATACAAACATAAATAGAATAAAAGCGTTTAATCTGCTACCTGGTCTCGCTAGTCTGGAAATCGCGGCTTTGTGTCCTGCTCTTTATTCTTGTGAAATAATGAAAATAATTAAAGCCTCAGACAATAATTAAAATGGTGATTTGAACAGCAGGATATTATTTGCGTTGTTTATATTTTGTGGTCGTCATGCAGGAACAAGATCGCGTCCACTGTGCCGGGTTTCAGCGAAGTTCTCCTCTGATCTATCGTGCGGCCAGCTGTGCTAAAAACTCGCTCGCTGCTGCTGCTGCTTGCGGGTCTGCACAACACGGATCTTGCTAACTTGGCAAGCTTCGGGTATATACTGGAGTTTATTCCTCCGCGTTTTCCCACTCAGCGAAAGAAGACCTCATTTTTCTTTTTGCTGCAGGTAGAGAAAGGGTGCTGCTGTGCGTCTCGTCCTCCTCGTTTTCAAAAGTTGTAGTGGTGGCCTCTCCTCCTTCATCTTCTTCTTCCAGGAGTGTGCGGACATGTGCATGCACTTCTGACACCTGTGTCGGTGTCATCATTTTGAGTTTGTTGAAGGTAGGCCACAGGAACAGTGAAACTTTGTGCAACATATGTATTTTGATTTTTTGATCCAAAAGTTCAGAATGCCTGTGGCGCACAAACGCCTGTCGAGGATTATCCGTAGAACTGGGCTGGCAATGCTTTTTTAGCTTCTCATTCCAGAGGCAAACTAGATTAAGTGTGGTATATTTATCTCCTTCCAGTTCTCATTGTGCTGCATAGAAAGGCTCTAGAAAGGAGACCAAAAAAATCAACAGATCTGGCGCAATGTTTTCCATGCGCTCCTCCTCTCCGCGTGACCGCAGCTTCTCACACAACTCATTATATATCTCGTGCACAGACTTGAGCATCAAGTAAACGGTGCTGAATCTGGTTTCACCCATCTGAAGCACTGTTTTTGACAGCTGTGCTGCCAAACCAGATTGATGATGAAACGGACAACACTTTTGGCTGCATTAACGCTTTCTCCAATGTCTGGGGCGTTTGCAGACAGTGCATCCTTGTCCTGCCCATGGCGAAGTACAGTGTTGATCACATGGTCAAGGCACGAGAGGCGCTTGTAAGGCTCCAAAGCTTTCACGATGTTACTGCCCTGATCTGTAACCCACACTATTCTGGATAAAGATGAAGGTTCCAACCCAAATCTATTCACCAGAAGCCGGACCAGTTCTCTTCTTATATTCTTCCCCGTTTTGGCGTCTTCTGCTGGAAATACAGCAGTGGTGAGGGTTTTTCCAACCAAGTTGAAGTCCGTTTCAATAAAGTGACAAGTTTTTGCAATATAACTCATCTTTGTGTAGTCATCCGTCCACATATCGGTACTCATGGCAACGTCACAGCCACAGGCCAGAGCTTTCTTTACCCGCTCGATTAACAAGCTCCTTTTTACCTCAGCCTTCTCGGTGCACGCCTTTGACACTGTGGTGTAGTGGGGCAGGACCGAGTCGACAGGTACGCGACCAAAGGTTGACCCAACATTGATCAGGTCTTGGACCAGACTTTTGAAACCATCTCCACTAACTACTGAAAATGGTCTAAGGTCCTGACAGCAATAGTCCACGCACTTGTCTGTGATGGCCTGCTTAGCGCGAAGAGGGGCAGTCTTTGGGACAAATGATAATATAGATGTTTGACAATCATCAATTTTGCCAGTACAGCTGTTTAAATGCCTGCTCAGCGTCGACGTGCCGGTCTTTTTGCTCTCGTATGAAAGCAAAGCGCCACATTGACGACATTCAGCGAAGCCAACGCAAGATTCTGGAGCATTTTCAATTATCAATTTAAAGCTTTTCCACACCTCACTCTTCCCTGTGTGTGTTTGCCTTTTAAGTTCCCCTGTCTTTAGTTTATCCTTGACTTCTTGCCAATCCATAATCAGGGATACCAAGTCAAAATAGATGCAGACTTGTGGAGGGGAAGATTATTAAGAGGGCGGCGTTCACGTGCGCAGAGCTCTGGCTCTGTGCTCGTATAGTAGTTAAATAGCAATTACCTTACAGCGGCTTCTCTGTTTTATCCAAATTATTTATTTTATTACAAGTATTTTGTAGTTTAGTATCCACATTCCACACATTAGTATACATTTTTATAAACATTTATTTATTTTAAAAAAGTCATCAAGATAGAAGCCCGACCCGACACGACCCGAAATTTGGGTCCTAATTAAGATAACTAATACACCTTGGATTTATCCTCCCTTTTTGTTTTTTTCAATTTGCTGGAAATGAGTTCATAAATTCATCCAGTCACTAGCTGTCAGCTAAAGAGCGCCAGAATCACAGGCTCCTCCCACATAACTGTCAGATTCCGCCCATAACGCCGGTGCCAATGCATTCTTAGTCTTTAATTAGTTTTCATGCTTGCCATTTTTGTCCTTTATTCCATGCAACATTTTTACACTCAGACTACCATTTGCTAAGAAATTATATTAATTTATCCACACTTGGACACAATCCTCCCAGGATTCCACATATTTATGACAACATTCCCCACTGGGTCGCAGCACAAGAAGACCCAAACAAATATTAAAATAAACCACACAGAGAAAAAAATCTTCCAGCAATTGAAGCACTAAATGCACAAACCCTCAAAATCTCAAAGTAATTCACAGAGCTCTTTTAAACAGTCTTTAAATCAACTCAACCATGAAACAGTTTTAAAAAAATAAATAAATGAAACAGAATTACCCAGAAATCACCAGGGTCTTCAGGACATCGGTAGTGCTCCTCCCACCCAGAACGGACATCAGGTCCAACATCATCAGGTCGAAATGTCCATCACAGTATGTTTTCTCATTAATAAAGTGTTCAACGTTCACGTTTCGTGAGTTGTCTGACTGAAATTAATTTTCAAAAAGTGAAATGAGAATTTCTGGCTCCGTCTTATCAACACTTGGTTCAGATTTATGTTTACTCTGGAATATACATTTGTAAGTAAAGACGGTAAGGTAAAAGGATTTGAGGTTGGTGACATTGATTGTTGATAAAGTGCAGCTTCCTAAATATTTTACCAATTATTTTTCAGCGATTGTTGGACACATTAATTTGATGTATTTGTGCATTAATACTACTTAGTTATTATGCATTCAATTGTCGTGTTTGACTATCTCAGAGACAAAACAATCTTCAATGTGTCACAGAGTCATTGGTCACAGCTGACAGGTACCTGTCATGACAAATATCTAAAGCAGTCAGGTGACCCCCATCATGCTGCAGCCAAGGAGGAAGCAAGTGGTGAGGTCACCATGGGGAAGGGATAAGTGAAGAGAAACTTACAAAGCATTTGGGAAACATTCAACGAGACACAAAGATCCATTCTAGTCTGAGTCTTCTGACTCTGAGTCTTCTGTTCTGGTGCATGGTCCAAACACGTAACCATGGACACCCCTCAGACTGATCATTTCATCCCTTGGACTATTGTCATATAATCACCTCTTGTTGCGTGCAGTTCAACCTCTTTTCCTGTATGTGTTTTGGAGGCCAGTTGGGTGACCAAGTCATCATCAAATCATGTAGTTTGTGACACATCTGTCACCCATCAGTCAAATACAACAACTTCAAGACCCCCATTAGGAATCAGTAGGTGGTGTAGTTTGAACCAGTGTCTCACAGCCCTGGACTTCAGGACAACACTGTCCTGCATGTTTTCAGGTTGTCATCAGGGTCTGCACATGTTTGTCAATGGTTTATTTATTTGAGGCAGGTGTGTTGGAGCAGAGCAACATCTAAAAGAAACACAGGACAATGTGTCCTGAGGACCAGGTAAAAAAAACAACACAAACACTGATGAAGAGGACAACCCTCTGATGACACTAATAAACTCATAGTTAATGTAAAAGTAGAAAAAAAAAAAAGCAATGTGAAGATAATTCAAGTGATTTTTTTAAGCTTCCCCTTTCAGCTTTAACAGACAGCATTTAGTTTTATTGATTAATTGTTTTTTATTTGTGTTTACTTCTGTCTTGTTTTTTGCTGTTGTCTACAGGCTCTTGGAGTGAATGATTGTAGTTGTAACTTTACACTGTCATTGATATGCAATAAAATTTGACATAGGCAATAACATTGTCAGACTTAGTCATATAAATAAACCAATAATAATTAATAATGTACTTTACAGTTACAAATTTGGATCTGGGCCTATATTCCATGTTGCACAGAGAACGTTGATTTAGAATGTTGATTTAAACTCTGACCTATGACATCACTCCAGTTTGCTGTGATGCGTCAAAGACATAAAAAAGAACACAGAACACAGAATCTCTCAGTTACAACAGACTCATCAGCCAACTGACTTCATACACTTGTTTGAAGACGCCAGACAACAAGAAACGTGAAAATCCAGCCCGTGCCGGTGAACTATTGGTCTCAAAGTAAACCTCTAAGAACCTACATGTTGGGCCTTGAAATGGAAGTGAAGGAACTCAGTGTTTACCCATACGTCAGGAGCAGCCACAAAAACGGTGAGCAAGACGCTGCTGTGACTGAAGATATGACTCTGCGTTCAGAGGATGACCAGTGTCACCTCAAATACACAGCTTCATCTGTGACACCACTTGAAGTCTCCGTGTCCACAAACAATTTGGCTCTGGAAGAGACTGAATATGTTTTTGTACCAACAAAACATTTCTCTTTTGCTGACACTTGTGCACCAGAAAACTATTTACCACTAACAAAACTCTCCACAAGTCACCATTTAAACAAACCAGAAGATATGTCTGCACCTGAAGACATTTTGGCAACAACCGAGATCTTTGCACAAGAAGACGTCTCTCTATCACATGAGGACGGCTTTTCCTCTGAAGACTGCTCCCCACAGGCAGGTGATTCAGCGCTGGATGAACCTTTGTCAGAAGCACATGTCTCAACACCAGAAGACGTCTGCAAAGAGAAAGATACTTCTAAACTGGAGCAGATGTGGGCACAATTAAAGATCATAGACTGGGATGAGATCTCTACATCAAGTCAGGAGAGCATTTGTTCCAAAGACGGCTTCTCACAAAACAACTATTGCAGACGGCAAAACATTTATGCACCACAAAACATCTGGGCGCATGAAAAGATCTTTGAAAGAGATGAGACTTCTTCGTTAGATGAAGCAAGCATTTGTTCAGGATGTCTCTCAGAACCTGAACATCTAGGTTCTTTAGAAAGGACGATGTGCTTAAGATCGGAACCGTTTCCTGACCTGGATGTCATTTCAATCCCCAAATACGTCTGGGAACGCACTAAAGACCTCAATCCAGAGAAGAAGCGTTCTTTGTGGAAGCGTTTCAAAAAAATTGTCACACCAGCTCATCGCAGACAACACAAAAGCCAAAAGCAGACGAAACAAAGTGCCTGCATTCAGAAACCTGACGACGTCGAGGACATCTGCAACACCGAAGAGCTTTCTCTTGCATCAGAAGAGCTGTTTGTCCAAGGAAACCACCTGGAAGACGAAAAGACCTGTTTGTTAGTGGACTTCCAAGAACCGAAGACACCTTCTTTGTGGAGGAAAATCAAAAAAAGTGCTACTTTTTCATTTCTTCTGCAACATAAAGATAGTTAAAAAACAACGTGCCAACAGTGAAACATAATATGCAGAAAACACAATTTTTTGGACATTAACTTTCCTTTCTATCTTAAATGTTATAACCTGTGAAATACATATTTTGAATCATTTGGGATGAATGAAATAAAAAACATAAAGATTAGCTGTCCAATGTTTTATTTGAGTGTACAAAATACTGTTCAAACACCTGTTCTCATACACGTGTTTCTATCAGGAACAAACATCTGTCCACAGGTATGCAGAGATTCCTTCACATAGTGGCAAGATTTTGAGCATTTACTCATCAAATCAATAAATAAGTATATAAATAAGTATTTAAATCCCGGTTTGAAAGGGGTGAGGACATCAGACAACTATTAGACAATTAGATAACTCGATACCAAGAGAGTGTGAGAAATAGAGAGAGCAACTTGTTATTTGTTTGATTTTTGTGATCCAGAGCAGTTTATTTGGAAGAAATGTAAAATCATGAAATAAAAAGAGAGGAAATTCACTTGGACAAGCTAAATGTCAGTGTTAAGCAGTAGTATTTTAAGAAACCGCTTGAGATCAATAACTCTGATCCACACAAACTGTCTGTATGTAACAGCAGTGTCATCCCAGCACCAATTGTAACGTGTCACCATTCCTTATTCTTCTTTATGAAACAACCCCTGAGAGTTAATTCAGGCAGACAATCTCCTCAGTGTGAGTTTCCTGTCACCCCTCTGCGTGGTTCCTTCCAACAACTCCATGTCATTCTTAGACCTGTATAAGGGATAAGAGGTACCGGTCTCTCCAAGACCTTTGGTTGTCTCGCCTTCCAAGCTCACTATTGCTCTCCTCCTCGTCCACCTCCTTCACTTGTAGGCTGAAGGTGGACGAGGAGGTAAGTTAAGGTCATCAGCTCCTATATCTCTATTTATGCCTTTTAATTTATGCTTAATTCAATTATGCTAAGACACCAACCCTCATATATGTGTTGTGGAAAGACGTATTAACACCTCTGTATAATATGTTTAAACCACTGGGTAACTATCTGGACTGAAACTGACTTCGTTACATTATCATGAACAAAGACAGGAGAGATGTCCAAGTTTAGTAGATTTAATTCAGAAGTTTCATGCAAGTGGGTCAAACATACATCAGGTGTGTCTGGGGGTGTCTCAACCCCCAGTGGGGAGAACTCTGAGACACGAGTGTGATCAGAGGTCCGACCACTTGATGGTCTTTTCTTCTCAGTGGAGGTTGGTTAAGACATCTCAAAATGGACAAATAATCAATCACCATAGAAACAGACGGTTTGTGACACCACAAGCAGCAGTCCTGGTGAAGTCACAGATGCAGTGTCCCCGGATTTGTACTTGTGATCCACACTTCCACTGGAAACAAACAGGAGCTTGAAAAATAGTAGGAATAACCATGACAACATCAAATAAACATTTGAGTTCTTAAATTTAGGGGCAAAGTTTGAAACCAAATCACAACCGAATACTCACATTCAGACTTTAAGATTAATGTGCCACCAACGTGCACCTGTAAATGTCCTTTGATGACCTTTGTCATGCAGACAGGCGTTCCAAATGTCCATCATAAAGACCAGCAACACTCCCTGAACCTCAGGTAGAGGAACGATGGGAACGGAAAGGTTTAACTGCTAAATAACCATTATAACTGACACGCAAAACATGAACAAAAGATCATAGATTCTGGTACCAAGTGTCTCCATGGAATTCTGTGTGACTGAACAAATGATCCAAACACAATAAAATAACCACTAACATTAACCTAAGCAGAAAATACTCCAAAATCAGAAACTCAAAGACCCCAAAATAAAATAAACACAAATCAAAACAAGACCTAATACACAAACTTTTTACATTTTCCCTCAAACATTTATAAGGCAGTAAATAAAATACCTGAATGCTCGTCGCTGTGAAGACCAAAAGAGTCGTTATGACAAAGACAATGAGGTAACCCAGCTGCAACTGGGTCCAGCTTACCGGAAAACCAGGCAACAGGTCTCATCACACCACCGTGTTCCTGCAGGAGAACCGAGGTCATGCATCCATCTCTCTAATCCACCGTTGGGGTGAAAGGACGGGCGTAGTCAGGCACCCCTAAAGCAGGAGGAGTTTGTAGAGCTGGTTTAAACTCATGGAACGCTTTAACCCCTTCAGGGGTCCAGACCGAGTAATCATGAGCCTGCAAGCCCTTCCCATGGATGAGAGAGCTCAGAGGAGCCTCTAGTGCAGCATAACAAAAAATGACATCAGCTGTTTCTTCATGTTTAGGAGGGTTTTGAATGTCTTCAACACGTTTACGCAGTAATCGTCTGTCCTCAGCAGAGATAACATGGCCCAGAAAGTGAATAGTTGCCACACAAACTGGCATTTCGACGAACCTACTTTATGTCCTTCCCCAGCAATGTGTTTTAAAAGTGTTATTGTGTCAACCTCACACTGCTCACGTGTAGGACAACACACAACACATCATCTGTGTGCTGCATGAGTGCAGTACCAGGGGTCACCACTAGAGGGTCAAAGCAGCGTTATAGATGCTAGTAACCTTGACACAGAAGAATGAGTGTCCAAGGTACACCCTTAAAATGAACCAAAATGGACTATCAGGGTCCACAGGCACACTAAAAATGACATTTGGAAGGTCCACTACAGAAAACCATTTAGCTGAACTGGAAATCTGTCCCACCATTGAGTACGGATTAGTCACAGAAAGGGAACATGCCAGAACAGCTTTATTAAACAACCGCTTGGACGAACCTCCACTCTGTCGGGTGGTTTTTATCACGTGCTTCTTCACAGGTAATATAGGTGTGCGGACAGGAGGAATTGGACATTTCCTGTTGCATCTGAACCACATCTGACCTTGATTGAAACAAAACACAGTCACTGTTAATTTAGAAGAAACCCCCCCCACAAACCTCACAACTACACACACAATGACTAAAACCAACCAATCACCAAATTATCAAAACAACAAATAAGCCCATTTTAAATGACACAAAGGTCGAGCTTCTCACTTGTCTACAAGTTTGAGGCTTCACTTCCATGTATGATGTAAACAACTGACATCACTGACATCCTGTTTCTAATCTAAACCTGATCATTTTTACAACATCCGGACATTTTACAATCTAAAGTTAAGTCTTTTGGATGAGACTTTGCTCTCTTGAGTCTCTCTTGGTCACAGATGTTCAGATCCTACTGTGTCAACAGATTTGAATGAATTGAATACTTCAACTTAGTCTGATTTTTGCTTAGTCCAGAATTATAATTCAGTCTACAATTTTGCCAGAGTGAGTAATTACATCAGATAATTGTGGCTTTAGTGTCAACTGAAAAGTTTTAAGGTCCCAATGGCTCAGAAACTTCATCTGATTTAAATTCCATTCAACCTCAATTTATGTTTATTCTAATCTAATTCAACTCACGTTAACAGATTTTAAAAAATAATTTTAATGTTTATAAGGACAAACAGTTCATTTTCCTCTTCCAGAACCTAAAACAGTGGTTTTCCACCAGTTATGAAGACTGTGGGTCTCTAAATTTAGTCATGACCAGGGATTTGCCAGGTCTTAACTCCACGTTGCAGGGACAGGTAAGGTGATATTGGCTGCCCTTTACAACACCATCCAAGTCCAAGTGGAGCTGGTGTAGATCTCCATGACCCCCACAGGACTCCCACCGCTGCCTCCCTGCAACAGCACATCGCCAGTCTGGTGAATGAAAACACACATCAACAGTTTCAGTCTCTGAGAAGAAAATGTTCTTTAGTTCCTCCAAATCAACACTTGCTGGATGGTTCATCATCAATGTCGTCCACAGCACAGATCAGAACAGATGAAATTTAGCTCCATCAGACCCATATTTGATCATCCAGGTATTTCCACCACGTGTCGGATGTGGAATCTGGAATACCAATCAAAAGGAATGAAAGAAAAAATAAAGAAAGCAGAATAAGTTCAAAAGAATACAGACTACAAGTCGCACATATGTAAGAGACTTTGTGATTTAATTTGAATTATGTGTGAGTAAAGTTATTTTTTTGTTTGTTTTCTCTCTCAGGGTGAGATAAGAACCTAACTTGTTTAACTTATTTTCAATTTAATTTCCCTGTCAGTCTTAAAAGCAAAATATTTAATGATGTCATCACGAGAAAAATTATTACATTTTTGATCCACATGGAATAATCAATAAAAACTAAAAGCCTTCATTGCCAAGAAACCTTTCTTGAAGTTCTTAACGTTAACTGTTTTATCTACTTTATTTTTATTCATAGTTAGTTAGTTATAGTCACAGTTAAATCACAGATCAAAGATAAGTACATAATTATAAAAAATAATTATAAACCACTGTGGTCACGTTTTATTACTGATTATCGATCCATTATCTATACCCGCTTACTCCTTCTCAGGGTACCGGGGGTCTGTCGGAGCCTATCCAGACTCATTCCAGGTGGGAGGCAGGTGTCCACCCTGGACAGATCGTCACACCTATGGGCAATTAAGAGTGATCAATTAACCTATCATGCATGTTTTTGGACTGTGGGAAGAAACCGGAGTACTCGGAGGGAACCCACGCAAGCACGGGAAAAACATTCAAACTCCACACACCTGACCCACCGGGCCAGGAATCGAACCAGGAACCTTCTTGCTGTGAGGCAACAGTGCTAGTAGTGTAGTATCTCCAATTATCCTTTTAGATCATCATTTTCTCTCCTCACACATTCGGCTATGACCAATTTTCCAAATGATCAATAGTCATTTCTTTAACCCAATGACTTCAGTGTATTTTTACAATTGTAGCTCATGTGGCACAAACGTATCAATATTTACTAAACATTTATGTCTGGAGAAATGTATTCTCTAATCCAACTCTATAAACTTAAAGCTCGACTCTAAATCTAAAAATTTCCCCGTCTGCAGGTCTAAACAACAGCTTATCAAACAGATAAAAATTCATCAACTCAGACAGAGACGGAGCATTAGAGAGGGGGAAGGACAAATGTATTGTTTAATTTACTTCCATGACAACACCGACACAGTCCATTTGTACCGGCCCCAACCACCACTCCAACCGTCCTTTTAAACCACCTTTTGATTAAAGGAATAGTCAAACTCTCCCAACACAGACGCAAATCTCAGCCCATGAAAATGCCTCAACTGCATCAGGAGGTTGGACTCATGTACTTGACTGACAGGCAGCTCAGCCAATGACCAGCAACCATTATTTCCTCATCAGTCGCCGTCACGCCAGGAAGTTCAGCAAAGTATCCAGCAGTGTTACCAACCTGGCGTCAGATAAACACAGCAACAATCTTCAACTTTCAACATTGACAACAACATCCAATAATTCTTCCATGTCACCCTTCAGTGTGATGGGACACGACTCGGCTTATCGGTTTAATGCGTCCGTGCACGCTCTCGTGCAGCACAATGGTCAGATCAACTCCAGGAATTTTTCAGGAGGAAAACAGGATTTTCCAACACTCACCTGCACTGTTTTGTTTACCAGATGTTCAGTTTGTAAAACTTTGAGTTCTTAAAGCTTTCTGCTCTAATTCCTCCAGTCTAGTTCTATTTCATTTAAATTCACTTTATCAATCCCTGAGGTAAAAATAATCAAAATTACTGATACACCTTGGATTTCTCGTCCCTTGTTTCTTTTTTTTTACCATTTTCCTTTCTTTCTTATTTCTTCATGTCTCTTCATTTCTTTTAATTTTTTGTTCTTCTCCCGTTTCTCATTCTCACCATGTCTCACACAAACAACTTTTCCTCCACATTGTCAAATGTGTGGATTATTTATTTATTTATTTATTTATTTATTTATTTATTTATTTATTTATTTATTTATTTATTTATTTATTTATTTATTTATTTATTTATTTATTTATTTATTTATTTATTTATTTATTTATTTATTTATTTATTTATTCAATTACTACCAGTAATTGTCTTAAGGAGCATCTGAGTCAGGAAATTTGCTCATAATTTCATCCAGTCACTGGCTGTCAGCTAAAGAGCGCCAGAAGCACAGGCTCCTCCCACATAACTGTCAGATTTCGCCCATAACGCCGGTGCCAATGCATTCTTAGTCTTTAATTAGTTTTCACGCTTGCGATTGTTGTCCTCTATTCGATGCAACATTTTTAAACTCAGACTACCATTTGCTAAGAAATTATATTAATTTATCCACACTTGGACATAATCCTCCCAGGATTCCACATATTTATGACAACATTCCCCACTGGGTCGCAGCAGAAGAAGACCCAAACAAATATTAAAATAAACCACACAGAGAAAACAATCTTCCAGCAATTGAAGCACTAAATGCACAAACCCTCAAAATCTCAAAGTAATTCACAGAGCTCTTTTAAACAGTCTTTAAATCAACTCAACCATGAAACAGTTTAAAAAAATAAATAAATGAAACAGAATTACCCAGAAATCACCAGGGTCTTCAGGACATCGGTAGTGCTCCTCCCACCCAGAACGGACATCAAGTCCAACATCATCAGGCCGAAATGTCCATCACAGTATGTTTTCTCATTAATAAAGTGTTCAACGTTCACGTTTCGTGAGTTGTCTGACTGAAATTCATTTTCAAAAAATGAAATGAGAATTTCTGGCTCCGTCTTATCAACACTTGGTTCAGATTTATGTTTACTCTGGAATATACATTTGTAAGTAAAGACGGTAAGGTAAAAGGATTTGAGGTTGGTGACATTGATTGTTGATAAAGTGCAGCTTCCTAAATATTTTACCAATTATTTTTCAGCGATTGTTGGACACATTAATTTGATATATTTGTGCATTAATGCTACTTAGTTATTATGCATTCAATTGTCGTGTTTGACTATTTCAGAGACAAAACAATCTTCATGTGTCACAGAGTCATTGGTCACAGCTGACAGGTACCTGTCATGACAAATATCTAAAGCAGTCAGGTGACCCCCATCATGCTGCAGCCAAGGAGGAAGCAAGTGGTGAGGTCACCATGGGGAAGGGATAAGTGAAGAGAAACCTACAAAGCATTTGGGAAACATTCAACGAGACACAAAGATCCATTCTAGTCTGAGTCTTCTGACTCTGAGTCTTCTGTTCTGGTGCATGGTCCAAACACGTAACCATGGAGACCCCTCAGACTGATCATTTCATCCCTTGGACTATTGTCATATAATCACCTCTTGTTGCGTGCAGTTAAACCTATTTTCCTGTATGTGTTTTGGAGGCCAGTTGGGTGACCAAGTCATCATCAAATCATGTAGTTTGTGACACATCTGTCACCCATCAGTCCAATACAACAACTTCAAGACCCCCATTAGGAATCAGTAGGTGGTGTAGTTTGAACCAGTGTCTCACAGCCCTGGACTTCAGGACAACACTGTCCTGCATGTTTTCAGGTTGTCATCAGGGTCTGCACATGTTTGTCAATGGTTTATTTATTTGAGGCAGGTGTGTTGGAGCAGAGCAACATCTAAAAGAAACACAGGACAATGTGTCCTGAGGACCAGGTAAAAAAAACAACAACACAAACACTGATGAAGAGGACAACCCTCTGATGACACTAATAAACTCATAGTTAATGTAAAAGTAGAAAAAAAAAGCAATGTGAAGATAATAAGTGATTTTTTTTTAGCTTCCCCTTTCAGCTTAAACAGACAGCATTTAAATTTATTGATTAATTGTTTTTTATTTGTGTTTACTTCTGTCTTGTTTTTTGCTGTTGTCTACAGGCTCTTGGAGTGAATGATTGTAGTTGTAACTTTACACTGTCATTGATATGCAATAAAATTTGACATAGGCAATAACATTGTCAAACTTAGTCATATAAATAAACCAATAATAATAATAATGTACTTTACAGTTACAAATTTGGATCTGGGCCTATATTCCATGTTGCACAGAGAACGTTGATTTAGAATGTTGATTTAAACTCTGACCTATGACATCACTCCAGTTTGCTGTGATGCGTCAAATACATAAAAAAGAACACAGAACACAGAATCTCTCAGTTACAACAGACTCATCAGCCAACTGACTTCATACACTTGTTTGAAGACGCCAGACAACAAGAAACGTGAAAATCCAGCCCGTGCCGGTGAACTATTTGTCTTAAAGTAAACCTCTAAGAACCTACATGTTGGGCCTTGAAATGGAAGTGAAGGAACTCAGTGTTTACCCATACGTCAGGAGCAGCCACAAAAACGGTGAGCAAGACGCTGCTGTGACTGAAGATATGACTCTGCGTTCAGAGGATGACCAGTGTCACCTCAAATACACAGCTTCATCTGTGACACCACTTGAAGTCTCCGTGTCCACAAACAATTTGGCTCTGGAAGAGACTGAATATGTTTTTGTACAAACAAAACATTTCTCTTTTGCTGACACTTGTGCACCAGAAAACTATTTACCACTAACAAAAGTCTCCACAAGTCACCATTTAAACAAAACAGAAGATATGTCTGCACCTGAAGACATTTTGGCAACAACAGAGATCTTTGCACAAGAAGAGGTCTCTCTATCACATGAGGACGGCTTTTCCTCTGAAGACTGCTCCCCACAGGCAGGTGATTCAGCGCTGGATGAACCTTTGTCAGAAGCACATGTCTCAACACCAGAAGACGTCTGCAAAGAGAAAGATACTTCTGAACTGGAGCAAATGTGGGCACAATTAAAGATCATAGACTGGGATGAGATCTCTACATCAAGTCAGGAGAGCATTTGTTCCAAAGACGGCTTCTCACAAAACAACTATTGCAGACGGCAAAACATTTATGCACCACAAAACATCTGGGCGCATGAAGAGACCTTTGAAAGAGATGAGACTTCTTCCTTAGATGAAGCAAGCATTTGTTCAGAATGTCTCTCAGAACCTGAACATCTAGGTTCTTTAGAAAGGACGGTGTGCTTAAGATCAGAACCGTTTCCTGACCTGGATGTCATTTCAATCCCCGAATACGTCTGGGAACGCACTAAAGACCTCGAACCAGAGAAGAAGCGTTCTTTGTGGAAGCGTTTCAAAAAATTTGTCACACCAGCTCATCGCAGACAACACAAAAGCCAAAAGCAGACGAAACAAAGTGCCTGCATTCAGAAACCTGACGACGTCGAGGACATCTGCAACACCGAAGAGCTTTCTCTTGCATCAGAAGAGCTGTTTGTCCAAGGAAACCACCTGGAAGATGAAAAGACCTGTTTGTTAGTGGACTTCCAAGAACTGAAGACACCTTCTTTGTGGAGGAAAATCAAAAAAAGTGCTACTTTTTCATTTCATCTGCGACATAAAGATAGTTAAAAAACAACGTGCCAAGAGAGAAACAAAATATGCAGAAAACACAATTTTTTGGACATTAACTTTCATTTCTATCTTAAATGTTATAACCTATGAAATACATATTTTGAATCATTTGGGATAAATGAAATAAAAAACATAAAGATTAGCTGTGCAATGTTTTATTTGAGTGTACAAAATACTGTTCAAACACCTGTTCTCATACACGTGTTTCTATCAGGAACAAACATCTGTCCACAGGTATGCAGAGATTCCTTCACATAGTGGCAAGATTTTGAGCATTTACTCATCGACTCAATAAATAAGTATATAAATAAGTATTTAAATCCCAGTTTGAAAGGGGTGAGGACATCAGACAAAGGGATTACCCAGGTGTGTTGTTCTCTATAGAGGATGAAGAGTTTTGTTATGAAGTTTTTACCTCACGTTACATTTTGTGAGGCTTTGCCGTGGTGAAATAACATGCTTGCCATTGCTGCGGTAACTCCATACCAAGAGAGTGTGAGAAATAGAGAGAGCAACTTGTTATTTGTTTGATTTTTGTGATCCAGAGCAGTTTATTTGGAAGAAATGTAAAATCATGAAATAAAAAGAGAGGAAATTCACTTGGAGAAGCTAAATGTCAGTGTTAAGCAGTAGTATTTTAAGAAACCGCTTGAGATCAATAACTCTGATCCACACAAACTGTGTGTATGTAACAGCAGTGTCATCCCTGCACCAATTGTAACGTGTCACCATTCCTTATTCTTCTTTATGAAACAACCCCGGAGAGTTAATTCAGGCAGACAATCTCCTCAGTGTGAGTTTCCTGTCACCCCTCTGCGTGGTTCCTTCCAACAACTCCATGTCATTCTTAGACCTGTATAAGGGATAAGAGGTACCGGTCTCTCCAAGACCTTTGGTTGTCTCGCCTGCCAAGTTCACTATTGCTCTCCTCCTCGTCCACCTCCTTCACTTGTAGGCTGAAGGTGGACGAGGAGGTAAGTTAAGGTCATCAGCTCCTATATCTCTATTTATGCCTTTTAATTTATGCTTAATTCAATTATGCTAAGACACCAACCCTCATATATGTGTTGTGGAAAGAAGTATTAACACCTCTGTATAATATGTTTAAACCACTGGGTAACTATCTGGACTGAAACTGAGTTCGTTACATTATCATGAACAAAGACAGGAGAGATGATCCAAGTTTAGTAGATTTAATTCAGAAGTTTCATGCAAGTGGGTCAAACATACATCAGGTGTGTCTGGAGAACTCTGAGACACGAGTGTGATCAGAGGTCCGACCACTTGATGGTCTTTTCTTCTCAGTGGAGGTTGGTTAAGACATCTCAAAATGGACAAATAATCAATCACCATAGAAACAGACGGTTTGTGACACCACAAGCAGCAGTCCTGGTGAAGTCACAGATGCAGTGTCCCCGGATTTGTACTCGTGATCCACACTTCCAGTGGAAACAAACAGGAGCTTGAAAAATAGTAGGAATAACCATGACAACATCAAATAAACATTTGAGTTCCTAATTTTAGGGGCAAAGTTTGAAACCAAATCACAACCGAATACTCACATTCAGACCTTAAGATTAATGTGCCACCAACGTGCACCTGTAAATGTCCTTTGATGACCTTTGTCATGCAGACAGGCGTTCCAAATGTCCATCATAAAGACCAGCAACACTCCCTGAACCTCAGGTAGAGGAACGATGGTAACGGAAAGGTTTAACTGATAAATAACCATTATAACTGACACGCAAAACATGAACAAAAGATAATAGATTCTGGTACCAAGTGTCTCCATGGAATTCTGTGTGACTGAACAAATGATCCAAACAAAATAAAATAACCACTAACATTAACCTAAGCAGAAAATACTCCAAAATCAGAAACTCAAAGACCCCAAAATAAAATAAACACAAATCAAAACAAGACCTAATATACAAACATTTTACATTTTCCCTCAAACATTTATAAGGCAGTAATTAAAATACCTGAAAGCTCGTCGCTGTGAAGACCAAAAGAGTTGTTATGACAAAGACAATGAGGTAACCCAGCTGCAACTGGGTCCAGCTTACCGGAAAACCCGGCAACAGGTCTCATCACACCACCGTGTTCCTACAGGAGAACCGAGGTCATGCATCCATCTCTCTAATCCACCGTTGGGGTGAAAGGACGGGCGTAGTCAGGCACCCCTAAAGCAGGAGGACTTTGTAGAGCTGGTTTAAACTCATGGAACACTTTAACCCCTTCAGGCGTCCAGACCAAGTAATCATGAGCCTGCAAGCCCTTCCCATGGATGAGAGAGCTCAGAGGAGCCTCTAGTGGAGCATAACAAAAAATGACATCAGCTGTTTCTTCATGTTTAGGAAGGTTTTGAACGGCTTCCACACGTTTACGCAGTAATCGTCTGTCCTCAGCAGAGATAACATGGCCCAGAAAGCGAATAGTTGCCACACAAACTGGCATATCGACAAACCTACTTTATGTCCTTCCCCAGCAATGTGTTTTTAGAGTGTTATTGTGTCAACGTCACACTGCTCAATGTTTATAAGCAGAGATAGTTCATTTTCGTCTTCCAGAACCTAAAACAGTGATTTTCCACCAGTTATGAAGACTGTGGTTCTCGAAATTGATTATCCATCCATTATCTATACCCGCTTACTCCTTCTCAGGGTACCGGGAGTCTGTCGGAGCCTATCCAGACTCATTCCAGGTGGGAGGCAGGTGTCCACCCTGGACAGGTCGTCACACCTATGGGCAATTAAGAGTGATCAATTAACCTATCATGCATGTTTTTGGACTGTGGCAAGAAACCGGAGTACTCGGAGGGAACCCACGCAAGCACTTGTAGCTGATGTGGCACAAACGTATCAATATTTACTAAACATTTATGTGTGGAGAAATGTATTCTCTAATCCAACTCTATAAACTTAAAGCTCGTCTCTAAATCGAAAAATTTCCCCCGTCTGCAGGTCTAAACAACAGCTTATCAAACAGATAAAAATTCATCAACTCAGACAGAGACGGAGCATTAGAGAGGGGGAAGGACAAATGTATTGTTTAATTTACTTCCATGACAACACCGACACAGTCCATTTCTACCGGCCACAACCATCACTCCAACTGTCCTTTTAAACCAACTTTTGATTAAAGGAATAGTCAAACTTTGGACTCATGTACTTGACTGACAGGCAGCTCAGCCAATGACCAGCAACCATTATTTTGATTTAAATTCACTTTATCAATTCCTGACGTAAAAGTAATTAAGATAACTAATACACCTTGGATTTATCCTCCCTTTTGTTTTGTTAAATTTTCTGGAAATGAGTTCATAATTTCATCCAGTCACTAGCTGTCAGCTAAAGAGCGCCAGAAGCACAGGCTCCTCCCACATAACTGTCAGATTCCGCCCATAACGCCGGTGCCAATGCATTCTTAGTCTTTAATTAGTTTTCACGCTTGCCATTGTTGTCCTCTATTCGATGAAACATTTTTAAACTCGGACTACCATTTGCTAAGAAATTATATTAAATTATCCACACTTGCACATAATCCTCCCAGGATTCCACATATTTATGACAACATTCCCCACTGGGTCGCAGCAGAAGAAGACCCAAACAAATATTAAAATAAACAACACAGAGAAAAAAATCTTCCAGCAATTGAAGCACTAAATGCACAAACCCTCAAAATCTCAAAGTCATTCACAGAGCTCTTTTAAACAGTCTTTAAATCAACTCAACCATGAAACAGTTTAAAAAAATAAATAAATGAAACAGAATTACCCAGAAATCACCAGGGTCTTCAGGACATCGGTAGTGCTCCTCCCACCCAGAACGGACATCAGGTCCAACATCATCAGGTCGAAATGTCCATCACAGTATGTTTTCTCATTAAAAAAGTGTTCAGCGTTCACGTTTCGTGAGTTGTCTGACTGAAATTAATTTTCAAAAAGTGAAATGAGAATTTCTGGCTCCGTCTTATCAACACTTGGTTCAGATTTATGTTTACTCTGGAATATACATTTGTAAGTAAAGACTGTAAGGTAAAAGGATTTGAGGTTGCTGACACTGATTGTTGATAAAGTGCAGCTTCCTAAATATTTTACCAATTATTTTTCAGCGATTGTTGGAAAATCTTGACTGAACTGCTACAAGTATTTGTGATTTGTTTCATGCTCAACTTTAGATTTACCTTCAAATTACAACAGTAATGATAACTGATAACATCCAGAGACGAACAAGCATGTACAACCATGGACATAATAAAGAGCAGTCTGTGTGGCGTCACATTATTCCCAGAATAGGCAGCAGCAGTCAATGTTTTCCCCAAAGACCCTGAACGTCGTCAATAGATGGCTGCCAGCAGGAGGGAATATTGCAAAAAACTTTTTTACACTTTAGCAAGGTGGTTTTTCAGCTGATTCAATAATCCAGGTTATCACAAAAGTGTAATGGAAACACCTTTTTGATATTTCCTACGTCTCTGGCAGCGCTGGATGTAGCCAGTCAATCCAAAGTAAGTAAAATCTAGTGTCCAGCTGTTTCTGGACACATTAATTTGATGTATTTGTGCATTAATACTACTTAATTAGTATGCATTCAATTGTCGTGTTTGACTATCTCAGAGACAAAACAATCTTCAATGTGTCACAGAGTCATTGGTCACAGCTGACAGGTACCTGTCATGACAAATATCTAAAGCAGTCAGGTGACCCCCATCATGCTGCAGCCAAGGAGGAAGCAAGTGGTGAGGTCACCATGGGGAAGGGATAAGTGAAGAGAAACCTACAAAGCATTTGGGAAACATTCAACGAGACACAAAGATCCATTCTAGTCTGAGTCTTCTGACTCTGAGTCTTCTGTTCTGGTGCATGGTCCAAACACGTAACCATGGAGACCCCTCAGACTGATCATTTCATCCCTTGGACTATTGTCATATAATCACCTCTTGTTGCGTGCAGTTAAACCTCTTTTCCTGTATGTGTTTTGGAGGCCAGTTGGGTGACCAAGTCATCATCAAATCATGTAGTTTGTGACACATCTGTCACCCATCAGTCAAATACAACAACTTCAAGACCCCCATTAGGAATCAGTAGGTGGTGTAGTTTGAACCAGTATCTCACAGCCCTGGACTTCAGGACAACACTGTCCTGCATGTTTTCAGGTTGTCATCAGGGTCTGCACATGTTTGTCAATGGTTTATTTATTTGAGCCAGGTGTGTTAGCAACATCTAAAAGAAACACAGGACAATGTGTCCTGAGGACCAGGTAAAAAAAACAACAACACAAACACTGATGAAGAGGACAACCCTCTGATGACACTAATAAACTCATAGTTAATGTAAAAGTAGAAAAAAAAAGCAATGTGAAGATAATTCAAGTGATTTTTTTAAGCTTCCCCTATCAGCTTAAACAGAAAGCATTTAGTTTTATTGATTAATTGTTTTTTATTTGTGTTTACTTCTGTCTTGT
This sequence comes from Xenentodon cancila, assembly GCA_014839995.1. Lineage (NCBI taxonomy): Eukaryota > Metazoa > Chordata > Actinopteri > Beloniformes > Belonidae > Xenentodon > Xenentodon cancila. The sequence goes on along the minus strand of CM026207.1, from coordinate 20,676,239 downwards.
TTTTTGCTGTTGTCTACAGGCTCTTGGAGTGAATGATTGTAGTTGTAACTTTACACTGTCATTGATATGCAATAAAATTTGACATAGGCAATAATATTGTCAGACTTAGTCATATAAATAAACCAATAATAATAATAATGTACTTTACAGTTACAAATTTGGATCTGGGCCTATATTCCATGTTGCACAGAGAACGTTGATTTAGAATGTTGATTTAAACTCTGACCTATGACATCACTCCAGTTTGCTGTGATGCGTCAAATACATAAAAAAGAACACAGAACACAGAATCTCTCAGTTACAACAGACTCATCAGCCAACTGACTTCATACACTTGTTTGAAGACGCCAGACAACAAGAAACGTGAAAATCCAGCCCGTGCCGGTGAACTATTGGTCTCAAAGTAAACCTCTAAGAACCTACATGTTGGGCCTTGAAATGGAAGTGAAGGAACTCAGTGTTTACCCATACGTCAGGAGCAGCCACAAAAACGGTGAGCAAGACGCTGCTGTGACTGAAGATATGACTCTGCGTTCAGAGGATGACCAGTGTCACCTCAAATACACAGCTTCATCTGTGACACCACTTGAAGTCTCCGTGTCCACAAACAATTTGGCTCTGGAAGAGACTGAATATGTTTTTGTACAAACAAAACATTTCTCTTTTGCTGACACTTGTGCACCAGAAAACTATTTACCACTAACAAAACTCTCCACAAGTCACCATTTAAACAAACCAGAAGATATGTCTGCACCTGAAGACATTTTGGCAACAACAGAGATCTTTGCACAAGAAGACATCTCTCTATCACATGAGGACGGCTTTTCCTCTGAAGACTGCTCCCCACAGGCAGGTGATTCAGTGCTGGATGAACCTTTGTCAGAAGCACATGTCTCAACACCAGAAGACGTCTGCAAAGAGAAAGATACTTCTAAACTGGAGCAGATGTGGGCACAATTAAAGATCATAGACTGGGATGAGATCTCTACATCAAGTCAGGAGAGCATTTGTTCCAAAGACGGCTTCTCACAAAACAACTATTGCAGACGGCAAAACATTTATGCACCACAAAACATCTGGGCGCATGAAAAGACCTTTGAAAGAGATGAGACTTCTTCCTTAGATGAAGCAAGCAATTGTTCAGGATGTCTCTCAGAACCTGAACATCTAGGTTCTTTAGAAAGGACGGTGTGCTTAAGATCGGAACCGTTTCCTGACCTGGATGTCATTTCAATCCCCGAATACGTCTGGGAACGCACTAAAGACCTCGAACCAGAGAAGAAGCGTTCTTTGTGGAAGCGTTTCAAAAAATTTGTCACACCATCTCATCGCAGACAACACAAAAGCCAAAAGCAGACGAAACAAAGTTCCTGCATTCAGAAACCTGACGACGTCGAGGACATCTGCGACACCGAAGAGCTTTCTCTTGCATCAGAAGAGCTGTTTGTCCAAGGAAACCACCTGGAAGACGAAAAGACCTGTTTGTTAGTGGACTTCCAAGAACCGAAGACACCTTCTTTGTGGAGGAAAATCAAAAAAAGTGCTACTTTTTCATTTCATCGGCGACATAAAGATAGTTAAAAAACAACGTGCCAAGAGAGAAACAAAATATGCAGAAAACACAATTTTTTGGACATTAACTTTCCTTTCTATCTTAAATGTTATAACCTATGAAATACATATTTTGAATCATTTGGGATAAATGAAATAAAAAACATAAAGATTAGCTGTGCAATGTTTTATTTGAGTGTACAAAATACTGTTCAAACACCTGTTCTCATACACGTGTTTCTATCAGGAACAAACATCTGTCCACAGGTATGCAGAGATTCCTGCACATAGTGGCAAGATTTTGAGCATTTACTCATCAAATCAATAAATAAGTATATAAATAAGTATTTAAATCCCAGTTAAAAAGGGGTGAGGACATCAGACAAAGGGATTACCCAGGTGTGTTGTTCTCTATAGAGGATGAAGAGTTTTGTTATGAAGTTTTTACCCCACGTTACATTTTGTGAGGCTTTGCCGTGGTGAAATAACATGCTTGCCATTGCTGCGGTAACTCGATACCAAGAGAGTGTGAGAAATAGAGAGAGCAACTTGTTATTTGTTTGATTTTTGTGATCCAAAGCAGTTTATTTGGAAGAAATGTAAAATCATGAAATAAAAAGAGGGGAAATTCACTTGGAGAAGCTAAATATCAGTGTTAAGCAGTAGTATTTTAAGAAACCGCTTGAGATCAATAACTCTGATCCACACAAACTGTCTGTATGTAACAGCAGTGTCATCCCTGCACCAATTGTAACGTGTCACCATTCCTTATTCTTCTTTATGAAACAACCCCTGAGAGTTAATTCAGGCAGACAATCTCCTCAGTGTGAGTTTCCTGTCTCCCCTCTGCGTGGTTCCTTCCAACAACTCCATGTCATTCTTAGACCTGTATAAGGGATAAGAGGTACCGGTCTCTCCAAGACCTATGGTTGTCTCGCCTGCCAAGCTCACTATTGCTCTCCTCCTCGTCCACCTCCTGCACTTGTAGGCTGAAGGTGGACGAGGAGGTAAGTTAAGGTCATCAGCTCCTATATCTCTATTTATGCCTTTTAATTTATGCTTAATTCAGACCTTAAGATTAATGTGCCACCAACGTGCACCTGTAAATGTCCTTTGATGACCTTTGTCATGCAGACAGGCGTTCCAAATGTCCATCATAAAGACCAGCAACACTCCCTGGACCTCAGGTAGAGGAACGATGTGAACGGAAAGGTTTAACTGCTAAATAACCATTATAACTGACACGCAAAACATGAACAAAAGATCATAGATTCTGGTACCAAGTGTCTCCATGGAATTCTGTGTGACTGAACAAATGATCCAAACACAATAAAATAACCACTAACATTAACCTAAGCAGAAAATACTCCAAAATCAGAAACTCAAAGACCCCAAAATAAAATAAACACAAATCCAAACAAGACCTAATACACAAACATTTTACATTTTCCCTCAAACATTTATAAGGCAGTAAATAAAATACCAGAAAGCTCGTCGCTGTTAAGACTAAAAGAGTCGTTATTCGCTGCACATTTCCTGCTGAACCTGGATCAGTACCGTTGATGTGGGTGTGACACTTTTGTCAGCCTTTTCTACAACTACTCAGGTGATCTTTCTCTCAAGAAGATCCGTTAAAAGGTGATGCTATCATGGTTGACCCAGAAGCTTTGCAGGCAGAGTCAGGTGAGTCAGTCTACAAAAGCTCATTGGTGTTAACAGCACAAAGACAATGAGGTAACCCAGCTGCAACTGGGTCCAGCTTACCGGAAAACCAGGCAACAGGTCTCATCACACCACCGTGTTCCTGCAGGAGAACCGAGGTCATGCATCCATCTCTCTCATCCACCGTTTGGGTGAAAGGACGGGCGTAGTCAGGCACCCCTAAAGCAGGAGGAGTTTGTGGAGCTGGTTTAAACTCATGGAACGCTTTAACCCCTTCAGGGGTCCAGACCAAGTAATCATGAGCCTGCAAGCCCTTCCCATGGATAAGAGAGCTCAGAGGAGCCTCTAGTGCAGCATAACAAAAAATGACATCAGCTGTTTCTTCATGTTTAGGAGGGTTTTGAATGTCTTCAACACGTTTACACAGTGATCGTCTGCCCTCAGCAGAGATAACATGGCCCAGAAAGTGAATAGTTGCCACACAAACTGGCATTTCGACGAACCTAATTTATGTCCTTCCCCAGCAATGTGTTTTTAGAGTGTTATTGTGTCAACCTCACACTGCTCACGTGTAGGACAAACCAACAACACATCATCTGTGTGCTGCAGGAGTGCAGTACCAGGGGTCACCACTAGAGGGTCAAAGCAGCGTTATAGATGGTAGTAACCTTGACACAGAAGAATGAGTGTCCAAGGTACACTCTTAAAATGAACCAAAATGGACTATCAGGGTCCACAGGCACACTAAAAATGACATTTGGAAGGTCCACTACAGAAAACCATTTAGCTGAACAAGAAATCTGTCCCACGATTGAGTACGGATTAGTCACAGAAAGGGAACATGCCAGAACAGCTTTATTAAACAACCGCTTGGACGAACCTCCACTCTGTCGGGTGGTTTTTATCACGTGCTTCTTCACAGGTAATATAGGTGTGCGGACAGGAGGAATTGGACATTTCCTGTTGCATCTGAAACACATCTGACCTTGATTGAAACAAAACACAGTCACTGTTAATTTAGAAGAAATAACCCCCCCAAACCTCACAACTACACAGACAAAAACTGAAACCAACCAATCACCAAATTATCAAAACAACAAATAAGCCCATTTTAAATGACACAAAGGTTGAGCTTCTTGCTTGTCTACAAGTTTGAGGCTTCACTTCCATGTATGATGTAAACAACTGACATCACTGACATCCTGTTTCTGATCTAAACCTGATCATTTTTACAACATCCGGACATTTTACAATCTAAAGTTAAGTCTTTTGGATGAGACTTTGCTCTCTTGAGTCTCTCTTGGTCTTAGATGTTCAGATCCTACTGTGTCAACAGATTTGAATGAATTGAATACTTCAAGTTAGTCTGATTTTTGCTTAGTCCAGAATTATAATTCAGTCTACAATTTTGCCAGAGTGAGTAATTACATCAGATAATTGTGGCTCTAGTGTCAACTGAAAAGATTTAAGGTCCTAATGGCTCAGAAACTTCAACTGATTTAAATTCCATTCAACCTCAATTTATGTTTATTCTAATCTAATTCAACTCACGTTAACAGATTTTAAAAAATAATTTTAATGTTTATAAGCACAGACGGTTCATTTTCCTCTTCCAGAACCTAAAACAGTGGTTTTCCACCAGTTGTGAAGACTGTGGGTCTCTAAATGTAGTCATGACCAGGGATTTGCCAGGTCCTAACTCCACGTTGCAGGGACAGGTCAGGTGATATTGGCTGCCCTTTACAACACCATCCAAGTCCAAGTGGAGCTTGTGTAGATCTCCATGACCCCCACAGGACTCCCACCGCTGCCTCGCTGCAACAGCACATCGCCAGTCTGGTGAATGAAAACACACGTCAACAGTTTCAGTCTCTGAGAAGAAAATGTTCTTTAGTTCCTCCAAATCAACACTTGCTGGACGGTTCATCATCAATGTCCTCCACAGCACAGATCAGAACAGATGAAATTTAGCTCCATCAGTCCCATATTTGATCATCCAGGTATTTCCACCACGTGTCGGATGTGCTTCAATATGACAACACCAGAAATGTGGTCCGGTCTCTCTGGTCTTTCACATAGTTGGTGTTTAAACCCGACTCCAGATGTTTAAACTCGTCTCCAGATAACAATAGTCAGGCCCACATCCACTCTGGTGTCAGCGTGGATGTCAGTTGGAACCACCCCTACAAAGCAGAGCATCACCACAGCAGATAAAAGACCTCTGGGCATCTGGAATACCAATCAAAAGGAATGAAAGAAAAAATAAAGAAAGCAGAATAAGTTCAAAAGAATACAGACTACAAGCAGCACATATGTAGGAGACTTTGTGATTTAATTTGAATTATGTGTGAGTAAAGTTATTTTTTTGTTTGTTTTCTCTCTCAGGGTGAGATAAGAACCTAACTTGTTTAACTTATTTTCAATTTATGTTCCCTGTCAGTCTTAAAAGCAAAATATTTACTGATGTCATCACGAGAAAAATTATTACATTTTTGATCCACATGGAATAATCAATAAAAACTAAAAGCCTTCATTGCCAAGAAACCTTTCCTGAAGTTTTTAACGTTAACTGTTTTATCTACTTTATTTTTATTCATAGTTAGTTCATTAGTTATAGTCACAGTTAAATCACAGATCAAAGATAAGTACATAATTATAAAAAATAATTATGAACCACTGTGGTCATGTTTTATTACTGATTATCCATCCATTATCTATACCCGCTTACTCCTTCTCAGGGTACCGGGGGTCTGTCGGAGCCTATCCAGACTCATTCCAGGTGGGAGGCAGGTGTCCACCCTGGACAGATCGCCACACCTATGGGCAATTAAGAGTGATCAATTAACCTATCATGCATGTTTTTGGACTGTGGCAAGAAACCGGAGTACTCGGAGGGAACCCACGCAAGCACGGGAAAAACATGCAAACTCCACACAGAAAGACCCACCGGGCCGGGAATCGAACCAGGAACCTTCTTGCTGTGAGGCAACAGTGCTAGTAGTGTAGTATCTCCAATTGTCCTTTTAGATCATCATTTTCTCTCCTCACACATTCGGCTATGACCAATTTTCCAAATGATCAATAGTCATTTCTTTAACCCAATGACTTCAGTGTATTTTTACAATTGTAGCTCATGTGGCACAAACGTATCAATATTTACTAAACATTTATGTGTGGAGAAATGTATTCTCTAATCCAACTCTATAAACTTAAAGCTCGTCTCTAAATCTAAAAATTCCCCGTCTGCAGGTCTAAACAACAGCTTATTAAACAGATAAAAATTCATCAACTCAGACAGAGACGGAGCATTAGAGAGGGGGAAGGACAAATGTATTGTTTAATTTACTTCCATGACAACACCGACACAGTCCATTTGTACCGGCCCCAACCACCACTCCAACTGTCCTTTTAAACCACCTTTTGATTAAAGGAATAGTCAAACTCTCCCAACACAGACGCAAATCTCAGCCCATGAAAATGCCTCAACTGCATCAGGAGGTTGGACTCATGTACTTGAGTGACAGGCAGCTCAGCCAATGACCAGCAATCATTATTTCCTCATCAGTCGCCGTCACGCCAGGAAGTTCAGCAAAGTAACCAGCAGTGTTACCAACCTGGCGTCAGATAAACACAGCAACAATCTTCAACTTTCAACATTGACAACAACATCCAACAATTCTTCCATGTCACCCTTCAGTGTGATGGGACACGACTCGGCTTATCGGTTTAATGCGTCCGTGCACGCTCTCGTGCAGCACAATGGTCAGATCAACTCCAGGGTTTTTTCAGGAGGAAAACAGGATTTTCCAACACTCACCTGCACTGTTTTGTTTACCAGATGTTCAGTTTGTAAAACTTTTAGTTCTTAAAGCTTTCTGGTCTAATTCCTCCAGTCTAGTTCTATTTCATTTAAATTCACTTTATCAATCCCTGAAGTAAAAGTAATCAAAATTACTGATACACCTTGGATTTCTCGTCCATTCTTTCTTTTTTTTTTACCATTTTTTCTTATTTTTTTCTTATTTTTCATGTCTCTTCATTTCTTTTAATTTTTTGTTCTTCTCCTGTTTCTCATTCTCACCATGTCTCACACAAACAACTTTTCCTCCACATTGTCAAATGTGTGGATTATTTATTTATTTATTTATTTATTTATTTATTTATTTATTTATTTATTTATTTATTTATTTATTTATTTATTTATTTATTTATTCAATTACTACCAGTAATTGTCTTAAGGAGGATCTGAGTCAGGAAATTTGCTCATAATTTCATCCAGTCACTGGCTGTCAGCTAAAGAGCGCCAGAAGCACAGGCTCCTCCCACATAACTGTCAGATTCCGCCCATAACGCCGGTGCCAATGCATTCTTAGTCTTTAATTAGTTTTCACGCTTGCCATTTTTGTCCTCTATTCGATGCAACATTTTTAAACTCAGACTACCATTTGTTAAGAAATTATATTAAATTATCCACACTTGGACATAATCCTCCCAGGATTCCACATATTTATGACAACATTCCCCACTGGGTCGCAGCACAAGAAGACCCAAACAAATATTAAAATAAACCACACAGAGAAAAAAATCTTCCAGCAATTGAAGCACTAAATGCACAAACCCTCAAAATCTCAAAGTCATTCACAGAGCTCTTTTAAACAGTCTTTAAATCAACTCAACCATGAAACAGTTTTAAAAAAATAAATAAATGAAACAGAATTACCCAGAAATCACCAGGGTCTTCAGGACATCGGTAGTGCTCCTCCCACCCAGAACGGACATCAGGTCCAACATCATCAGGTCGAAATGTCCATCACAGTATGTTTTCTCATTAATAAAGTGTTCAACGTTCACGTTTCGTGAGTTGTATGACTGAAATTCATTTTCAAAAAGTGAAATGAGAATTTCTGGCTCCGTCTTATCAACACTTGGTTCAGATTTATGTTTACTCTGGAATATACATTTGTAAGTAAAGACGGTAAGGTAAAAGGATTTGAGGTTGGTGACATTGATTGTTGATAAAGTGCAGCTTCCTAAATATTTTACCAATTACTTTTCAGCGATTGTTGGACACATTAATTTGATATATTTGTGCATTAATACTACTTAGTTATTATGCATTCAATTGTCGTGTTTGACTATCTCAGAGACAAAACAATCTTCAATGTGTCACAGAGTCATTGGTCACAGCTGACAGGTACCTGTCATGACAAATATCTAAAGCAGTCAGGTGACCCCCATCATGCTGCAGCCAAGGAGGAAGCAAGTGGTGAGGTCACCATGGGGAAGGGATAAGTGAAGAGAAACCTACAAAGCATTTGGGAAACATTCAACGAGACACAAAGATCCATTCTAGTCTGAGTCTTCTGACTCTGAGTCTTCTATTCTGGTGCATGGTCCAAACACGTAACCATGGACACCCCTCAGACTGATCATTTCATCCCTTGGACTATTGTCATATAATCACCTCTTGTTGCGTGCAGTTCAACCTCTTTTCCTGTATGTGTTTTGGAGGCCAGTTGGGTGACCAAGTCATCATCAAATCATGTAGTTTGTGACACATCTGTCACCCATCAGTCAAATACAACAACTTCAAGACCCCCATTAGGAATCAGTAGGTGGTGTAGTTTGAACCAGTGTCTCACAGCCCTGGACTTCAGGACAACACTGTCCTGCATGTTTTCAGGTTGTCATCAGGGTCTGCACATGTTTGTCAATGGTTTATTTATTTGAGGCAGGTGTGTTGGAGCAGAGCAACATCTAAAAGAAACACAGGACAATGTGTCCTGAGGACCAGGTAAAAAAAACAACAACACAAACACTGATGAAGAGGACAACCCTCTGATGACACTAATAAACTCATAGTTAATGTAAAAGTAGAAAAAAAGCAATGTTTAGATAATTCAAGTTATTTTTTAAGCTTCCCCTTTCAGCTTAAACAGACAGCATTTAGTTTTATTGATTAATTGTTTTTTATTTGTGTTTACTTCTGTCTTGTTTTTTGCTGTTGTCTACAGGCTCTTGGAGTGAATGATTGTAGTTGTAACTTTACACTGTCATTGATATGCAATAAAATTTGACATAGGCAATAATATTGTCAGACTTAGTCATATAAATAAACCAATAATAATAATAATGTACTTTACAGTTACAAATTTGGATCTGGGCCTATATTCCATGTTGCACAGAGAACGTTGATTTAGAATGTTGATTTAAACTCTGACCTATGACATCACTCCAGTTTGCTGTGATGCGTCAAAGACATAAAAAAGAACACAGAACACAGAATCTCTCAGTTACAACAGACTCATCAGCCAACTGACTTCATACACTTGTTTGAAGACGCCAGACAACAAGAAACGTGAAAATCCAGCCCGTGCCGGTGAACTATTGGTCTTAAAGTAAACCTCTAAGAACCTACATGTTGGGCCTTGAAATGGAAGTGAAGGAACTCAGTGTTTACCCATACGTCAGGAGCAGCCACAAAAACGGTGAACAAGACGCTGCTGTGACTGAAGATATGACTCTGCGTTCAGAGGATGACCAGTGTCACCTCAAATACACAGCTTCATCTGTGACACCACTTGAAGTCTCCGTGTCCACAAACAATTTGGCTCTGGAAGAGACTGAATATGTTTTTGTACAAACAAAACATTTCTCTTTTGCTGACACTTGTGCACCAGAAAACTATTTACCACTAACAAAAGTCTCCACAAGTCACCATTTAAACAAACCAGAAGATATGTCTGCACCTGAAGACATTTTGGCAACAACAGAGATCTTTGCACAAGAAGACGTCTCTCTATCACATGAGGACGGCTTTTCCTCTGAAGACTGCTCCCCACAGGCAGGTGATTCAGCGCTGGATGAACCTTTGTCAGAAGCACATGTCTCAACACCAGAAGACGTCTTCAAAGAGAAAGATACTTCTAAACTGGAGCAAATGTGGGCAAAATTAAAGATCATAGACTGGGATGAGATCTCTACATCAAGTCAGGAGAGCATTTGTTCCAAAGACGGCTTCTCACAAAACAACTATTGCAGACAGCAATACATTTATGCACCACAAAACATCTGGGCGCATGAAAAGACCTTTGAAAGAGATGAGACTTCTTCCTTAGATGAAGCAAGCATTTGTTCAGGATGTCTTCCAGAACCTGAACATCTAGGTTCTTTAGAAAGGACGGTGTGCTTAAGATCGGAACCGTTTCCTGACCTGGATGTCATTTCAATCCCCGAATACGTCTGGGAACGCACTAAAGACCTCGAACCAGAGAAGAAGCGTTCTTTGTGGAAGCGTTTCAAAAAAATTGTCACACCAGCTCATCGCAGACAACACAAAAGCCAAAAGCAGACAAAACAAAGTGCCTGCATTCAGAAACCTGACGACGAGCTTTCTCTTGCATCAGAAGAGCTGTTTGTCCAAGGAAACCACCTGGAAGACGAAAAGACCTGTTTGTTAGTGGACTTCCAAGAACCCAAGACACCTTCTTTGTGGAGGAAAATCAAAAAAAGTGCTACTTTTTCATTTCTTCTGCAACATAAAGATAGTTAAAAAACATTGTGCCAACAGTGAAACAAAATATGCAGAAAACACAATTTTTTGGACAATAACTTTCCTTTCTATCTTAAATGTTATAACCTGTGAAATACATATTTTGAATCTGTTGGGATGAATGAAATAAAAAACATAAAGATTAGCTGTGCAATGTTTTATTTGAGTGTACAAAATACTGTTCAAACACCTGTTCTCATACACGTGTTTCTATCAGGAACAAACATCTGTCCACAGGTATGCAGAGATTCCTTCACATAGTGGCAAGATTATGAGCATTTACTCATCGAATCAATAAATAAGTATATAAATAAGTATTTACATCCCGGTTTGAAAGGGGTGAGGACATTAGACAAAGGGATTACCCAGGTGTGTTGTTCTCTATAGAGGATGAAGAGTTTTGTTATGAAGTTTTTACCCCACGTTACATTTTGTGAGGCTTTGCCGTGGTGAAATAACATGCTTGCCATTGCTGCGGTAACTCGATACCAAGAGAGTGTGAGAAATAGAGAGAGCAACTTGTTATTTGTTTGATTTTTGTGATCCAGAGCAGTTTATTTGGATAAAAAAAGTAAAATCATGAAATAAAAAGAGAGGAAATTTACTTGGAGAAGCTAAATATCAGTGTTAAGCAGTAGTATTTTAAGAAACCGCTTGAGATCAATAATTCTGATCCACACAAACTGTCTGTATGTAACAGCAGTGTCATCCCTGCACCAATTGTAACGTGTCACCATTCCTTATTCTTCTTTATGAAACAACCCCTGAGAGTTAATTCAGGCAGACAATCTCCTCTGTGTGAGTTTCCTGTCACCCCTCTGCGTGGTTCCTTCCAACAACTCCATGTCATTCTTAGACCTGTATAAGGGATAAGAGGTACCGGTCTCTCCAAGACCTTTGGTTGTCTCGCCTGCCAAGCTCACTATTGCTCTCCTCCTCGTCCACCTCCTTCACTTGTAGGCTGAAGGTGGACGAGGAGGTAAGTTAAGGTCATCAGCTCCTATATCTCTATTTATGCCTTTTAATTTATGCTTAATTCAATTATGCTTAGACACCAACCCTCGTGTATGTGTTGTGGAAAGAAGTATTAACACCTCTGTATAATATGTTTAAACCACTGGGTAACTATCTGGACTGAAACTGACTTCGTTACATTATCATGAACAAAGACAGGAGAGATGATCCAAGTTTAGTAGATTTAATTCAGAAGTTTCATGCAAGTGGGTCAAACATACATCAGGTGTGTCTGGGGGTGTCTCAACCCCCAGTGGGGAGAACTCTGAGACACGAGTGTGATCAGAGGTCCGACCACTTAATGGTCTTTTCTTCTCAGTGGAGGTTGGTTAAGACATCTCAAAATGGACAAATAATCAATCACCATAGAAACAGACGGTTTGTGACACCACAAGCAGCAGTCCTGGTGAAGTCACAGATGCAGTGTCCCCGGATTTGTACTCGTGATCCACACTTCCAGTGGAAACAAACAGGAGCTTGAAAAATAGTAGGAATAACCATGACAACATCAAATAAACATTTGAGTTCTTAAATTTAGGGGCAAAGTTTAAAACCAAATCACAACCGAATACTCACATTCAGACCTTAAGATTAATGTGCCACCAACGTGCACCTGTAAATGTCCTTTGATGACCTTTGTCATGCAGACAGGCGTTCCAAATGTCCATCATAAAGACCAGCAACACTCCCTGGACCTCAGGTAGAGGAACGATGGGAACGGAAAGGTTTAACTGCTAAATAACCATTATAACTGACACGTAAAACATGAACAAAAGATAATAGATTCTGGTACCAAGTGTCTCCATGGAATTCTGTGTGACTGAACAAATGATCCAAACACAATAAAATAACCACTAACATTAACCTAAGCAGAAAATACTCCAAAATCAGAAACTCAAACATCCCAAAATAAAATAAACACAAATCAAAACAAGACCTAATATACAAACATTTTACATTTTCCCTCAAACATTTATAAGGCAGTAAATAAAATACCTGAAAGCTCGTCGCTGTGAAGACCAAAAGAGTTGTTATGACAAAGACAATGAGGTAACCCAGCTGCAACTGGGTCCAGCTTACCGGAAAACCCGGCAACAGGTCTCATCACACCACCGTGTTCCTACAGGAGAACCGAGGTCATGCATCCATCTCTCTCATCCACCGTTTGGGTGAAAGGACGGGCGTAGTCAGGCACCCCTAAAGCAGGAGGACTTTGTAGAGCTGGTTTAAACTCATGGAACGCTTTAACCCCTTCAGGGGTCCAGACCAAGTAATCATGAGCCTGCAAGCCCTTCCCATGGGTAAGAGAGCTCAGAGGAGCCTCTATTGCAGCATTACAAAAAATGACATCAGCTGTTTCTTTATGTTTAGGAAGGTTTTAAATGTCTTCAACACGTTTACGCAGTGATCGTCTGCTCTCAGCAGAGATAACATGGCCCAGAAAGTGAATAGTTGCCACACAAACTGGCATTTCGATGAACCTACTTTATGTCCTTCCCCAGCAATGTGTCTTTAGAGTGTTATTGTGTCAACCTCACACTGCTCACGTGTAGGACAAACCAACAACACATCATCTGTGTGCTGCATGAGTGCAGTACCAGGGGTCACCACTAGAGGGTCAAAGCAGCGTTATAGATGGTAGTAACCTTGACACAGAAGAATGAGTGTCCAAGGTACACCCTTAAAATGAACCAAAATGGACTATCAGGGTCCACAGGCACACTAAAAATGACATTTGGAAGGTCCACTACAGAAAACCATTTAGCTGAACTAGAAATCTGTCCCACGATTGAGTACGGATTAGTCACAGAAAGGGAACATGCCAGAACAGCTTTATTAAACAACCGCTTGGACGAACCTCCACTCTGTCGGGTGGTTTTTATCACGTGCTTCTTCACAGGAAATATAGGTGTGCGGACAGGAGGAATTGGACATTTCCTGTTGCATCTGAAACACATTTGGCCTTGATTGAAACAAAACACAGTCACTGTTAATTTAGAAGAAATCACCCCCACAAACCTCACAACTACACACACAAAGACTAAAACCAACCAATCACCAAATTATCAAAACAACAAATAAGCCCATTTTAAATGACACAAAAGGTCGAGCTTCTCGCTTGTCTACAAGTTTGAGGCTTCACTTCCATGTATGATGTAAACAACTGACATCACTGACATCCTGTTTCTAATCTAAACCTGATCATTTTTACAACATCCAGACATTTTACAATCTAAAGTTAAGTCTTTTGGATGAGACTTTGCTCTCTTGAGTCTCTCTTGGTCACAGATGTTCAGATCCTACTGTGTCAACAGATTTGAATGAATTGAATACTTCAAGTTAGTCTGATTTTTGCTTAGTCCAGAATTATAATTCAGTCTACAATTTTGCCAGAGTGAGTAATTACATCAGATAATTGTGGCTCTAGTGTCAACTGAAAAGTTTTAAGGTCCTAATATCGCAGAATCTTAAACTCATTTAAATCTAAATCTAATCTAATTAAACTCACGTTAACCGATTTAAAAAAAATAATTTTAATGTTTATAAGCACAGACGGTTCATTTTCCTCTTCCAGAACCTAAAACAGTGGTTTTCCACCAGTTATGAAGACTGTGGGTCTCTAAATTTAGTCATGACCAGGGATTTGCCAGGTCCTAACTCCACGTTGCAGGGACAGGTCAGGTGATATTGGCTGCCCTTTACAACACCATCCAAGTCCAAGTGGAGCTGGTGTAGATCTCCATGACCCCCACAGGACGCCCACCGCTGCCTCCCTGCAACAGCACATCGCCAGTCTGGTGAATGAAAACACACGTCAACAGTTTCAGTCTCTGAGAAGAAAATGTTCTTTAGTTCCTCCAAATCAACACTTGCTGGACGGTTCATCATTAATGTCCTCCACAGCACAGATCAGAACAGATGAAATTTAGCTCCATCAGACCCATATTTGATCATCCAGGTATTTCCACCAAGTGTCGGATGTCCTTCAATATGACAACACCAGAAATGTGGTCCGGTCTCTCTGGTGTTTCACATAGTTGGTGTTTAAACCCGACTCCAGATGTTTAAACTCGTCTCCAGATAACAACAGTCAGGCCCACATCCACTCTGGTGTCAGCGTGGATGTCAGTTGGAACCACCCCTACAAAGCAGAGCATCACCACAGCAGATAAAAGACCTCTGGGCATCTGGAATACCAATCAAAAGGAATGAAAGAAAAAAATAAAGAAAGCAGAATAAATTAAAAAGAATACGGACTACAAGCAGCACATATGTAGGAGACTTTTTGATTTAATTTGAATTATGTGTGAGTAAAGTTATTTTTTGTTTGTTTTCTCTCAGGGTGAGATAAGAACCTAACTTGTTTACCTTATTTCCAATTTATGTTCCCTGTCATTCTTAAAAGCAAAATATTCAATGATGTCATCACGAGAAAAATCTTTACATTTTTTTCTTTTAATTCCAAGATGATCCACATGGAATAATCAATAAAGACTAAAAGCCTTCATTGCTAAGAAACTTTTCCTGAAGTTTTCAACGTTAACTGTTTTATCTACTTTATTTTTATTTATAGCTCCACAGTTAAATTACACATCAAAGAATAAGTACATAATTATAAAAAATAATTATAAACCAATGTGGTCACGTTTTATTACTGATTATCCATCCATTATCTATACCCGCTTACTCCTTCTCAGGGTACCGGGGGTCTGTCGGAGCCTATCCAGACTCATTCCAGGTGGGAGGCAGGTGTCCACCCTGGACAGGTCGTCACACCTATGGACAATTAAGAGTGATCAATTAACCTATCATGCATGTTTTTGGACTGTGGGAAGAAACCGGAGTACTCGGAGGGAACCCACGCAAGCACTTGTAGCTGATGTGGCACAAACGTATCAATATTTATTAAACATTTATGTGTGGAGAAATGTATTCTCTAATCCAACTCTATAAACTTAAAGCTCGTCTCTAAATCTAAAAATTTCCCCGTCTGCAGGTCTAAACAACAGCTTATCAAACAGATAAAAATTCATCAACTCAGACAGAGACGGAGCATTAGAGAGGGGGAAGGACAAATGTATTGTTTAATTTACTTCCATGACAACACCGACACAGTCCATTTCTACCGGCCCCAACCACCACTCCAACCGTCCTTTTAAACCACCTTTTGATTAAAGGAATAGTCAAACTCTCCCAACACAGACGCAAATCTCAGCCCATGAAAATGCCTCAACTGCATCAGGAGGTTGGACTCATGTACTTGAGTGACAGGCAGCTCAGCCAATGACCAGCAATCATTATTTCCTCATCAGTTGCCGTCACGCCAGGAAGTTCAGCAAAGTATCCAGCAGTGTTACCAACCTGGCGTCAGATAAACACAGCAACAATCTTCAACTTTCAACATTGACAACAACATCCAACAATTCTTCCATGTCACCCTTCAGTGTGATGGGACACGACTCGGCTTATCGGTTTAATGCGTCCGTGCACGCTCTCGTGCAGCACAATGGTCAGATCAACTCCAGGGATTTTTCAGGAGGAAAACAGGATTTTCCAACACTCACCGGCACTGTTTTGTTTACCAGATGTTCAGTTTGTAAAACTTTTAGTTCTTAAAGCTTTCTGGTCTAATTCCTCCAGTCTAGTTCTATTTCATTTAAATTCACTTTATCAGTCCCTGAAGTAAAAGTAATCAAAATTACTGATACACCTTGGATTTCTCGTCCATTCTTTCTTTTTTTTATTACCATTTTCCTTTCTTTCTTATTTTTTCATGTCTCTTCATTTATTTAAATTTTCTGTTCTTCTCTTGTTTCTCATTCTCACCATGTCTCACACAAACAACTTTTCCTCCACATTGTCAAATGTCTGGATGAAAACCTTTATTTATTTATTTATTTATTTATTTATTTATTTATTTATTTATTTATTTATTTATTTATTTATTTATTTATTTATTTATTTATTTATTTATTTATTTATTTATTTATTTATTTATTTATTTATTTATTCATTCATTCATTCATTCATTCATTCATTCATTCCTTCATTTATTTATTTATTTATTTATTAATTTTTTATTTATTTATTTATTTATTTATTTATTTATTTATTTATTTATTCATTCATTCATTCATTCATTCATTCATTCATTCATTCATTCATTCATTCATTCATTCATTTATTTATTTATTTATTTATTTATTTATTTATTTATTTATTTATGTTTTTAACCAATTATTCAATTACTACCAGTAATTGTCTTAAGGAGCATCTGAGTCAGGAAGTTTGCTCATAATTTCATCCAGTCACTGGCTGTCAGCTAAAGAGCGCCAGAAGCACAGGCTCCTCCCACATAACTGTCAGATTCCGCCCATAACGCCAGTGCCAATGCATTCTTAGTCTTTAATTAGTTTTCACGCTTGCCATTTTTGTCCTCTATTCCATGCAACATTTTCAAACTCAGACTACCATTTGCTAAGAAATTATATTAAATTATCCACACTTGGACATAATCCTCCCAGGATTCCACATATTTATGACAACATTCCCCACTGGGTCGCAGCACAAGAAGACCCAAACAAATATTAAAATAAACCACACAGAGAAAAACATCTTCCAGCAATTGAAGCACTAAATGCACAAACCCTCAAAATCTCAAAGTCATTCACAGAGCTCTTTTAAACAGTCTTTAAATCAACTCAACCATGAAACAGTTTTAAAAAAATAAATAAATGAAACAGAATTACCCAGAAATCACCAGGGTCTTCAGGACATCGGTAGTGCTCCTCCCACCCAGAACGGACATCAGGTCCAACATCATCAGGTCGAAATGTCCATCACAGTATGTTTTCTCATTAATAAAGTGTTCAACGTTCACGTTTCGTGAGTTGTCTGACTGAAATTAATTTTCAAAAAGTGAAATGAGAATTTCTGGCTCCGTCTTATCAACACTTGGTCCAGATTTATGTTTACTCTGGAATATACATTTGTAAGTAAAGACGGTAAGGTAAAAGGATTTGAGGTTGCTGACATTGATTGTTGATAAAGTGCAGCTTCCTAAATATTTTACCAATTATTTTTCAGCGATTGTTGGACACATTAATTTGATGTATTTGTGCATTAATACTACTTAGTTATTATGCATTCAATTGTCATGTTTGACTATCTCAGCGACAAAACAATCTTCAATGTGTCACAGAGTCATTGGTCACAGCTGACAGGTACCTGTCATGACAAATATCTAAAGCAGTCAGGTGACCCCCATCATGCTGCAGCCAAGGAGGAAGCAAGTGGTGAGGTCACCATGGGGAAGGGATAAGTGAAGAGAAACCTACAAAGCATTTGGGAAACATTCAACGAGACACAAAGATCCATTCTAGTCTGAGTCTTCTGACTCTGAGTCTTCTGTTCTGGTGCATGGTCCAAACACGTAACCATGGACACCCCTCAGACTGATCATTTCATCCCTTGGACTATTGTCATATAATCACCTCTTGTTGCGTGTAGTTAAACCTCTTTTCCTGTATGTGTTTTGGAGGCCAGTTGGGTGACCAAGTCATCATCAAATCATATAGTTTGTGACACATCTGTCACCCATCAGTCAAATACAACAACTTCAAGACCCCCATTAGGAATCAGTAGGTGGTGTAGTTTGAACCAGTATCTCACAGCCCTGGACTTCAGGACAACACTGTCCTGCATGTTTTCAGGTTGCCATCAGGGTCTGCACATGTTTGTCAATGGTTTATTTATTTGAGCCAGGTGTGTTGGAGCAGAGCAACATCTAAAAGAAACACAGGACAATGTGTCCTGAGGACCAGGTAAAAAAAACAACAACACAAACACTGATGAAGAGGACAACCCTCTGATGACACTAATAAACTCATAGTTAATGTAAAAGTAGAAAAAAAAAGCAATGTGAAGATAATAAGTGATTTTTTTTAAGCTTCCCCTTTCAGCTTAAACAGACAGCATTTAGTTTTATTGATTAATTGTTTTTTATTTGTGTTTACTTCTGTCTTGCTTTTTGCTGTTGTCTACAGGCTCTTGGAGTGAATGATTGTAGTTGTAACTTTACACTGTCATTGATATGCAATAAAATTTGACATAGGCAATAACATTGTCAAACTTAGTCATATAAATAAACCAATAATAATAATAATGTACTTTACAGTTACAAATTTGGATCTGGGCCTATATTCCATGTTGCACAGAGAACGTTGATTTAGAATGTTGATTTAAACTCTGACCTATGACATCACTCCAGTTTGCTGTGATGCGTCAAAGACATAAAAAAGAACACAGAACACAGAATCTCTCAGTTACAACAGACTCATCAGCCAACTGACTTCATACACTTGTTTGAAGACGCCAGACAACAAGAAACGTGAAAATCCAGCCCGTGCCGGTGAACTATTGGTCTTAAAGTAAACCTCTAAGAACCTACATGTTGGGCCTTGAAATGGAAGTGAAGGAACTCAGTGTTTACCCATACGTCAGGAGCAGCCACAAAAACGGTGAGCAAGACGCTGCTGTGACTGAAGATATGACTCTGCGTTCAGAGGATGACCAGTGTCACCTCAAATACACAGCTTCATCTGTGACACCACTTGAAGTCTCCGTGTCCACAAAAAATTTGGCTCTGGAAGAGACTGAATATGTTTTTGTACCAACAAAACATTTCTCTTTTGCTGACACTTGTGCACCAGAAAACTATTTACCACTAACAAAAGTCTCCACAAGTCACCATTTAAACAAACCAGAAGATATGTCTGCACCTGAAGACATTTTGGCAACAACAGAGATCTTTGCACAAGAAGACGTCTCTCTATCACATGAGGACGGCTTTTCCTCTGAAGACTGCTCCCCACAGGCAGGTGATTCAGCGCTGGATGAACCTTTGTCAGAAGCACATGTCTCAACACCAGAAGACGTCTGCAAAGAGAAAGATACTTCTAAACTGGAGCAAATGTGGGCACAATTAAAGATCATAGACTGGGATGAGATCTCTACATCAAGTCAGGAGAGCATTTGTTCCAAAGACGGCTTCTCACATAATAACTATTGCAGACAGCAATACATTTATGCACCACAAAACATCTGGGCGCATGAAGAGACCTTTGAAAGAGATGAGACTTCTTCCTTAGATGAAGCAAGCATTTGTTCAGGATGTCTCTCAGAACCTGAACATCTAGGTTCTTTAGAAAGGACGGTGTGCTTAAGATCGGAACCGTATCCTGACCTGGAAGTCATTTCAATCCCCGAATACGTCTGGGAACGCACTAAAGACCTCGAACCAGAGAAGAAGCGTTCTTTGTGGAAGCGTTTCAAAAAATTTGTCACACCAGCTCATCGCAGACAACACAAAAGCCAAAAGCAGACGAAACAAAGTTCCTGCATTCAGAAACCTGACGACGTCGAGGACATCTGCGACACCGAAGAGCTTTCTCTTGCATCAGAAGAGCTGTTTGTCCAAGGAAACCACCTGGAAGACGAAAAGACCTGTTTGTTAGTGGACTTCCAAGAACCGAAGACACCTTCTTTGTGGAGGAAAATCAAAAAAAGTGCTACTTTTTCATTTCATCTGCGACATAAAGATGGTTAAAAAACAACGTGCCAAGAGAGAAGCAAAATATGCAGAAAACACAATTTTTTGGACATTAACTTTCATTTCTATCTTAAATGTTATAACCTGTGAAATACATATTTTGAATCTGTTGGGATAAATGAAATAAAAAACATAAAGATTAGCTGTGCAATGTTTTATTTGAGTGTACAAAATACTGTTCAAACACCTGTTCTCATACACGTGTTTCTATCAGGAACAAACATCTGTCCACAGGTATGCAGAGATTCCTTCACATAGTGGCAAGATTTTGAGCATTTATTCATCAAATCAATAAATAAGTATATAAATAAGTATTTAAATCCCGGTTTGAAAGGGGTGAGGACATTAGACAAAGGGATTACCCAGGTGTGTTGTTCTCTATAGAGGATGAAGAGTTTTGTTATGAAGTTTTTACCCCACGTTACATTTTGTGAGGCTTTGCCGTGGTGAAATAACATGCTTGCCATTGCTGCGGTAAGTTAAGGTCATGAGCTCCTATATCTCTATTTATGCCTTTTAATTTATGCTTAATTCAATTATGCTTAGACACCAACCCTCATGTATGTGTTGTGGAAAGAAGTATTAACACCTCTGTATAACATGTTTAAACCACTGGGTAACTATCTGGACTGAAACTGACTTCGTTACATTATCATGAACAAAGACAGGAGAGATGATCCAAGTTTAGTAGATTTAATTCAGAAGTTTCATGCAAGTGGGTCAAACATACATCAGGTGTGTCTGGGGGTGTCTCAACCCCCAGTGGGGAGAACTCTGAGACACGAGTGTGATCAGAGGTCCGACCACTTGATGGTCTTTTCTTCTCAGTGGAGGTTGGTTAAGACATCTCAAAATGGACAAATAATCAATCACCATAGAAACAGACGGTTTGTGACACCACAAGCAGCAGTCCTGGTGAAGTCACAGATGCAGTGTCCCCGGATTTGTACTTGTGATCCACTCTTCCGGTGGAAACAAACAGAAGCTTTAAAAATAGTAGGAGTAACCATGACAACATCAAATAAACATTTGAGATCCTAATTTTAGGGGCAAAGTTTGAAACAAAATCACAACCGAATACTCACATTCACACTTTAATGTAAAAGATTAATGTGCCACCAACGTGCACCTGTAAATGTCCTTTGATGACCTTTGTCATGCAGACAGGCGTTCCAAATGTCCATCATAAAGACCAGCAACACTCCCTGAACCTCAGGTAGAGGAACGATGGGAACGGAAAGGTTTAACTGATAAATAACCATTATAACTGACACGCAAAACATGAACAAAAGATAATAGATTCTGGTACCAAGTGTCTCCATGGAATTCTGTGTGACTGAACAAATGATCCAAACAAAATAAAATAACCACTAACATTAACCTAAGCAGAAAATACTCCAAAATCAGAAACTCAAAATCAGATTTTCCAACACTCACCTGCGCTGATTTGGTTTACCAGATGTTCAGTTTTTAAAACTTTTAGTTCTTAAAGCTTTCTGGTCTAATTCCTCCAGTCTAGTTCTATTTCATTTAAATTCACTTTATCAATCCCTGAAGTAAAAGTAATCTAAATTACTGATACACCTTGGATTTCTCCTCCCATGTTTCTTTTTTTTCAATTTTTTTTTCTTATTTTTTTCATGTCTCTAACATTTTTCAATTTTTTTATTCTTTTCGTTTTTCTCATTGTCACCATGTCTCACACAAACAACTTTTCCTCCACACTGTCAAATGTCTGGAGGAAAACCTTTATATATTTATTTATTTATTTAACCAATAATTCAATTACTACCAGTAATTGTCTTAAGGAGCATCTGAGTCAGGAAATGAGCTCATAATTTCATCCAGTCACTGGCTGTCAGCTAAAGAGCGCCAGAAGCACAGGCTCCTCCCACATAACTGTCAGATTCAGGATGAAGAGTTTTGTTATGATGTTTATACCCCACGTTGCATTTTGTAAAGCCTAGATTTTCTTTCAAAAATTGGGTTTTCTCCAGGTGCTCTGGTTTATCCCCCTTCAAAAAAAAAAAAGTTTTAACATGTTTTAGTGTCAATATCCAAAGTTCTCAAGTCGTGAGACTCTACCTGGGACTGAAAGTGTGTGAGAGAGGACATTGTCTAGTTGAACACACGGCACCTAAGCAGCAAGGCTGACGAACCATCTTTGAGAGACCAGTGATGCCAGGATTCTTAGAGAACTGGAAAATCCACACCATCAAAAGCCTGAATTTCATCCTAAGTCGGAAAACCTGCAAAACAGGAATTTAAAGTGGAAGAAGTGCCACCCTTTACACCCATAACCAGATCAAAAACAAGACAGGCTGAGAATCATAAACATCTAAGTTAATAAATTATAAATGTAATTTGGTTATATAATTTGTTAGGGTATGAGGGGCTAGAAAATGCATTATTTGTATGTGTGTTTTTGAATAAAAATCATCCCTTTGCTGTCACTCCCACTGGGATTGCTTGTTATTAGAAGTGTTCTTTTTAAAAACTTGCCTCAAAAAATGAAAACACCTCCAAATGTAAGAAGAAGCATGCTGTTTACGTCCCCGCTACAGAGGATTTTCCCACCTCACTGATGTATCCTCGTCACTATTTGGCTCTTTTGTAGTCCAGAAATGCATTTGTTTCATGCAGGAAAACAAACGCTTCTTTTGTTCTTCTTCCTCTTCATGGAAGACGTATGAATCGGGAGACAAAAGGATGACTCAGGAGCAGAAGCAACTGTAAGAAATGTAATTGTGATTTGACAATGAAACAACAAAGATAATTGCTACTGCAAATGTAAAATTTGAGCAATTTTTTATTTTAAAAAAGAAAAGAGCAGAAACAGATAAAGACAAAACGGAAAGTAATCAGGTGGGAAAAAAAACAAATTTGTTTTTGATTTAGGTCCACATGGGTTAAAATGCAAAAACAGATGCACACACACACACACACGCACACACGCACACACACACACACACACACACACACACACACACACACACACACACACACACAAATAGACATGCTGTAATGAGATGATCCCCGATAGAAAACATGCAGGACATTAAAGCTTCACAAATGGCCGGCAAAACAACAGCTGTAATGCAACAGGCAGGCATTTGTTCCACTAATCACTGGAGGGATTGTCAAATGCAGGCTACCAGAGACTTATGTTATTAGGCCCTGCAACAGTGACTCTGTAACACACACACACACACACACACACACACACACACACACACACACACACACACACACACACACAGTAGATAAGTCTGCCCAGCATCCCTTGCCTCAGTCCTTGCACGTTGGCAGCTGTCAGTGATTTTGACATGTGAGATCATGGAAAACGGAGATTACGCTGATCTGTGGAGAAAGGACACGTTCCCATGAGATATTCCATCAGGTGTAGTCAAACAAAGAAGACAGTTATATTAGCTTTTAGATGAAATGTTTATGCTTACTGAAGTTACAAAAAACAACCTTTTCTTATAACACGCCAGGGTTTCTGCACGGTAGTCTTTCTGGAGACACTTGTTTGATTGTTTATTTAGATCACTCGAATGAAACAAGAACAGCATCAATTTACCATCTCTGATCCTTTTTCCATGATTAAATAGATTTTTTTGTCTGTTAATTGATTACTTTGTCTATATTCTTTTTTTTTACTTGCAATTGTTTTTGTGTAGAAAGGAATAGCGTGGGTGTCACGGTTTTGAGGCTTTGGTTTTGCTCTTTTTTAATATTACTTCTACTGTTCAGTCAAATTTACTTCCGCTCGTGTCTGCCTTATCCTCCTGATTCCAGATAATATTGTGAAAACAAGGGGAAAAAAAAGAAAAGAAAAATGATTGTTACTTTTAAAGATTTGACTACTGAAATCCTTTATAAGTAGAACATCCTGAAATCACTCAGAAAACTTCCAGCGGGTCCAACATGCTGCAGCAAGAGCTCTGATTAGTTTGAGCAGGAAAGAGCACATTTTCTCAATTTTCGATTCCTGTCATCAGCTCCCTCTTTAGTCTAGTCCTCACACATCATGCTCTTAAGCGCCTAGCTTCTTCTTATTTGAAAAATAAACCAAGCCTCCACTGTTCCAGCGGAGCCAACTGCCCGTTTACTTGTGGTTCCTGGAGTTTCAGCTCTCAGTCTCCTCTCCTGGGAATTCATCACTCAGTTAGTGTTTGGGATGCAGACGTCGTTCTCTACCTTTAGGACTAGGCTGAAAACCTTCCCTTTCAATAAAGCTTATAGTGAGGGCGGGCTCAGGTGCCCTGCATCATCTCTTTGGTCCTGCCGCTATAGGCCTAGGCTGCTGAGGGACTTCCCATGATGCACTCGGCTCTTTCCTCACTGATCTCTTTTCCCTTCATAATGTAAATGCCTTTATTTTTGCAACCATTCTAAGCGTTTTACGGTTTAGTGTTACATATGCCAGCACTCTCGGACTTGTCTCTCTCGTTCCTGTTATCTCAGACCCCCAACCAGTCGAGGCAGGTGAAAACAGTCTCTGAGCCTGAATCTGCTGGAGGCTTATTCTTTCTCGTGTCCTTGATGCTACACTTTTAACGTGCAGCTGCACAGCGCTCGTGCTGAACATTTATAAAGGTGTTCAAAAAGCAGAGACTCAGCCACGTTGCCTCAGTGCCTTTATCGCATCAAACCGAGAAAGTGGAACAAGTCCTGAAACACACGAACGTCCCCTTTCGCAACACAGACTGCGAGACGGGCACGTCCTCCTGAGATGGACGTATTGTTCTGTCACTTGCTTCTCTGTGGTGTCAGGCTGCGCTGCTTCTGGAAATAGGTGTTAGAAGTAAAACACGACAAGTCGCATCATCCCACAGTGATTTCTGAACTAAACTCTACAGCTCTTGACAACTTAAAAGAGAGCCTTTCATCATTAGTGAGTAGCCGACAAACACGGCGAAGAACGCAGCAGCTGAGTGATGGGATACTTCCTCAGGTACTTATATCAACGTAAAGTACAGGAATATTAGACCCAGCCCGACACCCAAAAGGGGGTTTTCTCTGCTGATATGTTAGCCATATTCACATTACCATCTGAGATGAGGCTACTGTAAGTTTTACAGCCACGACTGTACTCAACTCCGGTTTGAATACGGCAGAAACAAGACATATTGTCAAATCCAGTTATTTATCTATTGTTGATATTATTTTTAAGGCCTGCTATAAAAAGAGGTGAGAGTATTTTTATTTCATGACATGGGTGGTATGTTTTTCTGTCAGATGCATGCATTACTAGATGTAAAGGTGCACACATCCAATCACATAATAATGCGTTGATAGTCGGGGGGCTGCCTCTCTCTTTCTCTCTGGACACCCCAAATGCCTTTTCATCCATTACTATTTCAGAAGGATATCATGCGCCTGCACGGCGATCAATACTCTTCCATTAATGTGATGAACGGTCAGTTTCCCCAACCATCTGCAGTCAAGACAAATTCTCAGGACCTGCTGATCTGAATCAGTCAGCGTCGGCCTGACAGCGCGACACCCAGGTGATCTGAAGGGTGAGAAGAATGACTGAACTACTTCCGTCAGAGATGTCTGCTGTGGAATAAATGCTGTCTCTGACTTTAGCAGTCAGATCAGATGCTGCCATTCATTCGTTTCAAGTTTAGTTGACTACTGAATGTTTTTTTTTTGTTTGTTTTTTTTCCAGAATAAATAAAGTAGGAGGTTAAGATCTACTGTCAAACAAAAAAAACTCTGGTATCAAAACACACCTCTCTGCTTTGAATAAATATGGGAATTGATAACATTCTGCCCATTCTGGCAGCAACAATACGGTTGGAAACTGACTTTGCAGCTATACAAATTAAAAAGTTAGTACATAAAAAATTACCCTACATCCTCAGAAAACACTAAACCCAGTGCTAAAAAAAACAACCCTCCAGTGATTTTAATTCAAAACTGAAACACAAAGCCCATCCCTCAAGAAAAAAGAAATTAGTTTGCTTTTTATTTATTTGATTTTTTTAAACTGAGATAGATTGGATGTGAATATCTTGGCAAAGACATCAACATGTAATTTAATGAAGTGTGCGTTGTTAGCTCACAGCAGAAACTGGTTTCCCCCAATTTAACAGCTGACATGAGCTACTATCTTTTGGTAATCCGAAGAGAAATGTAGAGAGGCAAAGCAATTACCGGCTGACTGACGCGCTCCTGGTTAAACATTCAGCTCAGGCAACAAAGCAAATTCTGCATAATGCTCAAGTAAAGTTCAGATCTCACCGTGATGTGGACAGAATGATGCGAGCATCGATTCTGAGCAGTACAGACTGCTATTTTGTGCTGTGTCTAAGTTAAAATGTTTCTAATTATGAATACAAATGAAGCAAAAATGTCATCATACCCTAATTAAACTTGTTCTCAGTTTTACACGAGAGCCACGAGAGGAACTGGTATTCTGGTTTAAACTGTCACATGACATTATTTGCAGTCCCGTTGCTGCGGTTAGATATTGACTCATCAGGTCAATGACTGGCAAAATGACTGTTTTTAACCCCTAAAGCTATTTTTTTTCTTGTGGTGCAGGCAGAGACCGCGTTGAAATAATGTTCTGGCGCCACAAGAAGAAGAGATTCATATGTCTGTCGAAACGGATTCTCTGGTGATGGTGGACACATGAGTTTCCTTGTACAAGGGATGATTTTTAAACAACATCTGCTTGTTGGGCTAAAACAGATGAATCGCTGGACTTTTCTTTCCTGTTTTTAACTGTCACATATCCTGTCGCTGTCTGTTTCAGTTGAGACTTCTTGTTGTTTTCCTTTTGCTTTCAATCTATAAACCTGGCTTTGTCAGGGACTGTTTAGTTAGTTAGGTTTAGACACCAAAATGCTTGTTTGGGGTTAACATGTACGGCTTAGTCAGCTAGACAATACCTGGAAACTTCTACTCTCGTCTGAATTCATTCATTTCTGACTTTTTCACTCATTGCCCTGCAATTTGATGATTAGTCTTCGAGACACAGGAGAAAGAAAAGGAAAGGAGAAAAAGTAGGACTTCTGAACTCTTTATAGTCAAGGTGGGTCAAGATTGTCACCGGTTCATCATTTTATCAAATAAATGCATCTAGCCCATAATAATTTGTTGTCTGTGTAGTACTGTGACACTGCCTCATTTCAAAACTTACACAAAACATCTTCAAGTTCAGTCAGAAGCAGCTCTTTGACTATGAGGCCAAACTGAGTAAACATTGACTCCAAGTACAAGAGTTCTAGTCATCTATCTGTTATCTGAACCCACTTAAATGTCTTCAGACACAGAGGTCCGCTGGAACCTGTCCCAGCTCTCTTTGGGTAAAATGTACTGGTGAGGACAGGTCACCAATACGTCAAAGTGGAAAAGAGCCTCTTTGAAAAACCCTAAAACACATAATGTCGAGGTCAAACACTGTTCAGAGGCACTGCCAGAGACTTCGCAGGCGGCTTAAGAACCTGCTCATGTTGACGCTCATGATGCTCATGATGATGCTGATGCTGATGATGCTGTTGAAGTTTCTGTTTTTATTTTTGTTTTTTTCTCTTTTTCTTATTTCTAGATGGCTAGTTGTTCATAGTTCTGACAGGGGCTGTCTATCAGTGTAAATATTTTCCAACAAAATCTTAATCTTGAGCATCAGTTACAAGAAAAACACAAAATGAACACAAAATTACAGAATGTGGTTTAATTGTGGAGTCACGATTTATACAACTAGGACCAAATTACTTTGTGAACCAAAGGACAACAATGCCTCTAACTGGTTGCTGACACAAATTGCACCATGGAATGACAACGTTTGCATAAGACAAGAATAATATGGAACATGTTTGACTTTTTCGTGATGTCATGACATGGGGATGACTTGAGGATGCTACTGAGGCGGTGATGCCGATGTAGGTGGAGCTGTATGAGAAGAGGCGGAGGCTGGTTCATGAAAAACAGGGCAGCTCTCTGCTATTAAGATGACCCAGTGCATAGCCAATGCTCTTCTCTAAACTCCATACAATATTACTGGCACGTACTAATTTCACCTAAATGTGGAATACAGTATGCAGGATGTGAGAAATCGAACAATTTGCAGTATTTGAAAAATACCCAGCTGGTGCGATTCTTCTGCATTTCTAAATGCACCAATGAACATCTACAGTGGGACCCAGTCACGGCATTTGTGCCCTAACACAGTCACATACTAACAATGACCACTGGACCAGTGTACACTACTTACTGGATTCAAGCGTTTTTTTTTTTTTTGTTTTTTTTTGTTGGCTCGATTGTGTTGTCTGTCTGCACAACTTTGTGTTTTTAGCGTATACGGCACTTAACAGCGTTGGCATCCTTTTGGATGAAAAATAACCACACATTTGGTCACTTTGGCATGTTTGCATGATGAGAATGTCTAAAAAGTCTCACCCTCTTCTAGCTGAGTGTATTTGTATATGCAGAGCTTCTTTGGTTAATATAGTAGAGGGTTTTTGATTTTGTTATGTTTTCCGTCCAGCTGAGAATTTAGATGAGATAGAATCAGAGGCCACAGGTGGAAGGTGGGAAGTGGGTGAGATTGTAAGAGGGGCAGCAGGTTTTGAGGGGGGTGAGGGACAGAGGTGAGCGCTCTTGCTCCTCAAAGAGACCTAAGTACTAGTTACTGGAATAAACCCTGCAGAGGGCTGAAGCAAGCATAAAATACCTAAACTAGCTCCCAGGGGTGGCCTCATGTTTTTATTTAGGTTAAAGCGCTTGCAGGACCAACTACCTTATACAGTTAATGATGAAAAGAAAAAATAAATAATTATAATACGAATACATTTGATGAATAAAATCACTATGTAAATGCAGTGACTGACTTTTAATTTTATGGTTGAATTCCTGATTTTCCATCAGTCATTTGCAAATCCATCATTTATGCAACACTGATCTACTTTCAGTTTGGTTCAAATGTGACACATCAACATTCAAGACATCTGCCTGATGATATTTTAATGCTGTTTCAGAAGGGTTTGAGCTGACATATGATGAAGAAAAGAATCAGTGAACGATTTCACAGACAGTTTAATCCAAACTGAACACTAACTTGCTCCAGAGCAGATTATGAGTTCAGCCCAAGTTGCCATGGTGATCGAAACAGATTAAAAGAAAAGCCACATTCAGGACACTCTCCTATTCTTAATTCTGTTGAATTTCACCACCATTATTCAAGATTTACTGGTTCAAGTGTACCTGACTGTGAGTTTTACTATTTATTTCTCCTGACTTACTTGCTCAAATTTGTTCTGCCTGAGCTGTTTTTTGGTTGGAATTTTTATTTTTATTTTATTTATTTTTATTGCTTGTGGAAAAACGTATTCACTTGTTTTTTTTAGCACTCTCTATGTTTTAAAAATTTCATTTCAATCAGGTCTCATTTACTTATGTGGAAAACGTTTTCCATTAGAGAAAGAAAAACCCACAATGGTCAAAATGACAGTGACTAATGAATATCAGATATTGCTTCTGAATTGGTGTTTAACTGACTTATTTAAAAAAAAAAAAAGAACCTCATGAAACTGGCCTGAACACATGAGATTTAAATAATTTGACCACAGTAACATGTTAAAGTAAACTGTGAAACATAAAGCAGGCGTGATTATGTTCTAGGGCTGCTTTGCTATGTCTGATACCCGGTGAAGCTACAATGAAATATTAACACTATCGAGACATTCTGGGGTTGTATGTGTGCTGCCCAGTGTCAGAAAGCTTGGTCTCAGTCGCAGGTCACGAGTCCTCCAACAGGATAATGACCCAAAACACACAACTAAAAACAGCCACGAATGAGTAAGAACAAAACATAAATCTAACTGAAAGTCTGTGGAAAGAGCTGAAAGAGTCTGGAGAAGAAACCCTTCCAGCCTGAGACAGCTGGAGGAGTTTGATCATGAGGAGCGGACCAGAATACCTGTCCACAGGTGCATAAATCTCATTCACAGTAGCAGAAATCATTTTGTTGCAGTAATTGCCTCAAAATATTTTGCAACAGAATAAAAAGCTGAAATCTTTTTTTTTTTTCAAGGCCAGGTCATTTGATGTTTTATGTCATTTTACTTTTTTTCAATGATTCTATTGAACCACAGTTCAAAAGCAGTGTCTGATTTTCATTAGTCGATGTTCAGTCAATTAGTATTTATTATTACATTTGTCAGTTTTAAGTTATTTCAGTGATCATTGTGGGTTTTTCTTTCTTTAATGGACCGGTACCAACAAGTTGGTCCACGGGTCCGCCTTTTCAAACATTCTTTTGTGCTGTTGGGTCTGTGCTTGGTTGTCCTTAAAGAGCAAAACCCTTTGACTCAGGTCTACTTGAAAATCATTTTCCATTTAAAACCAACTTGGCTGAACTTCAAAAAACCTGCCAAGTCCAAAGACTGATGTGAAATAAGAACAAGGAGTCTTAGATATCACTAGTCCACCTGATCAGTTAGTCGTCCGGAGACCCAGGAGATCCTGGGTTTTATTTCAGTTTGCTGTGCGCCATTCTGTAACTACCTTTTTCATTTCACTGTCTCCAACAAATACAGACATAAAATGTCCCAAAATAACATATCCTAAAAATGTTAGACTTTCCACAAAGTTTTAGTTATATGTCACAACTGGTAAACGAGGAGAGACAGCTGATCCCTGTCACCCTTAATACTGGCTGTAATTCCAAAACTGCTCAAGAGAAATCTTGGATTTCCACAAAGAGTCACCTTTCAAACAGGCAAAATTAAGTGACGACGGTTGGAGGTAAAATAACCCAGCATGGACAGAATCAGAATACGAAGTCTGGTGTGTCTTCGCAGTAAACTGGCATGCGGCTGTGTTCATTATATAGTTTAATCCCGTGGTGTGATTGCACACATGATGGATGTCACGGCCCAGTGATGAAATGGGTTCCCTGAGGTAGTGGTGCCTGTAAAGAAGTCTAGACGTGCTTGCAGCCACAGTGCATTTTAACAAATCTCCTTGACAGTGGATAAAGGATGGAGCCGTACATTTTAAGGATGAGACTGAGGCCAGCTTTCATCAACCCAACATTATAAATTGCAGTGGAATCTAGAGTGCATTGTCATCCATTCATCTAAGAATAATTGAAAGATAATTTGCTTCATCCTATATATTCTGGGTTCTGGGAACCTGCACATGTGGCTAAACAGAATCAGAGAGACTTTTTCTATGATAGAGAGGAGCTTTGTCAATTTTTACCTTTTCATATTATCTGTCCTCAGGCTATTGCAGGCAAAGACTCCTTCAAAAACTAGGCTCACTACCACAGACTTCTACGAGTGGTGCTGTGTGGTTCCACTCACAGTGAATCTTTTTAAAATTAGATCAGTTTGGTATAATAAGACCTGGATGTTTGCAACAAGAAGCTTATTTTCTCTTCTTTTCACACATACACAGGGCTTTAGTGCTGCAGAAATGGTTACTGGTGGGTATTTGCGCCCATGTTCGGGATATATCAGCCTGCCTGGAAACAGAAAACACTCTTCTGAATTATAATTGTGATCGTGAGCTGCAAGAAAGACTTTTTTTTTTTTTTTTTTCCAACTGGTGGTAACTACATTATTTATGTTTCCACCTATGTCAATTAAATATACAGCATTAAAAAGAGCATCTCTAAATTCTCAGTCACACTGACTTGAGGTTTGCAGCCACGCTGCCCTCCTCTGACTCTGCACAGCACTGGCTCACTCATTTCAGTGGCTCAGTGAAAAAGCAGGGTTCATTTAACTTCCAATTGAAACGTTGACCGCATTCCCACTTCGTAGCAGTACAGGATTGTTCGCTTTGATGACAGTGGTTTTCTGCCAAATATTCATCATGTTAATTTTAATTTGAAAACGTGACTCATGTGATAAAATTGCTGGCTGTTCTTGTTATTGTAATTTATTACAATTTATTGACATGACACCGTACCACACTCATACAAGCCGAGAAAGAGGACTAGGTATGTTACAGGTAATAGCCTCTCCCATCCCATATAATGGGAAAGTAATAACATGACTTTCCACCTGCCCTCCGCAGTTCACCGCCTCAGGCTAAGTCAGCAATGCATCGCAAACAGGGGAGAGCAGGGCTGCTGCATTGCACTCAGTGGGTGGGGAGGTTTACATTACGTTTCCATCCCCACAACGCAGCCCACAGAGATCAGGGCACTGATGCAGTCTTCTCCTCTGTCACCTTTTTATTCTTTTTGTGGAAAAACTAAGTGGTTTCACCTCTGCCATTAAAAAAAAAAGCCATAACAGTCAGTAACTCACTGAATATACAAACTGTAATAGGCTTTTGTAAGCAGACACTTCCTTGTAAAACTGGATATTAAGATTTCAGTGAGGATGGCTTTGGTGATTCACATTTGTGAATAAAAAAAAGAAAAGAAAAAAAAAACTTTCCCTGTAATACAACGCCAATTCTAAGAAAGTTGGAAGTGTTGAGGAGCTAAAATCCTGCACCAAACGAGAATCCTCTCCTAAAACCCCAAAAGCTAGACACCTTATATCCCAGACGTTCACAGACAGGCGTTAAGTGGAAGGGGGGTCCCGACATCATTTGAACTAGGGTTGAAGAATGGTCTCAAACCATACAGCTATACTCATAAACCCAACAAAATTAGTGGAAGTATTATAACTTTTTAGGAAAAGCTGAGTGACAAGGCAAAAAACCCTTCTAACCATAATAACCCCGATCTGGGGACGTCGATGAGAGAATGCACGTAAAAGCAAAACAGGGTTAGTGTTTAAAGGATTAATGAACTTCAGGAGGTCAGTAAAACCT
Organism: Xenentodon cancila; assembly: GCA_014839995.1. Taxonomy (NCBI): domain Eukaryota; kingdom Metazoa; phylum Chordata; class Actinopteri; order Beloniformes; family Belonidae; genus Xenentodon; species Xenentodon cancila. The sequence goes on along the minus strand of CM026207.1, from coordinate 20,643,054 downwards.
TAGTTGCTAATATAAAGTTGTTAAATATGACTACAGGGTTGTTTTGTATCCACTTGGTGCCTAAATCACATGTTGTGTTGCGTAAATAAATATATAATTAAGTTACTGAGCCATGATCATCAGAAATACACAGAAAACAGTTTGAATGAAAAATGTACACTGTGACTGTGGCTGCCTGACCGGGTCAACTTATACCAGCTTGTTGTTGACCATCCCCCTTGACCCATTAACATACCCATCTGATTGATATACTGATACATCACAAATTACTGGACTAATTTGTTGTGACAGAGCACCACGCAGCATACAATCTAGCACAAAAGTTCAGCTCTGTGGCACATGAATGGGGCACTGAAGCTGCTTGTGTAACTGATGCAAGCAACACATTTAAGGCTGTAAAAATGAGGTGCTGGGGTGGGATTCAGTTGCCTGCACTGCGAAACATACGACGGGTGAAAACATCAATTAATGTGCACACAGAAGCATAGTATGCCTCTGCAAGGCTGCGTGAAATGAAACAGCAGATGAGACGAGCCCTGCTGCGGCCAAAGCAAGATGTTCTTATGTGATCAAACTCAACTTTCCATGCTGGACCACTTCCTAATGAAGGAGCCCCTAGTTTCTACACCGGCTCTGCCAGCGTTAACTCTGGAGTCGGAGAAGGTGGAGTACGAGACTCTGAGGGAGGCCGGCAACATCCTGCCACCCTTGAGGAGTTCATCAACTACTTTTTGTATACACACCGTGTTACTGTCTTCAGTATGAGGCCTATTATTTGCAAGAATCAGTAGAAGCTTTTGAAGAAACCTGCCATGGAGTTTCATAAAGAAAGCACACAGTTTGATCACTGTTTATTATTTATTCCCTCGCAGCTATGTGATGGGGTTAAAAGCGACTGTAATGGCACTAGGGCTCAAACAAATAGAAGTTGCCCACAGACAGAGAACAACCGGCAATAATGAGATGATAAGAGAACCGGTCAACTGTATGGCAGCAAAATTAGAAAAACTGTCTGGACAGATCAAAAAGGTCCACATACTTGCCAGAAGCCACCCTTTCTGGAGAGTTTGAAAATAACCTGCGCTTGTAAGTGAAGGCTATGCAGAGGAGGTCAGGAGTGGTGCTTGTAGTGACAGGTGACAGGTGAAAACCCCTGACACTGAGACGGCGCTGGAAACACAAGGGCGTTGCTCAGAGCAGCTTGTACCCACACAGATGACCTTACAGAGTAACGGGGGATTTGAGCACCAGTCTATAAAAACCTGTCCACTGTGGTGAGGAGCAGGAACTGCATCATGGCCACTTCTGCACCTTCTGAACGCGTTTTCTTTCATTAAAAACTGGGTAAATACACATAACAGCAGCAGCATCCTCAAAATCCACATCCAGAGTACACGAGTTATTATTTGTAAGTGCTTTGCACCTCTGACATTTTTGTTCTATTTGATTGTTGTTTTTTTTTAATATAGCTATTTCAGATATTTCATACTTAGTCTATATTCTAATTGTCACACTTTGCATTTTTGCTGCATTGCCGGCTATTTTTATATTTGTATTTTATTCTAATATATTGAACTTATGTAACTTTTGCAGATTTATCATTTTTTGGTTCTATTTGCTTCTATAATTTGACTTTGGTTAACTTTTAATTTATTTGTACAGTTTACATTTTTGTTCTATTTGTTGTAATTTATGTTGTGATTGATTTTTGGCCAACAAAATTGTAAAATAAACATCTGTATCTTATGATGCGCATGTGGATCCTTATGTGAATAAATCCACAGCAACACTGTCATTCATTAATTCCTTCATTATTTATTTATTTCCAAACTCACTCCCTGGAGACAATTCAAAAGTTTTGAATATAAATTGAATTATAAAATAGGTCATCTTCTTAAGCTGCCATATTAATCCATAATCTCATTTGTTTTGTTGCTTTTATAACCTCTTTTAACAGAGCCGGCTGGTTAGTTAGCGCCCCTATAAATTACATTGGATTTATATTACATTACATTTACCAGATGTTTGTTTTCCAAAGTGACTGCTCAGTTACAACAGAGGAATATAATCAAGTCACAGTTATATAGTAGATCACAAACTAAGTGCATCTAAGTCAGCATTCAAATAAGTCAGATAATAAGTAAAATCAGGGGCATTGCCAGCAGCTGAGGACGTCCGGGGCTAAGCCCCGCCCATTTGATAAGTTCAGAGATCATCGCCAACATTACATTTTGTGTATTGTAATAAGTCTGATAAACAAATACTCAACAGAATTCCCTTCACCTCCCCTCACCACTCGGCTGCAGCTTTCCCTGCTCTCTCCATCACCTGCTCCGTCTCCTTCCCCTGCCTCTGCATCAGTGGGTACCGCCACTCTCTCCTTCCACTGAATACTACCACGAATAAACATTAGTTTACATTAACTCTGTCTCTCCCTCACATAAAATCATATAAAGACACAGCCACATACAATGTGTAGACAGTTTACACCTTCTCGCTGGTCCATTTTAATAACCCACTGACACTTTAAGAAGCACAATCTGAAGCTTAAATGTGCAAAATGCCCATCAATTAAGATAAAAGGGGTATGTTTCAATTCTATTCTCGTGTTAAAGGAGGTGGTTTAAAAGTGTCTGCATATTGTGATTGTGAGTCCATATAAGATCAAAACAGAAGTCAAACATGCATTATTTTAGTCGATTGGATTTGTACAGAATGACGCTGGTCTCTAATGAAAATTACTTTTCAGTCTACAGGCATTAGAGAAGAATTTAAATCAAAATCTCCTCTCATTACCTATCTCTCAAAGTAAAACTATATTATTGTTATGTGCTTCCAGACATGATCTAACTTTGCTTCTCTTTCTGCTCCTCCACCTCTAGATATTTACCATCTATTAAATTAGGGAATAAACAAACATACAAATAACTAAAACAAACCACACACAATGCAAACAGGTGACCACATACGCGAGACTTTGCTGGCTATAAAACTTCTTCTAGGCCTATTTCCAGTTTGTGATTTCATAATTTGTTTGTTTTGTTTTAAAACAAATATCCCCACTTAGGTTATTAATGCTGCAGGCTGCTGTGTTTAATAATGGTATATTTGTTACTTTAAGAGAATTCTGGACTTATATTTTGACCTTGAAATGCAGGTATATCTCTAGAAAGTGGACCAGTGACGAGCCTCTAACCTATATTATAATAAGGTAAAGCCTTATGTGAGTGTGATTCTGATGTTTACGGTATAAACTCTTACCCCATGTCTTCTTTTGAAAGAATTCCCAAAATCAGCAAAATCAAGCAAAATCAGATTAATTTCCCATGAAAAATCTACAGAGAAGCAAAGTTTATTACATTTATAGTAGATAAGACATAAAGAACAATTCTATGGTATGGTATTATATTTTATGTATTGTGTACATAACATTAAATGATTACACTCTTGCACCTTTTTTGGGATCAATACATTTTGTCCATAATGAAACACAAGAAGTGATCTTTAAAATAGATTTTATTTACCATTTTGTAATTCAACAAGTATACGATATACAGCTGACAGGACTAAGACATTTCAATGGATTTTGGCCCTAAAGGTTGATGAAGAAGAACAGACATGTTAGATAGACAGAAATATTTGATAGAAGGTACCAGCAGAACTGTGTCTCTTTCATCACTTGTGCTTTTTCTCTCCTTTTTCTCTTTTAACAACAGCAACAACCACAAAGCAATTTTTTCTACCATGACACTGAAAGATATGTTGTTTCCAACAGAAGTGTGAATATATATATATATATATATATATATATATATATGTAGTATTTATATAGCATTAAGAAGGTCAAGAGGTAATATCCTGTTCTTTACAGAAAACCACAGAAATAAGGTAAAATCAGTTGTGTCCTGTTTTTATGTAAAGAAATGGTCAATAACGTCACCTACTTTACCTAGTTTACGTTCTTCAACATCACTGTCGTTCTACGCATTGATGGGAAATAATAGTTAATATTTAAAAACCAATTATTTGTTCTGTGTGTGTTTTTTTAATTATTATTTATTTATTTTCTTAGAAGAACAAAAATTATGTTTGGCAACCAAATAAATGAAGGTCTGTCTTACCAGCGGGAAAAATAAACCAACTTAAAAGAGTAACTGGGTCTTTGTTTAATACATAAGCCACAACATTTGGCTAAAATGTCCTCATAAAACAATACTTTCTGGTCCTAATGTGCACAAGAATGAAAAATGTGAGCGCTGCAAGCTGGTTCTATCCTGGTTTATTTTGGTGTTTTTGCATCCGCTCAATGACAGAAACAGCCAAACTCCCCTCGTCACAGAGATGCATCCTCCTTAGATGAGAGATTTTGCAGAACTTGGGCTGCCTCCTGCATGCGCTGAGAACCACAGGGTAATAAATGTAAACGGTGATGCATTACTGTTGGCACGGCACTGTGTGAAACAGCTCACTCACGTAATATTGTTAAGAAGAAAAAAAAAAAAAGACAACTACCAAAAGCATTGTCATGTAGCTGCAGCTTTTGTCTACCACCAGAGCTCACAGTAAAAACTAACCATTTGTAGTTCAAGTTTCGTCCCAAAAGCTTTTTGTTTGGCAATACTTTTAATATCAGCTGGCTTTGTCTTAAATTTCTATGAAGATAACCTCAACAACAAACAAAAACTAATGCCATTATAAAGATCTAAAGATAATATTTTCTTTCTCTTCTTTTAGTACAAAAAAGATGTCTTCTTTTTCTTCTTTAACAGGTACGATCGATTATAATTAGGATCAGAGAGTGCTAGTTCTGGTAGATTAGGAGGTACATGGACATCAATACTGACCTACCACCTGCTCTACATGCAGGTTCGAGAGTGAGAGCTAATCTACTACACACAGAACACACAAAACACCGGACCATGTCTACATTACACTACCCGAAAAGTGACAAAATCAAATTCATTCAATGCCCACCCCTGACTCACAGAAACACATACCCCCCCGCCCCCTTACAGTAAAAGCAAAGGGAAACACAAATACACAATCTGATTATATTGTTTTGTTGTTTTTTTTTTGTTTTTTTTTTTTTTTTTACATTACTGTACAATAGGAGGAAGAGATGACTGGGGCCGGTAGAAATGGCGAGGGGCTGCTATACGGAGAAGCAGCGCAGCGCCACAGTGGATAATCTTCACTCAATATGACACAAACATCCAAGACAGGCAATCACAAACGAGACGCAGTCTGAGCTACATGCTGTCCCACAACGCGCTGAGCATAATAAGCTTCTGTTGGCATGTTCCAGTCGGTGGAACCTTATTCGTAAAGTTGATGTTCCACATGAAGCAAAACAGTATATCTAGATTAGAAGATGGAGATAAGGGCCTGTACTTGCAGGGGATTTGATTAAAAAAAAAAAAAAAAAAAAAAGATTATACATGTATATATATATATTTATATATAGATATATATTACACATTTTGTCACATGGTTGCAATGATTAGGAATTAACTACCCAGCAAAGTTCCTCGTGTAGAGGAACTGATTTCTTTAATGTTTTCTGTTAAAAATCGTGTCAGTACGCTCACTGTTCTTGTCCCTGCATCATTTCATTTGAGCTTCTGTGCATAACTGTGTACTTATTTGTATTGTAGCTTCCTTAATGTTTCACATTTTCAGCCTTCTCAGGCTTGTGCTTTTTGGGCTTTTTTTTTTTTTTTTATAAATTAACTTTTCAGACACGTCAGCACACCATTTTCTGCCTGAACAGTCAACATTACGCCATCTAGTGAATTGTTCAAGTTACTGCACCCACCTAGATACAAATTTAGTCTAAAGCAGTGCTCAAGAGTTTAAAATAATAATTATAATAACGGTAAAAATATCTTCCCTATATAGATGTGCATTACACCAGTGCTTAAAAAATATATAGTTCACTATATTGGGATAAGTGCTTAGTTGCTGTCTTGCTCAGACACTTGTCTGCTTGATAAATCTGGAGCTACAGCCTGTGTCAACAACAATTTAAATTCAGAGTAAAGCAAATTCTGAGATGTGAAAGGGCCATTTTACATGTGTCCAAAAACAGTTGCATGAAGCATGTTTAAAGACTATTCTGTACCGTACTGATACGAACTCTTAACTAACTAAACTATATTTTTATATGCCTTCTCCCTGGAAGCATGAATTAGCTCGATTTGGAAAACCTATCTAAGTTACAGGGGAATAAAGAGAAAAGAGCAGGATTATTTATGAAGAGTGAAGCAGAGGTCCTGCCTGATTTTGCAGGGCTTGGAGGGCAGCTCATTTATATTAGTGGATTTAGGGGACAAGGAAGCGTTCTTGCACCGCAGTTGCGTGTGCACATAATTAGCAGAGCCACTGCTACACTGCTGCTGTGCACACAGTCAGAGAACCTAAGAAAAAGGAGTAACAGTGGTCAGTGGATGTGCAGATGACAGATTTTGCTTTACTCTGACTTCACCTGCAGCTGCAAGATCTTCTCACTTAACTCTCAGCAAGAAGTGAAGAACACGTCTACGTAGGAATGTGCTTGATTTAATATATTAAATCAGAACGTGTCAACGTAGGCTCCTAATATGTCGAAGTGTATACAACTCAACACAGTAAAAGTCTACATTAATACGTTCTCAGTGCTCAAAGAATGACAACAATCTAAAAATCAATTTGACAACCAACAAACTGTAACAACCAAAAGACGCAGAGACTGATGCAATCCCCAAAACAGATTCCTGCTTGCTCAGCTAAAAGCATGTCACCACCACCTGGAAGGAAAACGTGAAGGTGTCCATGCAGCTGTCCCTGCATCGGCTCTGTCTTCATGCCGCCAACGCCAAACCAACACCACACCCAACATTTACAATCAGAAACCGGACCCTGTATGCTACAGAGGCCCGTCTTTGCACCACACCCTCTAACAAAACCAACAGCGGATCAAATCACAGATGAGGAATGATCATCATGGTTAATTTGGGTTACGTAGATTTTATTTTGTACAAAATAAACATATACTGTCTTTATTATTATTATTATTTACTAGCTTACTTTACAGAGAGGTAAAAGGGAGACATCTACTGAGAGAACAATACTGTGCAGCTACATTAAAAACTACGTAAGTCATAAGTTTTTATCATGTTTTTTCATCTGGAAACCAGCAGCATCTCTCTCTGCTTTCCGTCTCTCCATCGGTTACAGCACAGCTTGGCTCAGAGATCCAAATCAAGTGTCTCCTAATACATGTAACGTCCCACTAACAGTGGGAGACTGACAGCACCCCAGTTTCTGAGACATGTTACCCCGAACGCGAGAAACGCTCCCCTATCTTTAATGTTTCTGATAACATGCCGACTATGACACATGGATTCCCCTTCGCAAACCACATACCAGGATAGACTTCACTCCAAAGCAATTCCTGGAAGACTTAAGAAGAGATGGCACTTCTATGTGTGCAGAGTTGCATCTGCTTGTTTTTGTGTGGGAGGTTGTTTTTTTTGTTTTTTGTTTTTTATTTTTCCGACAGCAAATAAAGTCAGTTGGTATCAGTCCCTGCAACAGTTTCCACAGGTAAGGACCCTCGAAGTCTACCTTCGCATGGACCCTGAGAAATGGGCGCTGGTACGTGTTCTGTCAGAAACATAAAAACGCTTTAGTAATGTGTGAGGCCACGTACTGATATTTCTTTGCCGAGTTGTCGAAGTCTAAGCAGCTTTAGTGAAGGAAAAGATGCTATCGGAGGAAATATAATTGACGTAAAATCAGCCTTAAATGTCACTCATCTTCTTGGGTGTTAGTTAAATATTTGTGCTTTGTAAAACCTTATCTTAAATGTATTCAAAGAAGAAGCAGCATAAAAACAGGCTTAGTCTTAAGCTGAGATCAACTACGCTTGAGGTCACTGTGTGCTGTGAAATATAAAGAGTGCATGAGCGGGACTCGGTGTATCCGCCTCCTGTTCTGGCCAAAGAACAGAGCCTATTTCCATTTTTCAGCATAACCAGACTGTAAATGGTCAACAAAGACACAGTGTGCCCTCCCCTTTTACAGTCACAGCACCACAAAGGAGTCTCCAGCTGTCCAGTCACTGCTGCAACGAAGTCCCAAACCGAACTTCCCAACCCGAGCGAGCTAGCTGAATGCAGGAGAACAATGTGTGTGTGTGTGTGTGTGTGTGCGTGCATGTGTGTGTGTATGTGTGTGTCTGTCTCTATACTGCTGCATGCACAAAACAAACATGCAGCTTCACGATCTACTGTACCTCTGAACTGCTGATGAAGGTCACATTTACAAGGTTTACAAAAAAAAAAAGGAAAGGAAAAACAAACTGCATTATTAAATTATGCGGAACAAATTAACAACTCATCCACGCACACAAGCACACAAATACACGCACAGATCTTTTGGATGATGATCCAATTTCTTCTTCCTTTCGTTTTTTTTTCTTTTATCTAGATACAACACGCAGACAGATAGAAGTGGTTAGGATAGATATAATAAGCCCTTACAATATGTAAAGGTCTCCAGCGAATGGGATCTCCCCCACAGCATACTGTGGGAAAGTGGGGTGAGGATGGAGGAGAAAGGAGGAGAAGGGAGAAGGAGGGTGAGGGGACGGTGGGCCACAGAGAGCACGCCCAGCAGCACTGAGAGAGAGGGGTGGCGTCTATGCACTGGGGTTGGGGTTGTTGTGTGTGTTGGTGGAGCCGTTGCTTCCCTGGATGGTGAGGCTGATCTCATCCTTCCTCTCCTTCTCCTTCTCTTTCTCCTCCTCCTTCAGCTCTTCCTTCAGCTCCTCCTTCTCTTTTAGCGGACGGGCCTCCACAATGTCTTCAGAGGCCATTGGGGCATAGCGGCCTGTCCGGTGCTCCTGCAGGGCGGGGCCCCACTTTGGATGTGCCTGGCAGGCGTACTTCAACCGCTGAGACAGAGGAGGAGCAGCACACGTCACTCACAGAAGGAACTTTTGAACAATTCAATTCAGCTCAGGACATGCAGGAACTCTATTTCCATTCAACATGAGTAAATTCCATAAAACAAGTCTTTCCCAGCAATCTTTACTTATTATCCTCATCCAGACTGCCGAGATCTTCCCAGTGGCATGGAAAAGTTTCAGAATGACAGTACAGCGACCAGCTGAAGGTGAAGTGAAAACACTGACCATAAGCAGCTGCACTTGAAGCTTTAATGTGATCTGAAGCGAAACCCTCAGAACGGTACAAAGCATCTTTACTCAGATTAACTCGTTTTTGTCTTGTTTCTTAGTTTTCTACAGAGAATGACAAATGTAAGGCCGTAACGTAGGGGACGCGCCATTAATCGAGCTATGATTTTTAACATGTAAATCCAGATTATTGAGTAAATATTCTTAAAGCCTTAATTAGATTAAGATCAATAAGCAGATTACTGTTCTGTGAATCTGGGGGAGATCTGCAAACCTCGTTTTAGTATAATCATTATTATTATTTTAATGCAGTTCAGAAGTCTGTTATTTTTCCATCTAATGTTTGATGTTGAATTGGCCACAGAGGTCCCATGTGACTAAAACCAGAGCTTTGAAGGGTGCTGTACCTCTCTAAAAGTGGCTCCTGGGGACCTGGAGATCTTGTAGAGGGCATAGATGGGTATGCAGATCACAGAGGACAGAGCCATGGCGAAGCCAATTGTCAAGGACCAGCCAGGATACACGTAGTCGTTGTAAGTGATGGGCTTGTACTGGATCACTGTGAAGATCAGGATGAACTAGGACACAGGACAGAAAGTTGCTGCAATTTAACAACATTTAGTTATATACTGTATACTGAATACATGCTCCAATGCACTTTTTAGAAACAGAGACGAAAGAGGGAGGCACAAGTATTCACAAAATTAATGCACATTTAATCAGGTTATAAGAAAATATATCTTGGCAGAGGACAATTTGTATGTATATAACTCAATCATTTATATAATATTTAAACAGACATAATATTGATGTATAATAATAAAAAATAGATACGTTAAGTCCTGTGAAACAAAAGGACACTAGGCTACTAGGCTTTTTTGAAAGTGTAAGATAAGTGAGATGAAAACGCCTCAGTGCACCAAACAGCAGAGCTGAGACCCCGGAGGGCAGGGCATTCTTCTGGAATGGGAAAGTAAAGAGAGGACAAAAGTCCCTAAATTCTGACCACTAATCCACAACAATGATTTTCTTGCTTGATCCAGTAGCTTAGTGGACTAATTCCCCTGTTTGGGAAACACCATTGACAACAGCTCCATGTGTCCTTTTCCCACTCAGAAAGATTTGCTTTGAGAGGTTTACACTGCAACACAAAATCAGCAGCGGCCAAAGAGATTAGCATTGATGGCAGCACAAATGTAGGTCAGGTCCCTATCTACTGGTCAACAACACAGAAAAGTTGAGGAGCCTTCCTCTCAGCATCCTTTAGACGGCTGAGCCTCAGAGAGCTGTGTGACCTGCAAAATAAAATCCCTGGGGGGTTTTCGCAGACAAACGAGACATGCCATGTGGAATTGTGGATCGATTTACCTACCTTACCTAGATAAGCAGGTGCGTGCATGTGTGTGTGTGTGTGTGCGTGTGTGTGTGTGTGTGGTAACTCACAGAGATAATCAGAGGAGAGATGAATCTCCAGCAGACTTTGAAGAAGAGAGGAGGAGGGAAGCCCAGCATCATCTCAACGTCTTTGAAGTAGTTCCCGTGACCTGTAAAAGAGAAAAAACTTCATCCGAAGAGAACTTCAAGTTTTGGGTTCAAACTAACATGCCTTTGTTGCATGAAACATAACATGACATGGAAAAGTCATGACTTGCGTTTATAAAATTAGGTAGGCCCAACTTCAGGCAGAGAACAACTCCATTCATTCAACAACAACCAATGTTTCAGTGCACAAACACTGAAACATCTGTATTAGCTCACAGGCTGATCTTGGTTTGAGGACTTGGACCTTTACTCTTTTCTCTCCGTCACTCTGCTGTATATTATCTCATGACCCAGCTTGAGCCAGGCCTTTTCTATCAAACGGACGACGTTTTCCCATTAGACTCGAGTGTTTTGATAGGTAGAGAAGTAGAAATCACGGCTCGACATGTCCACTTTGATCTCAGTGTTTCACTGTTCCAGAAGTCTTGCCGCATGCTTAGGTGCAACCGTTCTTATCTTTACAAGGAGCCATGCTGATCTGCTGTGGTGACCTGCAGAGTTTGAGGTTTTTTTTTTGCAACTTCCCTGAACAATGCATGCTCTGACCTTGTGGTAAAGTTGCTCAGATTAGACACTTTTAAACAATCTTTTTCACTGCAGAACGTTGAGCTCCAAATAGCCGTGTCACTCTTCCCACATTGAGGCACAGCAGCATTTGCTTCTCTGAAATCCGCGTCTTCCCCTCGTTGGCATTGTGTCCATACAAACATGAGTACTTTACAGAAGCCAACTGCCAAAACTTCTGCTCAATGGAGGCACTGCTAATGATCAATTAATTACGTTGTATTGATTACCAACTCCTGGCTGTGACTTACTCTCTTAAATGTTCCTAATTGCATCAGAAAAAGCTTTCTTTAAGGTAATTCCTGCTAAAAGTTATCCTACAAGGTTGTGAATCATGCTCTTTTTTTGTTTCCAGACTGCTTCTGAATCTTAGATTATTAGAGTGTTAAATTAATAACAGGTTTGTTTTTTTTTCCTCCCCAATAGCCTGCTTGTGCAGAAATGTGTCAATCCTTGGGATCCATAACTGTCCTATCGTGCAAATTCAAAAGATGTTCATTTTGCCTCACATTAAGAAAACCCCATTCTGTTCCCAAAGAAATTTCCTTTACGCAGTTTGTATTCCACGATGGTAAACCCTTAATGAAGCTCACAGTTTTTCAATTCAAAGGAGAAAAAAAAGTGAGTCAAGTATCAACAAAGTATAGAAATGTTTTGTCCCCTGTAGGAAACTAAATCATCAGGCCGGAAATAAAACCCAAACATAACCCACGCTGTTAACATGTTGGGTTTGTTTTGCTTTTTGTTTTAGTAAAACCTTTATTATGTCCCAGCACATGGTTTTTGAGAGCAACATGGATTGAAAACAAAAACTATGATATTGTCTTTTCCGCCTCCTTACCATAAATATACATGACGCAAATACACATGATGCAGGAGATGATGACCAAGGAGAAACTAGCTGCGTAGTTGTCCATAAGCAACAGCCAATAGATCCCTGCCTGCACACAAAAACACCCACCAGATTATTTAAAATGTCTTCATCAAGTGAGAAAATAGTTTTTATTCCCTGTCGGGACTTCATTGGTTTTGCGTTTACCTGTGTAGTTAGAGGCACCCCAAGTAGGAAACCAATGATGGCCACTGACAGTGTGACCACGGTCTTGTTTCTGATAATCCAGTCTGTACCGATCTCATCCACGATCGCCGTCACCAAAGTCTCCAGCAGGCAGAACTACGGGACGGGGACAGGGACAGGGAGGCCGGCAGGACGTGATTACACAGAGGGGTGCAGTATTATGAATTATTAATATCAAAGGCCATGGTCGTGTGTTCTCACCTGAGTTCCCAGCCCCAGAAGGATAAGCATGAAGAAGAACAACAGTGACCACAGTGGCGAGATGGGCAACAGAGTGAGAGCTTCTGGATAGGCGACGAAGGCCAGACCTGGGCCGTGGTCGGCTACCTCTGACACGGGGACATTTAGGTGGTGCGCCATGAAGCCCAAAATGGAGAAAATAACAAAGCCAGCATACACACTGGTCGCACAGTTGGTTATACTGATGATGATGCTGTCTCTGTATGTAAATAAAAAAAAAGAAGAAACGTGTTGCGCTTTAGGTTCCACAAATGTGTGATAACAGGAGCTTCAACATGATATGTTTTTATTTTCAGTGTAAATCCATCCTCTTCTGACGTTTACACAATTTGCCATGATAATGAAAATGGCTTTAAAAACCATGTGAGGCATTACGTAATAAATTGTTTACTGGATAAATTTGCTAAAAGATGATTTCTGACCTTCATCTAAGTCAACGACAGACAAACACAATAAACACAAACTAATAACACTCAATTATAATTCCTGGCATTTGATATTCATCATTCATACTTCATCATTCACACTTCCGGCTGCTCTTGATCATATGTCCTTAGAAATGTTCTTCCTTTGAGACATCAGCAGGTGCTTCTTATGCTTCTTAAAATGCTAGAACGGCTTTCATTAAATGAAATAGCTCTAAACTCCACTCCTATTTGATTTATCGGCCTCCAGGTGTTTAAACTACTGACTCCCGTTATTTTCCATGAAAGTAAATCGCCGTCTATCAGCTGTTAACTTACAAGAAACAGTATAATCAAGAAAAATTATAAGTGTTGTCTTTATCAAGTTGTTCTGTGTTTGTCTCTCGTTCTGACTTAGATGAAGATTAGATCACATTTTAAGGCAAATTAATTCTGAGTATTAGCAGTTATATAAGAAGCTCTATCGATTGTTTATCCTTGGAATTTATCAAGTTTACCAGGAGTGGTCCTGCCTTTGCACTTTTTGCTAGTTTATTCGAGCTCTTAAATTGTCTTCACTCACTTCATCGTAACTAGTAGATCTAACTGAAAAAGTTCCCTCACTTTAAGTGATGATAACTTTTCTGATTGCGTTAGCCTCACTCAACACTTGACAGGCTGGAACTGAGTTTAATTTATGAATCAAAATGGTTTGTGCAGTGAGCTGAAAACAGTATCTGTCAGAATAGTGAAATTGGCTTCCTCATTCTGACAGCTGACTGATTGTAGCTGGAAGATCGTCACTGCAGAAGCCTTTTCCACCTTCCTTCTCTCTGGTGCCTGCTTGGGATTATACGGCTTCTTCCCACTTGCAGTACTTGTATTTAGGGTCACTGCGGTGGATGTCTTTAATACTGTAACCTCCTGTTTTAACCCACATCTGCTCTGTCCTAAACTCTGCACTTCTGCATGTGCACCAATTGGTGGTGTTAGAGGAGAGCAGAAAACGTCTCCACAGGGACAGGGCTGCAGAGCACAAGATTATCGCGGCTTCTTTCAATCTGCACATACAGATGGCACTATCTCAAGCTGCTGGCAGAGGGGCAAGCTTCATCTTTGACCTGTACAACCTCCTGATGCCCTCCCCGCCAGCACTTGATGACAAACTCAAGAAGAGATCTCTTTTATATCCTAACTGCATTTCTCCCTTTTTTTTTTCCTTTGACATTTTCCATGACTTTTGCCAAACACGCCTGCTTCTTAACAAATAGCAAAAAAAAAAAAAGGAACTTCTGACTGGCTCAGTTCACCCCTCAACTCTTCTGCATCAATCTATCCAACCGCTTGATGTCAAACATAACCAGCGTTCTGCGTCCGGTTAGACAAAAAGGGGAGAATGAATGCATATCACAAACATATACGGTGTACACTGATGATTCTGGGTGCTAATGAACATGTGAAACAACATTCAGAAGTCAATAAATCACCAAAAAGGCAGCCACCATCTGGTAGCTTTATGCATTCGAAACACAGAGAGCCGGTAGAAACGTCCAGGTGTGTTGGTGATAAAGTTTCACTTCACAAATGTCTGAATCATTCTGGATTTAGGCCATTCATCTTTTTTATTACCTCAGCCACCAAAAAAAACAACAACTTGTAAACCCTGTAAACAATCACTTTACAAAATTAAGGGCACATGCTTCTGAGGCAACAACGCCAACAATCAGGAAAAGTGTAACCGTCCAGCCATCCATCTGAATGGATGTTTCTTCCACTTTTTTAAAGTAAAAGTACAGTGAAATAAAAGGGATATAACTTTGCAGCTAAACTAATGAGTAAGCTACTGATGTTATACATTATTTTAAACAATGCCAGTGTCACTTCAAACCCCTCATTCCAGGTCTTTGTGCCTACAAAATCTCATAAACGCTGCATACAGACTACGATGTATATAATATGAATAACAACACAGAAAGGGGCGAATAACCAGAAGACTGAAGGTTCCTTTCTAAATGTTTCAAATGTCTCTGCTCCGTCTCAGCATCGCCGCTGTTGGTAACTGTGTTAGTAGATCACACGCTGAACTTCTTCCGGACATTCCTGAACAAAACATCAGTATTCATCACTCAAACCAGAGAGGTGCGGGTTCCCACTGCCTCTCACGAAACACCTTGGCCTGCCAGCTTCCCTCCTGCTGCTCAAAACCACCGGCTGCAAGGAGATTGATTGTGTACGTGTAGGGATTCAGAGCATGGTCTTCTGCACATAATCTGTGTTTGTGCATGCGCAGGAATGCGAGCAGAGCCACGTGCTTGCGAGGAGCCACCCTGTGTTCTTCTTACTAATGGAATCGATGCAAAAACTGCAAAGTGCACACAAAGGCAATGGGTGGCTTGCAAACTCAACCCCTCTGGAGTTGTCAAACCCGCCTGTTTGGGATCAGAATGACTGAGTCAACCTTTAAAGCATTATGTTTAATCCTTTATAAAAAAAAGATCAAAATTAAAGATTTTTGTCAGCTGAAATGTCCTTTTCTAGTCTCTGCTGATGGTGTAGTAGCAGTATATGCAGACCTGATGTTATACCCGTTATTTCTGTTTCAGAAGTATTGAAGGAATCTTTAAATCAGGAAGACTTGTCTATTTTCCTCAGTCTGGAGTACCAACCTGAAGCAGTTGTTGTGGAACTTGTTGTAGGAGGCCATAGTAATGAGACCCCCCCAGGCACAACCCAGGGAGTAAAAGATCTGTGAGGCAGCATCTCCCCACACCTACGAGAACAAACCCACATACCAACAGAAGTAGTTAAAGGAAAGAAAAAACAGGCGTCTTTAATTCCAGTTTAAGAATTCATCTTCATGTTCGAACGAACCTTTGCATCGAGGACCTTCTGCCACTGTGGAGTCAGGTAGTACTTGATGCCATTTATGGCTCCGTCCAGGGTGATGCCACGGACGAAGAGGATGGTCAAGACAACATACGGGAATGTTGCTGTAAAATACACCACCTGGACACACACGGGCAGTCACACAAACTGGTGAAATCTGTGACGCGTAAGGGAGCCGGAAACACTTTTACATACATGAAGAACTAAATGGAAAATATGCAAATGAATGTATAGCTATCATTGCTGGCTGACCTTTCCAGAGGATTTAACACCTCTGATGAGACAGAGGAAGACCACACACCAGGATATAGCCAGACAGCCCAGGATGGGAAGGCGGACCTCTCCGAAATTCCCAATGTCATCAGAGATGTTCAACACATAGTGCCTTCAGGGTAAAAAGAAAGAGATTCTATTAAATGTCTAACATTTCACATTTACAGGTTTGTAAACTACCTATTTTATTTGGTAAAGTTCACTCAAACATGCAATTGCAGGCACATTCTTGAAGTTGACTCGTGTTTGTCTTTAGTTGTAGTAAAAGTGTAGTGTTTTGTATTAGTTCTGCGTAGCCTTTTCATTCTTCCACTGGGATTCCTAGAAGGCGGTAAAAAGAGGTGCAGAAAAACCTGCTTCCAGACATCTTTAGATGGATATGCAAACAATCAAAGAAAGTAGTTTTTATTAATTAGACTGCCGCTTCAGTGGTCAAATCTCGATAAAACAGATGCTGAAAAATGTTGTAGATGAATCCAGACGGGGACAACGGGGTTCACATGGATGTCATGTGTCAACATATCGTTGCATATGCACAAATATATCTATACTGAATATCAATAATACCACAGATATATACAGTATTTCTTTTAACCACACATATCTCTGTAGAAGTAAATTGAACATAATAAATACTGAAACTTGTTTACTTACATTTCATTTTAGCATACAGGATGAATCTGCATTATTTGTGTAATAATTTGATTTTTTATTATTATTTATTTTCTATCAGTTACTTTCACTGCTGAGTGGTGTCTTATCAAAAAGAACGAAATTGAGAGGACGCCGGTCTGTCTGTGCATCATCGTTCTTCTGTAACAATCAGCGGTTTATGCTTTCATGTCATTATTGAAGCACGGTTACAGAAATCATTGCAAAATACATTTCTATTCCGATGACGCAGTCCCACAAAGTGCAAAAGCAGTTGCACCTCCAAACTAATCTAGTTCAAATATTTTAATACTCTGCAAACATGAGGCATGTTTGAGGTAAGCTTATACAACAACTGGAGGTCAGCTTTGATCTGTGTGCCAAGAACAAGTCTCCCAAACAACTGAGTCCAAAGAGGTTACTTGTACAACTTATCAAAATAAAGTGCATGACACATTTAATATTTGTTTTCCTTGCAGTGTGAGTGTGGAAACCTTTTCACCTTCCCTGTTAAACATTGCCTTGTGTTCTGCTGCTGATTCTCTTCAATCAGATTTCAGGGAAAGTTTAAGTGATCTCAGGTGACAAAAATTCAACTTTTTAAAAAAAAATCTTTAATAGTGAAATAACTTGTTAATATCTAAAGCATGAGAGGATCTTGCCTACTTGTTCAGTTAAATTTCGACGGTGACTTTTGTTTTTGGCCAGGCACCTTTCACTCCAACGTCGATGTTACACTGAAAACAGAGAAACACCAACGCTGAGCAACACCGGAGGGTTCAGTGTCCTTGCAGCTCTTACTTCCAGTACTCCTCACTGGGACTGGTCCTCTTGGTGCGGTTGACCACCTCCGCCACCCCTGCTACCAGGCTAGTGGTAGCGTTTGCCAGGCTGACGTTGACCTGGTGGCTGTTGGCAACCACCCCACTGCAGTCGGGCGTGTTCCAGGGGTTGTTGCAGTATGTCCACGGCAGCAGGTTTGTCATGGACATAAAGAAGTAGTAGAAGGCAATGCATATCACCACATTGTAGTAGATGCCAATGTAGGTGGACACCACCATCATGCCATAACCCACACCTGTGAGGGGGAGAGAGTGCGGTACCAGTTAAGCAAGAGTCTGCACGCTTCTAATACTATTGACCTTTGGTCTGCTTTGGACTGGAGCCTTTGCGCACACAGTACACTACTTTCCTTCAATCCATAATTAACTTCACATACTTATCTGAGAACAACAAGACTAAACACCAAACAAAAGTCCACACACGCTCACGTAACACTGACCTTTAAACATGGGGCTTATCTTCCAGACACCCAGACACCCCTGGCTGGCAAACTGGCCGAAGGAAAGCTCAAGGAAGAAGAGAGGAATGCCGCAGAATACCAACATAACGAAGTATGGCAGCATGAAGGCACCTGGGTGGAGAGAAGGCAGCAACTGTAAAAAAGGGCCGATCCTATTTTCCATGATTGTTTTTACTGGCATGTGATGTGAGTTAAGTCAAATAAAATCCCAAATAATTACAACTCGTACAGGTGGAAGATTATGATGACAGTAGTCAGCGCAGAGATGACTAGTTCATATACAGCAACAAATAAAAGAAATAAAAAAATAAGGCTTTAGAAGGTGATAGATACACTCTCCAACTACTCTATTATAGTATATTCAACTAAATACATGATGTTGCACAAGCTATGATCAAAACTGCATGTGCAATACAAATTTGAAAAATGCATACATACATATGCAGTTTGATGCAGAACATAAGAAAAACAGCATATTAAAGTGAAAGTGGGACGTTTTCTTTGAGCATATTGATTCTTACTGACCACACTGTGTCCAAAAAGAACTTCAGGATGTTGTGAAATATATATATATAAAAAACTGCAACAGTTTCCAAGTTATTTAAAGCCTATATTAAAATTGTATTTGCAAAAAAGTTGCTACTTGTGGATAGTGTCGTTTAAAACAGAATACAGTGATTTGCAAATCTGATAAACCCAACAGAGGACAGAAAACCTCTGAAATGTTCAAATAGCACAAACTGAATCTCAGAAATGGTAGGACTGTGTAGCATCCCCTTTCCTCTTAAAGGCAATGCATATGCGTCAGGGAACTGACGGGGTTATATCGGACTGTAACCGAATGTATTACAACAGCGATATGTCATGTTGAAAATTAAAAACTCTCAGTTTTTATCACTGTAGTGTATCACCTCACCTTTTGTTTAAAAACAACGTTGAACCATTCAGGAACCGAACATGAACGTAAATGTTTTCCTTCCTCTAGCTGAACGACACTACTCGCTTTCTTCAGTGTCTGTTCAAATAATGGAGATAGTGTTTTGGTGTTGTCTTGCTGAAATAAGCAAGGCTTTCTCTGAAAAAGACCGTTGGATAGCAGCATGTGTTTCCCCACAACCTGGAACAGCACCGATGGCACCATTGCCTTTTAAACCTTTATTTAGTGTACCCATGCACACAGGTCCTCCTTTCCTCCACAAAGGGAATCGAGCCATGAGCTGGCTGACGATACACCTACTCTCCTCACTGACCCACAGCCATGCCTTACAATGATCAGATGACCGCCAGACAGGCCTCAGTACACCTGAAACCAGCTTCAGGGAAGATGGCAGTCTTTTTAAGCTAAATCTGTTTGGTTTTTTTTAATCTAGTTGCATGACTGCCTGACTAATTGATCACACCTTGATCATTCCTAGTTGATCACATCACATTTTGATGTAAAACCCCAAATTTAAAAAAATGTGTTTTTGAAATATTGGACTATTTACACCTACTGTTTTCAGAGTGATGAACTCGTCACTGGTTTTATCTCTGAAAATTCAAGATTTCTTCTTTTATTCCCTTTGCTTTTTTGAATGGCCTCTGTTCCCAGAAACATTTTTTTTTCAAACATGCTGCAGATGGATGATTCAAGATTTACAGTTTCTCAGTTTCAATACGTGATATGTAAGCTTTGAATTATTAATTATTTTCAGATACGATATTGAAGATACAACAATTTGCCAATTGCTCAGTTTTTACCTACCTACCTAAACAAAATCTATGCTATTGATTCAAATGAAGTATACATAATGATAAACGATAAATAAGGTTAAAAACGATAAAAAGCTAATGAAGTCCTGTGTGTGAGTTGAGTGTCCTGCTCAGTGTGGCTGAAAATCATCGTTCAGACGGGAACAGGATTCAGACGTTTATAAGGAACATAAATACGTCTCTTTCGTCCATGTGTGAACTGGGTTGTCTCAACCAGCTGATACCAAAGAAATCTTATCATTGCTGCTAAAACTCTGCCGTCCTCTCTGGGCTTTCCTGCAGTATCTGCTGCTGTGTGTGAGTTAATGTACGCACGGCATGTGCCTAGTCAGTGCATGGGAATGCAGCTCCGCTTCAACATAAGACTAATCCAAATATTTGCAGCACAAACATGCAAACCCAGATGGGAGCCGAGGCAAGTAAATAATCCGAGTCACTGAGTGAGGGGAACCTTAACTAAAGTGGCTGCATTTTGTTTTTGCTTTGGTAATTTTTTCTTTTTATTTTTCACTAAAGCACATTAAACCTATTTTTGTCTGTTTAAATCCAGAGCTGTTAGGGTGCATCTGTTAAGGGTAAAAAAAAAAAAAAAACCCAAACAGACAGACAGCATTTTGTCATCTGTAAACACAGCTGCTGCATGGTGAGATCAGCATGTCAGCAGCACAGCAGCAGCAACACCTGGATTCTTCTCTATGTGCTCAGATGCACTCTGGCAGTGCTCACAGCCCAATAAACGATGTTAGATGCCTGAAAAGATGTTGTGTTGCTGTGTTTCTCTCATTTATTGGGTGCTAAATTGACTGGAGAGCAACCTAATTGTTATCAATGATGGTGTCGGTTATCCTGATAATTTCTTTTAGCGATATGTGAATATTTTATCTATTTCCTCAGCTTCATCCTTCAATAATACATTGCAGATGTCCTGCGGAAGCTCTTCTATCTTTATCAAAGTGTAACTCTGGTGCGTACCTCCTCCATTTCTGTAGCAGAGATAAGGAAACCTCCAGACGTTGCCTAGGCCCACCGCGTAGCCCACACTGGTGAGGACAAACTCAATCTGGTTGCCCCAGTTCCCTCTCCGGGAGTTTTCATCCTTCTTCACTGGTTCTCCTGGAACTGCTCCATTCTACAACAGAGACACGAGAGACACACAGGGTTACATCGGATGAAGCGGGAGCCGCTGTATTCCCGAGACGGCGCCACATTGCAACAGAGACGGATAAGATGCGAGACCCACCCACTTTTCAACCATTTAACGGCATTGGCTGAAAAGGGGAGTGCGCTGTACAAGTTCTTCACTTCATGGTGACTGCACAATAGATTGCAATTTGCACAACCTATAAAGTAAAATATCTCGTGGCGAAACATCAACCAAAACGCTTCATTACAGAAACCATCAATAGCCTAAAAAATACTAACAAAACTGATGCAGAGTCCAACAGTAAAATTAGAAGCATGCACAGCCTGCAGCTTCTCTTGTTCATCTTCATTAGGTAAACGTATGCTTTTGATTATAGTTTTAAGAAAGAAAATTGTGATAGACTAGAACCTAAAATCCTTAAATCAGAACTGGCCAGGTATTTTCATTATATCTCCAATTGATTCAAAAAGAAAAGTTTGAGAGGCTTTGTTTAAGTGCTGCGGCAATGCATTTCTAATGCTGAGTGTTATTTTCATCCTAATTTGGCTCTGATGATAAATTGTACATATCTTGTTTCATGCTGTGTCATCTGTTAACAGACTAAAGGCGTCCTCTGTCCCTCCGGCCATCAGGCTGCACAACTCCTCACTTGGGGGAAGGAGGTAACAGGTAGTCACTATCCACCTCATCATAGTTGCTGGTTTTCCTTTTATTCAACAGCAATACCAATTTATCTGTCACAATGGTTGTTATATGTGCAAAAATCTGTCAACCACAGTGCAAAAACGTAATTAATTTAATCTTACTAAATAACTTGGTCAATTAACCACAGTTCACTTTTGTTGTCCAATCTTGTTTTTTTTCCCCGTCTTTTTCCCCTCTGTGTGCTGACTCCTGCTGTTTAAGCTGCTGGAGACTGAATTTCCCAGCGGGAGTCATCCCAAAGGGATCAATAAAGTTGAGTCTAAGTCAAAGGCTGAGCTTACATAAAGGAAGGTGTCCTCTACTACAAAGTTTAACATAAGGTGAACCCACTGAAGCGGAGAGGATGCAAAGTGAAATCAGAGCCTTCCGAACAGCCCATAAGCATTTGGTCTTCCCGTCCTGATTTGCTACTTTTTTCCCTCCTTTCCTTTCCTCTCCTCCCTCGATCAACTCCATCTGCTGGCATCAGATGGTCCCTCTCTCATGACGTCCTTCCTACCCTCAGCTGTGTCTGTCCGTCCCGCGTGCGTGTTCGTGCATGTGTGTGTGTTTGGGCCCACATAACAGCACTTGTGCTCTGAAAAAATAAATACTGTTAACTTATAAGACCGAGGTAAAGATCCACAACTGTCACAAAGCAACTTAAAAGACTTCTAAATAGACTTTAACTCTGGCCCTTCTTCTTCTCTTGGAGACAGAACTGGATGAGGATATAATTGAAGAAAGATAAATTATTCTTTTGCATTGTTAAGCTATTCAGAACAAATAAGATTGTGTTTGCATGTTCAAACGGGCTGCCTGTTCTGGTGCTTTTGCTGCTTTATGATATCTGCAACGCCCTACCTCTGGCGTTTAGGGATTTTTAGGAAAGCCATTGGAGACGCAGAGTTTTGCACATGACACTGCATCAAAAGCATTCATTCATTTGGGCTGCACATGTTGTCACGTGTTACAGATGCTGCTTCTGAATGTGTCTTAAATGAATGAATTAATATTTTCAATAGGATTTAAGACTGAAAACTGGTAAACAAATAAAACGTCTCAGAAACCAGCTGTCAGTCAACAGGCAACTTCAGCTCTTCAGTTCAGTACATTTTCCTCCCTTCTGCTACAAACATCAAACAGTACACAAAAGTCCTGTGATGCACTTTTCACATACATTTCCTGGGATGAACACGCAACATCCGACACCAGAGACGTCTTGTCCATCAGCAGAGAGAGGTGAAAAAAAACCCCAAACAAGCAGCTTCCATATTTTCTCCAAAGCTCTCTAGTTTGTCTTTGAGTCTAGCTGTGAGGAGAGAACACCAAACAAAGTTTCCAGCATCCTTGACCTTTTTCTGTGCAGGGTTTTGTGCAGCAGGTGCAACAGACAGGAACAACAGCAAACACAAGCTTTGTTGGTGGGGGAGAATGTCAGAGTGAACCAACGGTCACAGCCATGCGTGGGTCGAAACCACCAGCAGCGGCGCCGCCATCGCAGTGGTTGAGCATCTCGAAGTCTCCGTCCGGAGTTGACTTTGGATGAAAAAGAAGCGTCGGAAACAGTGCGCAGCTGTGTTCGTGTTCTGGTTTGGCTCGACAGTACTTCTTGTACTGACTTCCCTATCCGCAACTAGGCCTGGTCCACACGCAGACACACACATGCACAAGTGCACGGGTGCAGGGGGCTGCTCTCTGGTCCACACGCAGACACACAAGGGCAGGAGACAAAGCGCTGGGAATAAAAACCACCCCTGAAACTCTGCAGTCCATTCTCCAAGACTCATCCTGGCACAAACCACTATGTCCACAGCAAATGAGTCACATTAACTCAATTTGTGTCCAGTAATAATATTAGCCAACACTTCAGGCCAGATGTAGTTTGATGACTAAAACTGTATGTGCACCTCTGTGGGTCTCTTTTATAAATCTCGATCGTTGTTAAGTTTTACACTAATAAGCCTGATTTCCACTCCTTTGTTTGCTGTGAATGAAATCGACACTCTTGCAATCGATCATTTGCATACAAAAACACTTTGGGCGTGACAATGAAAGAGAGTTTGAAGAAGAAGAGCAGGTTTACCGACTGTGAAACTGAAAACAGTCATCAGTGAAAGAACGAAAAGGATATTTAGATGCAAAGGATCCTTTAGGTGCAAAACAATAAAAGTTCATTTACAAACGGTGAATTTTCTGACCAGCCAAAGCATCTATGTGCCCGTCTGTGTGTGTCCAGGTGTTGCGGCCGGCAATGTCAGTCAGTCAGACTCTGTAACTTCCTTCCTTTCATTTCTCTGTCACATGATCAGGACCATCTGGGGATTATATAACACTACACACACTAACCTCCCTTTTTGTTTTTGAAGGTCAAAGGTCCAGTTTTAAGAGCAGGGTATTGTTTCTGAATGCAGTGGTGTAACAATGGGCAGGTCAAACATAGATCAACAAAGACACGCTTACATCAATAACACCAAATGTATCTGCTTGATAACTAAACTTATCTGACAAACACATTGTATATAATAAACAAACGTAAATGAAATCAGTCCACTGCTAGAAATCTGAAAATGTGCATCAAACAATTTTCTTTACACTTCAATTTAATGGTTCAGTTATGACTTTAAAATAAAAAACCTAAATTTGACTGACTGATGTGCATTTCTGTTTTTTCAGGCAGCTGTTAAAAATGTATGTTTGATGAATAGGGAACAAAAAGATCTGAAATAAGATTAGCTGACTGTTCTGGACAGACACAACAAAGACCATGAAGAACAGGGCGTACATCTTTAAATACTGAGGTCAAATATTAATTATAATTTGCATCTGGTCAGGCCAGTGTCATCTTGTCTTCAGCGACTGCAGCTAATGTAGCTTCAGCACATCCACAAGACATTTGTGCTGGTAGGAGCAGTCCAAATAACGAACTCCTCTGCAGTAAAACAGGTCTGAGTCCAGTAGTCAATCAAACGGCAGCTCCTGACGCGTCGCTGTGCTGAAGGAGAACGGCAGCTCAGCAACTATAAGCTGTGAATGCCAGCAGAGCCGCTGATCTGCGCCGTGCAGGCTCAGACTGCAAAAGCTGGGAGCAACACAAGGTGGATCAGTGTGATTTACCCAGAAACACGTTCCTCTGCAGGGGCCTGAGGTTGTAATGTGAAGGGAACAAATGCTATCCTGTTTGAAGATGTGTACGTTAAATGAATAAGTGCTCAAAATGTGCTGTTAACTTTTGGTTAAAGTGTGCTCTTTGATGCTGAATGCTCTGACTGAGCTGCTCACTGTTAACTTAAACAAAACCTCACACAGACCAAACAGCACCCGAGTGTTAGGACGTATTACGACCGCTGTCGGTGCTGAATATCACAACCTCATTATTTTGTCAACATTGTGACAACAGCTCTGATTCTGTTTTTTTCATGTTTCCCCTGGTTATCTTTCATCCTCTCAAAGCCCAGAGAGCATGACGATGCCACTGATGAGAGGATCATACAGAAAGAGTTCATTTCAATCTTTTGTTTAACATTCTTCCTCTCATAGTCTGAGAGTAACTCGAGGGAATTTTATTCAGGAATGACGAGTCTGGCAGTACTTTTGTTCTTCTGTAATGACCTTTTCTTGTATCCTTCCGCAGATTTTTGCCTTCACACCTTTCTGTTTGAAACATCCACACTATTTACACGTGCTTTTCTATAACTGCGAACACCTTCCTAAATAATCCCAGTTAATCTAAAGGATGCACGTGGGCTTCAGTTAAGTTAAAAAACAAACAAACAAACAAACAAAAACTCTGCAGGTAATACTAGTAAAATGTGTGTGGAAACTCAGGTGCATGGAAACTTTTTTGGGGAAAGGGATTTCAATGGGCTTTCTAAAAGAGTTGAAAAACTGCCTAAAATGACTGAACATACACACACCAGGCAATTTTGACAGACAGAAGGACAAACGCCTATAAAAGTGAAATCTGTTAAGTGTGAACTGGTGCTGTCCATTGAGGTTTAGCAGAGACAACAAAATACCTTCCAGGTTGTAAAAGCACAAATATAAGCACAAACGTGCTGAAAATAGCGATAAAAAGCAGCATTCCCATTTACAACTCTCTTGTTTTGACAAGTTTTTGTATTATCTCCATCCCTAGCATCCCTTATTATTCGTAACTCCTCACACAATTGCAACAAGAAAGCAGTCAGTAGAGTGCAGAGCTCTGCAAAGGCCTGATAATCTCTCCTACAGAAAGTGATTTGTTAATATCGTGCAACTGCTTACTGTGCATGTCATTTCCTGTCTGAAAGACTTTTACTTAAAGCCACCTCCTGTAGAGCGATGACATTTTACCGACAGCCCTCTCCCTTTCTCGGGGGAAGCTGTCCTCTGCGAGAACGCAGTGAAACTCCGTCTTAAAGCAAAGCGCTGTGTGCTGCCTGATCTATATCTAAATAACAAAAAAAAAAAAAAGAAATGTTATAGGAGAGCGAGTTATTGCAAGAGATTAAATGAGGAAGAGCTGAGCAAGGAAAGCAATGTTATTTATATAACTCACACATTTCCATGTAATTACCTATCCTGTATTTAACCTGCCTGCCACATTTAACGAGTCCATAGAAAACACACACACACACACACACACACACACACACACACACACACACACACACACACACACACACACACACACACACACACACACACACACACACACACAATGGTTGACTTCAGTACATTCAACGGGTAATTAGAGAAGATACAAACGTATATGGGATTCATCAGTTTTTCTCAGATAAGCAGGTCACATGGTACAGTTCATATATTAATTAGTCATGTTTGCATAGACTGAACATGTTTTGACTTGTGCTGTCATCATTCTGGAGCTGGTGTTTGAAGCCACCAGAATCAGAATACTAAAAAACAATTCCCTACTAAGATGAATGAAAATCATCCCTTTGCCATAAAACCTACAAAAGCCGAATAAATTTGCTTTGCATGAGAGTTTTGTTCAGTTTGTTCTGCCCAGCGCACATGCAGATGTTTTGGTCATCGTCCCTGATTGTACAGCTGTGCCCTGCAGATCCTCGCTTCTGAACTCGGGACATTCTCCCAGCGCTGCTCTACAACAAACGCTCTGTTGTCCACCCTTAAGCTCTTCGCTTTGTTTTTGGGAGTGCTAAGCAGAGGTTAAAGTGATGTTATGCTGTTACAGAACGACAGGAAATCAGTCAGTCTCTATTAAGGACACAACACAGCGGAGTGCATAGAAAAAGGCACATTAGCCTGAAACATAAAACTGTCCTTTATGCGGCTGTTTTAATTGAGCAGATTTGAGGAAAAAAACATCTGTAGGACTAAATTTATCAACTGACGTATAAACTGCAGGCAAAAAATTAGTACTAGACACAAATGCAGCAAATTACATAGAATTTATACTTGAGGCAATTAAATTATGGCATTGCATTCTATGCTGCTACATCATCATCATCTTTACTAACATTTTGAGAAGAGCAATCTAGGGATCAGATACCATCCAAAACCTGCATCACGTTTTAGAATAAGCATCTGTTATTAATTAAACAACAAACTACCTTGTGATCGGTTGCTGTAAATGCCCATATTTACTAAAGCAGCTGTGATTCCCCAAGGAAAGACATGAACCATTTTAAATTCTGGATTGGAAATGAGATAAATACCTCAAATATTAGCCTCATAATCTGGTAGGATGTGATGTTACTGGCATGGAGCAGTATAGGAAAGAAAAGGATATGCAGCAATGAGATGGATTAAATGTCTCGTCACAGCAATCTGTTAAATATGGCAAAGAGAAAGGTCATAACAGTGTGGCGCTTTAAAAAAGGACACATTATACCAGTTTTTTTCTAGAAGTCAGATGAATTTCAAAGCTTGAAAACTGACACCTCTAAAAGATAAAAAGATGTAACCTCTGCTTGAACGGAGGACATCTACATTTGCTGATGGTGATATAAATGTGGACAGCTGGATGAGCTCAGCAGCTCTCACCTGGTCGTGTTTATGTACATAAGCAGCTCCAGATCACAATTTATACTGCTCTGGTAAACGCTAGAGCATCTTATGGATTGAGGATCTTACTATCTCATTTGTCTTGCAATTCTTGAAAGAAAAAACAAATCATAACAAAAAAAAAAAAAAAACTAAGCTGAAATAGTTAAAGAAGCAGCCAAGGCAAGTTTATTTGTATAGCACATTTCATGTACAAGACAATTCATAGTGCTTTAATTTAAAAAATAATGCATTTAAAGTAAAAGAGTTTAAAAGCAGAATTAAGAACAGACAAATGAAAAAGAATAAAAAATGAGATGCAAGAAATTAAGGTTGTAATGCATTGTGGGACATTACTGAAATGTAGCAGTAAAAAAAAAAGGTTTTCAACCTTGACACAAAGCTCTGATGCATTCTGGGAGTTTGTTCCACAGGTGAGGAGCATAAAAACTGAACGCTGCCTCACCGTGATTGGTTCTAACTCTGGGTACAGAAAGTGGGTGTGACCCTGACGACCTGAGGGTTCTGGTTGGTTCATGATGGACCAGGAGATTAAAGAGGAATTTTGGCCAGAGACCATTTAGAGATTTATACACCAACAGCAGGATTTTAACATCTATTCTTTGACAGACATGAAGCCAGTGTAAAGATCTAAGAACTGGGGTTATGTGGTCCAGTCTCTTGGTCTTAGTGAGGACTCGGGCAGCAGCGTTCTGAACTGACTGCAGCTGTTTGAATTGGATTATAGTCTCCTGGCCAGATGGTTACATAGACTTGTGTGTCATCTGCATAGTAATGGTAACACTTTCTTTTTCATAATTTGAGCGAGTGGGAGCACATAGATGTTAAACAACAAAGGCCCCAAAATTGAACCTTTGTTTCTTGAACCAATTTTTAGTTATTTAAAGACACAAAATACTCCCTGTGATTTAGATAGAACTCCAACCAGGCAAGTGGTGTGAAAGAAAATCGCGTCCAGTTCTTCAATGGGTCTATCAAGGTGTTATGGTTGATCGTGTTGAATGCAGCACTGAGATCCAGTAAGACCAAGACTTAATGTTGCCACTATCGGTACTGGAGTGGATGTCATTAAGGACCTTTACTAGAGCTGTCTCCACTGTGGTGCGGCCAGAAACCTGACTGGAGGACATCAAAACAGTCATTTAGTGTCTTGAGGTCATACAGCTGTAGAAAAACAGCTTTCTATGATTTTACTAAGGGGAGGTTTGATTGAATTGAAGTGACCATTCTAGACTGTTCTTTTTTAAAAAGTGGCTTAATGACGGCTGTTTTTAGACACTGAGGAAGCATACCTGAAAGCAGCAACGCATTTACAATGTCTAGAGGCTCTGACGCCACACAATGTGCAACACCGGATCTGTTGCAGTAAAAATGTTTCTTCTACTATAAGTTACAACTGTTAAACATTTTACTTCAGAACAACTTCACTTTATGTTGCACTCGTATCTCAGAAGTTGTTAGGATGAAGCCACAACACTAATTTTCTAAAGATGCATATCCTCAAAAAGCAGAGCAGAATTGAGACACCTGACTCCACTCCTTCAAACCAGCTGCTACATGAACAGACGTGTAAAGAAATGGCTGAAAAGGGTAATTTTGTACTGTTTTGGTGTGAAATTTGAACAAAATATGTCACATAAATGTCTTTAGGACACCTGAAAACTATTGCAAGTTTTAAAACGAGGGCAAATACAGTCAGCCCAAGGTGGTCTTGCATATGAAAGAGAACAAGCAAAATGTTGTCATTTGCTACAGGTTTCCCAGCCAATACTCGGCCTCCCAGTTATTCAAAGTGGCACACGTAATCTCCCTTGCTCCACCTATGCAGAGTTTAGTAAACATGTCTGTCTGCAGCGACTGAATCCGCTCGGCTATTATGGCACAAAAAAGCCTACCGGATCCCCCCAAAACCCATCAGCTCAAAGCATCCTTTATGAGTGGGTGGTGAGGTGAGAGTAATAGGCCTAAGGCAGCGTAGACCGTGGCTTCTCAACCTGCTACCATTGGGGCCACATACCAAAGAATCCCATTGGGCAGGGACTGAATAAATCCCCCTCCACGGCTGATTAATTGAATCCAATGGCTGGGGTGTCAGGAGGAGGAGAGAGGAGGAGGAGGATGAGAGAAAGTGTGGTGCTGTCAGATGAAGGGTGGGATAGTTGGCTGCCCAAGAGCTAGGAGGGGGGTCACTTACAGGATAGATCACTCGTGTCCATAAGAAATCTAGGTACTGTATCTGCAGCTCATTCCTTAACGTTACCAAGCACATTTCATACCAAATTCACATTCCCTAGGAAGGGAGAGCACATATCCTAAGACGTGACACATCCATAAACATTTTTAAAGGGGCAATATATACTAAGATGTGACAAGGAGTGAGAACACTAATGGCAAAACAGCACAAATTCAAAGAGTTTGTCTGCATATACCTCCATGAATCTTGTTCTTATTTCTCACCAGTCAGATAGTGAACAAAAGAGAAGTCGCAACTCCAAATCGCATAGAATCTCTCCAGACTGATGCATAGCACCAATTGCTTCTCCAAGACCACTGCTTATGTCTTTGCCCCTTGGCATTGTGTTAACACACCTAATTGCTCCTGACCAGCAAACTGGCAAAACATCTGCTTACACTCCTGTTGACGATCAACTCTTCAGGGGCGCCTGTCTTTAAAATCCTACGGAAACAGCAGGTAGGTACTTGGAGATGCCTGACAGGTGTTTCCTGTCTGGGTTCATTTTTGTTCCATATATAATGCCACATGTGAAAAAAGGTTATATGATGTTAAACTCAGTTGGGGGTTTTTTTAGTTTAATAGTTCCACTATTATTAGATCATTTTTACTTTGTCTTACAGGATAGGATTAAGAGGATGCACCTGTTTTCTCCATTTTTATATCTGATATAAAGCGAGTTAATTAATATATATATATATATATATATATATATATATATATATATATATATATATATATATATATATATATATATATAATATATACTCAAATGATCTGATTATAAGTGAGAAGATCTTATTTGATTCTGCTCACAAAACATCAAGTGAGCTGACTCCTTCAGCATGTCAAACAGAGTTGATAGATTGTTACAAAAAAAAAGAAAGAAATGTTCTCCAATGATTCCCAAACTCTCCAAAGTGACATTCCATTAACTTGGAAAAAATTTAAATTTTTCAACTAATCCCAAATTTCCGTCACTTCACTGCCTGTTTCAGAGTGCAACCAACTGTGTCTAAGTTCACCATGACGTCTATGATACCATATAATGGCCAAAAGGAGCAGGTTTAAGGCACGCTGGCTTAGTGGTTAGAACTGTTGCCTCATGGCAAGAAGGTTGTGTGGTTGTTTGTCTCTGTATGTGGCCCTGTGATAGACTGGCGGCCTGTCCAGGGTGGACCCCTGCCTCTCGCCTGTAATGAGCCGGGATAGGCTCCAGCAGACTCTGCAAAGGATAGAACGGGTATAGAAAATGGTCTTAATCACAAACTATTTTTATGGCGATCCAAATCTTCCAAACGCAGCTTGTACTTGAATAGTTTAACAGCATCAATAACCACGCAAATGCACACAAAAACATTATTTCTTGCTCATTCGTCTGTGATTAGCAGCTGTTCTTTGGGAGGGGAAATTCGATCACACAGAGTAACTCAAATTGTAACTGGAGATCTTTTGAAACTACCAAACATGATTTGCCTTTAACTTTAGCTGTTTCCAAACAAAACATGTATTAAAGGATTACAAGGGGCCACTTCAGAGCTGGTTCAACGCTGGTTCACTGTTTTTCCATATGCTAGTCACAGGTTACTCGTTGATTGACCACCGTATCGATACGCCAGCTATCGATGACATCAGTGCGCACAGCAGAGTTTCCCAAACTAGCACATCATTCAGGTAACAGACTGGAAAGTCTGTAAAAGCAAAATTTTGATGTATAATCAAATTGCAATTAACCTAAAGCTACTTGATAATAAAAAAAACCCTTTTGGTTAATATTTAAAGGCTATATCACAACAAAGCATTTGTCTCACATATCAAAAGTCCCTCAGGTGCCACTCAGCTCCCTACCTTGAGAGAATTCTTCATGGTTAAGAATAAGCTGCAAAAGTCGCATCAGCCTTTAAAACAGTCCAAAAGCCCTCTGACCAACCCTGGTCTCTATCGCTTTGATACTTGTGGCACCAAACTTACCAGGCTGGAATCCTCAAAAAATTCCCAGAGGGCAAGGCTAAAAGGGGTGTGGCTCGGGGCTGGGCAGTTTTTTTTTGTTTTTACAAGAAATCAAATGTTCTTCCTGTAGAGACACAGACACTGGGCTGCAAGTGAGCGGGTCTCTGAAAGCGCATACGTGTTTGAGTGTTCATTTATGAGCGTCGGATAAACAGTTAGGTACAGTTACCTCTGACTTTATTATTTCGGATGAGAAAAATCACCGACTCAAAGCTGCCACCTGATTCTCGGCCCTGCTTTCGGACCGAACACACATGCAAACCCATGTAAAAGGCCATTTATATTAACATATTTTTGGAAACCACCTAAACTACATACGGTGGCTAAATCTGTTTTGACAGGCTTCTCTGCTGTCTACTTTCTAAAAAGTGGGATGACTGCAGCCTGTTAAAGCATTGGGAAGATAATCTCCCAATCCAATTCAGAAATAGGCTGTTCTTTGATGAAAACAATGGCATTACGTGAGCGCGAGTGGATGAGAAGGACGGGAAGAGGCAAACTGAAATAGAGACGGACACTGTCTCTCTCTCAAAGGAAGCAGGACGACAGAAAGTGAGTCGGAGACAGAGGCGTGTGGAGAGGTAATTACTGATTTATGTAGACAGGGAGGAATGTCTAGTAAGAGCTGCTGTGGCCATGTGCGCTCATCCAACCCTCTCCCCCCAATCTGCTTTGCTTGTTCACTCATTTGCTAAACAAATTCATCTGTGCATGGGCTTTCATCGGGGTATGGCAGTCAAGTGATGCGCGAGACTGGCCTGCGGAACTGTTGGCCCTCGCAAGCTGTTCACCTGCATCCAACTCTCACACATACGCGCACAAACAAGTGGATGTACCTTGTGCAAGAGCATAGACATGGCATCCGGTGATGCCAGCAGGGCAGGCAAAGGCTGCGTGGATACCACGTTGAAGGCTGCGGGACTTCTAAAACATCAGCCTATGGAGCTTAATTTGCTTCTTTGACTTACTGTGTCGATTGCAGATCTGACACGAGCAGCTGACTGAGCCATCAAAAAGACAAAGACCAACAACTGATGAAGAGTCACAACTTTTATAATAGCTTGGCATCGTTTCCCATCTTAGAGGGCAGCAGACGTCTTGCCATGTGTCACATTCAGTCAGCGGGAAGTTCGTGGATGATGGTGAAGTGCTACTCATCCCTGAGGCCATGTAATTCTGAATTGGAGGACATCTGCACGCCCATCAGCAGTGTTTTTACTGTAAAACATTAATTTATCCTGAAAATAGGCAAAATTATATAACATAAATGTTTACTTTGTAATGAATTCTTACTAAACGCCACAATAAACTGTTGCCTTCAGAGGATCAATACAGGAGCAGGAACTAATGTAAAAAGAGATTCCTCTAATGTAAAGGATGCTGAAACAAAAAGACTAACAACTTTTAATCTTGTCTTCTCATCTCTCAAGTTCACTGTTGTGCTTATTTTTTTCCAATTTCTTACATTTAATGACCCAATCTTTCTATTTTGAGATTTTGTTTTCTCAGCCAGTTCCTTTTGAGCTAATTATTAATTTTTTTTTTTTTTTTTTTTTTTTTTTTCTTCCCTTTCTTGTCAGTGTGGACATCGTGCACACGCTGTATGTACGATGCACACCGAAATTAGTCTCTGCTTTTAACCCATCAACTAGTTTCACTAGTGAGCAGTGGGGCTGCTAGCAGGGCAGCACCCCAGGGAGCAATTGGGAGTTAAGGGCCTTGGTCAGGGGCCCCAGTGATTTACCATTGTGGGCAGCCCTGGGCTTGAACCTGGGTCCTCCACGCCCAAGCCCACCACTGTAACCACTAGGCCACCACTCCCCCCAATCCCTAATTGATACACTAATAATAAAAACAGTTTTGCTTTGATTCCTTTTCCAAAGTAATAAAATGTTCGTGTATGAGTCTCAGGTTAATTCAGTCTGGCAGACTCTTTTCATAGTTCTCATAACTATTAAAGAATTTCGCCTTTATTTTGGTGTCCTCACTGATTGAACAACAGCTGATTTTAATCTATAGAATTGTCTTTATTTAGTCTATTTTAGTTCCATTTTCAAAGTAGGAGCTTTGTTGTACGAAGGGATGTGGCTGTGACACAACTGCACACTGATTGATCAAAATAAATCAAGTATACAACAAGCGGTCCAGATGACTTACATGGTACAGTGACTGGGACGGTTCCACAGCCGGACAGTGCTCCATGAAGTTACCGTGGTGGACGCGTCCAACCTGTTCACTTCGAATGGTGCAACAACAAGTGTTGCCAGACTGAAATGGGTTTAATGCATCACGGTGGCAGTGCAGCTTCCGTCAAAAGTTGAACATTTTCTAACTTTTGATGCTTCACTGCAAGCGTCAGCCAATTAAGCTGTGGCTGCACAACTAGTGCGAGCCAATAAAATCGTTTTTGGGTTTTTTTTGCGTAGCAAGTATAAAGAAACTTGATTGGTTGTTTATGGTCTCATGAAGACACCACCTGTAAAGTCGTGTGAACACCTTCCTAACCCAAATGGTCCAGTTTTGAGTCACAGCCTGTGACCCGTTGCTCTTTTCTTCCCCCTTGTCTCTCTCTCTGTCCCCATTTCCTGTCTCATACTATCAATAAAGGCCACAAGAGTCATACAATCTTAAAAATACAAAAAAGTTATGGTGATTGGTTGAACGTAAGAGCACAACAGGCCAGTTTGTCACATTAGTCTCTAAAATACTTTACTAAGCACAGATCCGTTTGGTGCGTCCTACTATGGCTTTAGGATCTAGGAGGGTTCTCGGCATGATGGTTATTGTCGCAGCTTCCTTTATTCCTCATTTACTTTTGCTCCACCTTTTGGAATTAATTATACAATTTTTAATGCCATACAGTTTTAATTTTGTGATGGGATGTTTCTGTGACCAACCCTAACATGGAATAAGAATAAATCTTGTTTTGTGGCCAAGTATCAGCAGCACTGTGATAGATTGCCACAGTGACGGATGAAGAAGGGACTTCTCATCTTTTCACCTTTCTAAAATTCTACTAAAAGAATCAAACTCTCCAATACCTCTCCAACAAAGCTGGTCTTAACAAACATCATCTTGATGGAGTTGACCTCAATCCTTGTACAGCATAGTGAGTTTGCTGCTTCGACATGAGTGTGCACAAAAGCCCAAACACACACAGCACTCGTGCAGTCTCAACAAGTATTATCGGCACTAAACCTGCTCGTATTTCCATACCAGCATGGTGAGCATGCTGCCTGAACAAGCTTTATCATCAGCTCTTTTTCTCCCCTGGTCTTTGCTTCTTATAAATCCATGACAAAGCTCATGAATAAGCCTCATCAGCCTTTTCTCCTTACCCAGTTTCTGAGTTTTGCTTAAACTTCACCCTCTTTTGAAAGCTTGCAGAACAATCAAATGAAAATGTGAGGCATGCATGCTAGAGCGGTGAAAACCTTTTACCCACATGTTGTATCAATACTGTCATTCATTTTTTTGAACAATAAAAAAAAAAAAAAAATCATGCTGACATGGTAATGTGTGTGCTGGTTTTAGATTAATTCTGATTGCATGATGCTGTTCAATAAGTGCTGTGTTTTATTTATAAAATCTTTAATGTGTCATAAACACATTTAGGAACGTTACAATGTCAAAATCAGAGAAACGAGATGGCACTATGAAAGAAATCGTTCATGACTGGAGAGCTTCAGCTTTTACTAAAATGTGATTGGTTTACATTTCGAAATCGCGAACCAAGCAACTATGAAGTTTGGCAATAAGATATGATCATGTTTTTAATCCAAAAACAACCCGGAATCAGAAAGGGTTCTGACAAATCTTCCTCACGTTTGTCAAAAAATGTTGGACAAAATGTTTAAAATGTTTACAAAGACTGTTTGCTCTCTGTAGAGTATAATCAAAACTGTAAATAGCAGATATAACCACATGAGGAAAAGATTACCCTGGGAAACCTTTCTCAAGCAGTAACATTAAAAAATGCAACCTAAAACTTTATTGTGCAAAGAAGTGGCCTGCTGGTTCTTCTTCTTGTTAACTCTGCGCTCAGAGGAGGCTGCGATGGAACATCACACAATGAAACGTGTATTGTCATCCCAAGAATTACTATTCTTGATCTTCTTTGCAAAAAAAAAAGACACCATGTGCTCAAGTCCGCTCATTTATGCACTCATTTACCTGCTTGTAAACTGTTATTTTCTGTGATTAAGTATGGTTGCATTCCCAAACTAGAAAAGTAGCATTAGTTTGGATCGACAGAGGCTTCCTGCATGCTATAGGAACAGTTGTCCTGATCTGTCTCTGTCTCTGCACCAATAATAGATATGTGAGGATGCTGAAATCTTAAACGACTTGGCGCCACTAGAGGTTTTTACGTGTGTACCTGACTTCAGCCAACCAATAAAGATCAGTTCGGCGCTCCAGTGGCAGCTAAACCTATCCAAATGTTTGTTGGACATCACGTTCATCAGCAACTATAACTTTGTTGAATTACTGGAATCACGCAGGAAAGAATATAACTAATTATATAAGAAAATATACACTGACAAAGATAAACATGAAGTTATGAAAGAGATAAAAAATGCAGCCTTGTGATTTATTTTCACATTAATTAATCCATTTATGTGTACAATTTTATATATATATATATATATATATATATATATATATATATATGCACAACAAATAACTATAAAACATATTTCTTAGAAATCAATATTAAAGGACATGAACATAAATTTAAACATTCAAATTAGACAAACATGAAAAATTATGTTTTCAGTTAAACTCTTGCGATTTGTCATTTGTCTTTATATTTCAACATTTAGTCATTCTTATGTTTATTTTACTTTACATTTCCTCATTTATTTTATATTCCATGATAAAGTACCTAAAAGGAGTTGTTGCTTCACAGTTGCAACCAACATTCACTCTGAATCTTAAGCGGTGCAACTTTTGATTTTTAACCCACCTTTCTTAAACTTCTTTAGCACATGAACCTGGGAATAATCTGTATTTGTGACGACGATCGAACATCCACTCTGCGTAATAATCATGAAGCTGATAGTCTCTGGTCTGAGATGTTGAATGACTGATGTTGATCATCATCAGAGGGTCATGTCATAACTGATTGTGTCTCTTATTTCCACCCTCAGGTGGTTAATTATAATTATGTTTACTGCTTTATTCACTGACTAACTGTCCTTCAACCTCACAAAGAAAAGTTGAAAGTATTCACTTCTTTCTACGTAGTATCAGTTTGCTTTCACTAGTAGTTAGTTGGCAAAGTAACTTGACGAGGAACCTCCGCAACATCACAGAGTAATGTCTTTGACATCACATCAAATCCATTTGTACGTATATATACTCTAATTTAATCCTTTATAAGAAAGTAAACAAGTTGATATAGTTACACATTTAGTGTTTCTTTGATATCTGACATGAAATATATATTACTTTAAATTGCACCTTGTAGCGTGTATAATTTACAATGTACATGTGTTTGAAAAGAGACTGTTTTAATGTAATTTGTAAGATGTAGTTTGTAAGATGTAAATATATATATATATATATATATATATATATATATAAAATTACTCCACAGCATACTACAAAAAAAAATATTTTTTAAGATATTCATTTCAATGTATAATATACACTTTAAATAAAAAGACCCAGAGCTATGTGTGTATTGAGTCATATTTTAAATGGACGTAGAGATTCAAAGGAGTTCCAGTTTGGATGTAAAAGACAGGATAATGTGAGATTGGTATAGCCGTTTACTCGATCCAGCCGATGTTGGACATATCAGCATCAGTCCGCCAGGACACCACTGTAGGACACATTCCACTTTTCTTTTCTATTTTAATAGTTTGTGATTTGTTTTTGTCCCAATTGATCTACCTTGTCTTTCTCGCTTCAACAATTCTAGCATAATAAAATGTGGTATTGTTTCGCTAAACAGCATGTCATATGCTTAAAGGTGATGATGCTCCTTAGGGCTGTGTTTTGTGTTTGGCCAACAGTTGCGGACTGAAACACTTGTTTTCAGAGTTTGTTGCAGAAATGGGTCTTTCTGGCATCCCTCAAGCTCATCAGACTGCTGCCTGTTATGCTTGTGTAAACTTACATTCACAATCTTTTTTCTTGAAACGACCAATGAGCCACTGATGAAAACTGTGTGTCGTTGGTGACACAGTAAATGATAAAATAGTCTAACATCAGTGAGGGAAAAGAGTGCAATTAGGCATTTAATTGCATGTGACACAAGGCAATTAGGTCTTGTTAATGTTTAGAAATTAGGAAATAAGGTCTGTTATGCAGTTGCACGGGCAGGTGTGACTCAGCTGCAATGCAACCGTCTGACCAATGGAAAGTTGGTAGACTAGACCTCGATGACAAGCTGGTGGTGACCCCATTACTTGAATAGGGCATGTTAAAACAGGGAAACACCTACGCAGCGCAGTGGCCCTCAAGGACCTAGACTGGGAAACAATGTTTTACAGCAAATTTTACTAAGACTGAGCCCATAAACATATCCTCTGGAGCTTTTCTGGTCCAACTTTATGAGGGGTCACATTCTCGAAAAATAATGAAAGGTCATGAAGGACACTTTATTGCTTTACATTTGGGACCACATGATTGGTCTCAGGACAGAAGACAATACAATGGGCAGTTGATGTGGCATGATGACCTGCCAATCAGCCTTTGGCAAGAAAAAAAAAAGAAAAGAACAAATCACACTAGCCCCTACGTTGTTTCAGTACTCTGGGAAGACATCTAGTTTGCCTAATCCACCGCCGCTGTTGATATCTATTTCTTATCGTTTAACTTGGCTGCTCTCCCTTTAACTACATAACTGCTAATCTGTCTTTTTTGTTCAAGGTGGATGAAACACTAAATCACTGGACTTGTTACCCTGAAAGTGGTACTTTGAAGCGAGGACGGTGTTGGTAGAGGTTTAACGGGAGGGGTCAGAGTTGATGCGCTGCCGTTGCGCCTCCTGAGCTGGCAATAAAAGCAGTACCAGAGATAAAGTGGTGTTTTTGTGGAAGGGCTGAAAACACCACTTTACCCAGAGAAGTCATCACTCGGCTGATTCTTTCTGAGATACTGTAACATAAGCGTCTTTTTAAGGCCTATACAGAAAAGCCGCCGTATACTGAATGATTTTTACAGAACATCATTGTGATGTTACATATTATACAGATGTGTTAATGCGTTTTCCACAACAACCATAGTGAAAAATAAATAGTCGCATGGCTTTGACAGGTTTACTACTGACAGCAATTGACAACTAAGTCTGAAGTTTTTTTAAGCTTATCAAGCTGATTTATTTCACTTTCATGGCTACAGAGACAGAGTTAAGGAGAATACGAGGTATGAGGTTTCCAAAATGACCATAGTCTTGTGTCTTCTTCTTTCTTAGTAGTTTTTTCTCTTTTCTCATCTGTCTGCCTGCGTTGTTTGCCTCACCCATTGTCCTAGTTTTATCTTGGATTTCCCGGTAAATGCAGTTCCGAGTTATTAACAAAGTCCCGGCTGATTAATCCCGCCTCCCTGTCTTCTGCATTTGGGTCCTCACCACTACCACCGCGGGACACATCTCCCTCCATTCCTCCGTCCTTATCGCCAGCATCTCAGCTCTCTTCTCGGCGCGTTATTCGGCTGCCCGCCTCCTAACTCACATCTCCACTCAGTTACCATCATTTGGTCTTCTGTTCAGCCAACACAATGAACACATCAGCTTGCCGTGTGTGTTGCAGGTCAGGTGAGTACTTCGGCAAAGGCAGCTTTAAGCCCAGAAGCCAGTTGGAGGTGGAGCGAAGGTTAGAGCCACCGCGGGGAGCTGGACAAAGGGCACGAACTAACAGATTTGCACAAACAAGCAGATGTACTATTTAAAATCTATTTCTGCTCCTCTTTTCCACATGTGTCTGCTCCTTTGCTTGCTAAACTTCAGTGCAGTGAGTAAACACAACGACTTTACACTTCTGCTCCATAAACCGCA
This sequence comes from Xenentodon cancila, assembly GCA_014839995.1. Taxonomy (NCBI): domain Eukaryota; kingdom Metazoa; phylum Chordata; class Actinopteri; order Beloniformes; family Belonidae; genus Xenentodon; species Xenentodon cancila. The sequence goes on along the minus strand of CM026207.1, from coordinate 20,603,077 downwards.
ACACCTGCCCCCAGATTGGTAGAGCTCTTCTGCTTGCATGTGTGTGTGCTGGAAGGCTGGGGGGTGGGGGGTGTTGAGGCTGCCATGGGGGTGGAGCTGGCCTCCTATATATGTAGAGTACTGAACTATATATATATATATATATATATATATATATATATATATATATATATATATATATATATATATATATGCACACTCTTTGTTAACGTTATGTGTGACATCTGTGGATGCTTCTCAGTCACATCTATTACAGTCCTGCCAGAATAACAGCTTTGTTAATTATGTTTAAAATAAAAGTGGCTATTAATAGGGGAACTTATATGAAGTACTTTATTGAAACCGTGACAGCCCGGGGAGCAGACGGTCTAAATATGTCTACGTTCCCTCCACGCCGACAGACAAGCATAAACAAGAAAGGTAGGTGCTGAGCGTTGAGAGCAGCAACCGTCTGGATGAATGCCTCCACAGTGGAAAATGTTGTACTTTCTACACAACAGGCTTCATTTGCTTCTTTGGCACCTTGTGATCCAGAAAATCTGCTTATATACAAAGCAATTTGGGTCAGTTGTCGAAACTGTTTGTTTTCTTGGGGTTTTACTTCACATTACTGATTAGAGAGTCAAAGCATTGACGCATGTCTATATAAATATGCGCATATCACATCTTGTGTAATTTAAATATTGAATCTGGCCAGTGGAAAAAAATGACTTGCTGAATCATTTCCTGAAATAAGCGAAGTCTAAGCTAATGACACGGCAATCAAGACTGTTGTCTGCATGTGAATATGATGCCATCTGATCGTTTCTTTTATGAAAACGATGTCAAAGCCAATCACCAGCATTCACTTAGCAATTACTAGATCCATCTGAAGTCCTTATTACTACAATTATTAGTCAAGCATGCCTTTGAAGTCACACACATGACCGAAGACTATTGTCCCAACATAGTGAGGTCAGATTACTGCAGAGAAGGGTGGTTTTTTATCACAGTGGGCAAGAAAACCAAATTGGACACCGTAAACTTGGTGATTTTTTTATTTTTTTATAAGTATTTGAAGATAGTTTGTTAAGAAGCCTGGTCTGCTGTTGATTCAAACTACAGTCATCGGCTCAGACAGTACGCATGGATTTCACCTACTGATTACATCTATTATCAACGGGGAGACGTCGCAAGAAACGAGTCATTACAAGAAGAATTTTGCACAGTAGTAGAAAAGAAATAGAAATAGTTGTTGTTTTGACAATCAACAAACTGCAAAGTACCATCATGTTATGTGACAAAGAACCACTTTTAATTATTTTAAAGTTATAGGTGTTCATTTTTTTATTAATAATAATAATAATAATCTACTTCTTAACAGGTCTTAGAGTTATGTCGGTGCCAATGCGGATGAACAAAAACATGTAACATATTACACTTTTTCAGTTTAACAAGATCTAAACCAATATGCAGAGAATCCATCCATCCATTATCTATACCCGCTTTTTCCGTTTCCGGGTCACGGGGGTCTGTCGGAGCCTATCCCGACGCATATCAGGCGAAAGGCAGGGGTACACCCTGGACAGGTCGCCAGTCTATCCAGGGCCACATACAAACAACCAATCACTCTCACATTCACACCTAGGGAGAATTTAGAAAGATCAATTAACCTACACTGCATGTTTTTGGACTGTGGGAGGAAGCCGGAGTACCCGGAGGAAACCCACGCAAGCACGGGGAGAACATGCAAACTCCACACAGAAAGACCCACCGGGCCGGGAATTGAACCGGGAACCTTCTTGCTGTGAGGCAACAGTGCTAACCACCAAGCCACCGTGCTGCCTATGCAGAGAATCTAGCAGAGAAACTGATCACCACCATGTACGAGCAACTCTATTAAAGCTGATGCTTCTGCAGCTCTGAGGAATTCAGGTGTGTGTTAACGTGATGCACAAACAAATAAATAAATAAATCTATGTCCTCAGTTAAGGGGCTGCCAGCAGACAGTTTTAAAAAACAGCACATGGCAGCACAGCTTTCATTCCCAAGAACACAACGAGAGAGAAAAAAATGGGGATGTTTGGCCAAAATACATGTGTCATAAAGGAGAAAACCAAACAAAGCACCACAACACAAAGATCACATAGAATATTCAAACACAGAGGCGGAAGGGTGATGATTTGGGTTTGAGTCAAGCATGTCCGAACGCTAAAGCGTGGCTGAAACTGGGTCATGCAACACGACAACAACTTCAAGCACAGCAGCAAACTTGCAAAACAAACGCCCAAAAATATAAGAATAAAGGTGTTGCAAGGGCTCAGTCAAAGTTAGGACCCCAAATAAAACTGCTGGACATTAAAAGCCTGCATAAACAAACCCGCAGACTTCATGAAATGAAGCAACGTTTGAAAAAAGAGTGGACCGGAACCCCTCCAGGATAGTTATACACTGATGATGTCATAGTGAAAATGTTGCTAAAGTTGTTTCTGTTAGCAAATAAACTGTAATTAGTTAGATTTCCATGTAAGCCTATGAAGTTTACCTTACTTTTTTTCTTTTTCAATATATAATTACACGACGTAGCACGGTGGCTTGGTGGTCAGCACTGTCGTCCCAGAACCAGAGGGTCCTGCTTCAACCTGAAACTGGGGTCTTTCTGTGTGGAGGTTTGATGTTTTCCACATGCTTGTGGAAGGAGGCCGGAGTACCTGGAGAAAACCCGAAGGACTTGTGACCTCTTTACAGTGGAACTCTCCCTTCTGCCCGCTGACATCTGGGACAGGTTCCAGCAGACCCCCGTGGCCAGGAATAGGATTAAAGATTAAATGATGGATGGATGCAATGAACATCACAGGTGTATCATGTTGTTTTTTTGTCTGCGCTTTAAAATCAGATAAGTGCCAGATCGTTTTTCTTTTATTATTATTAATAATAATCATTTCATTGAAGAGGGTGCACATTTGTAACATCATTGTACACTTTGAAAGTGTCAAATTTAAATTAAATAACTACCAATGAATCCGATCTTCATTTTATTAAAAAAAAACAAACATCTCTACCACTTTCTTTCTCAATAGTTTACCTTCTCTTTCACTGTGATCTGTTTCCACTTGACATCATTTTACATCTTGGGCTAAAATTGGTTTATAGAAATACAAATAAATCACCGTCTTTTCCGCGTCTCTCAGAATCCCAGTGCGGTGACGCCGGACTTTTGTTCAGTGCTGACTGGGACAAATCTAACAATGTTAGACTAGGACATGACAAGTTTACAAGACTTGACAGTCTGGTCCACCCTTTGGCTCGAGTTCTGCTAAAGTGCATCCATGGATGAGGCACAAATGAACTACGGGACACTGGATTTCTCATATACTTTTTATTGCTATTATTATTTCTTGACAACTGCGTTAGATTAGACACGCGGTGATAATAGGATCCGTTTTAACAAATCCCATTATGAGCAAACCTTATGTTTGATGTGAAAATGTTTGAGACCTTCTCCTATGAAATATGTGTCTCCAATACATAAATAATAAAGCTACTTGGTTGAAATTAATTTTAATTAAATTTACAATTCTATACTTCAAATAACAGTGGATGAAATGTGGAGGACAGCAATGCTCGGTACCCAAACAAGTCTATCCCTGAGTACGTGAACAACTGTCCAAACAGCCGCTGATTAGGAAAGCAGAACTTCAGTACCAGTGGGTGTATACGGCTCATCAGTACTAAAGCAAATAATTAATTTTAGTGCGCATCATTAAGAAGAAGATTCTGTAATTATGAAGCTAAATTTGGAAACGTAAGTGCAGGCTGCACTACTCCTAAAGATGCGAGAAAATCCTGTCCGTCAAAGCTTTGAGAAAATGTTTTGTGCCTGTTAACAAATCTAAACCGTCCAGGATCGCCGGATTAGTGCGCACATGCATGCCTAGGTGTTCCTGCAAACACACACACACACACACACACACAAACACACACACACTGGCGCTCTAAATAACTTCAACCCACCTCCACAACAACCTTCCCTTCCTGAAATTTGTATGTGAGCTATTTGAGCATCTGTTGTCTTGTTTGTTGTGTGAGCAGAAAGATCATCCAAACATTTGTGTATATATATCCTTGAAGGCGTGCATTTGTGCGTGTGTGTGTGTGTACATGCATGTGTGTGTGAGTGTGCGTGCGTTTGCCTACAGAGGTATAGGAAGCTGACTCAGCCTTGACAGTAGCAATCGGAAACAGGAGACAAGGATTTGGCTGGGAGTGTATGCCGGCAGCAAGGTCGGATGCGCGCACACAACAATACGCAGGCGCACATGCACACGCCCCTTTTTTGTCTTTACCTTCTGTAGAGGAAACTGTATATCTTATCTTAAACAGATCAGAGGATTTAATTGTTCCAGTCAAGACGACAATTAATAAAGGGAAGCAGAGCGAGGGATGAATTTGGCCAAGTGTGCAATTAAAGCTGCTTGTGGGAGGGGTTGGGGGGATGGCGGGGGCATAAATATCGGCTTTTCTCTGGACACTTTTACTTTTCTACTCTGCCGCACTCTTTCACACACACGGCGGACCAGCCCACTTCCTTACCAACCCCATCTCTCACAGCACTGGCCAGACTTCCCACTGCAATTACTTATGAAACTTTTCAGGGCCGCCACACGTGGTCGGGTTTTTAAAGAGCTGCTTCCCCCTCCTCACGTGGTTTGGGGGGTATTGAGTCGTCACGACCCCCTGAATGATCACCGAAAAATAAGGCGGCATAGACAATAGCTCGTCTTGATGAATTCAATTCTTTCAGGACCCTGTACCGTTGTCCAGGCAGCTCTGAGCAAAACAATCGTTGCTTTGATAGTCCAAGAAACACACACTCACTCCGTTGCTCTTAGAGACTGCCCTTAACTACTTCCGAATTAGGATCTAAAGATAATATACATCTTACCGGAACTTGGGATTTTACTCCCTTTTTTTTCCCTTAATCATAAGTCTCTTTTCTAAGACTTTAAGCAATGTGTTCCTCTGCGCTTCAGCCAGTTGTGAGGAGACACTAATGCAGAAGAAACATCAGCATGCTTGCTTCCTTTGCAATGACAACACGATATTGAAAACAATATGACAGGTTGAACTGACCTGGTCTGTGGTGGAAGCGGCAATGGTGTTCGACTCAGACATGATTTGATGCTGTGACCCTGTGGTGCTTCTCTGCCGGCCACTCCAGGCTCCTTCATTCACACCTTGCCTTTCAGTTCCGCAGCGAAAGAGGGGGGAGAACACACAGTATACCCTCCCTTTTGCCCTGGCTTGATTAATGCCTGAATTACTTTCACCTCATTTCATCTGATGGAGCTCTGCTTCCTCTCCGCCTCTCTTGCTCATTCGGCATGGTAGCCCGCTCTCTCTCCCCCTGCCCCCCCAACACCACCTCCCCTTCCTCTGTGATTCCAGCTCTGCCTCCCCCCTCCATCCATCCCTCCCTCGTTCTCCCTGCACTCTTACTTTTTACTCACCCCCTCCCTCACTTTCGCCTCTCACTCGTTAACTTTCTCTTTCCGCCCGGTTTTTCTGTCACATTTCAGGAGTATGCCCCCTCCCTTCTTCTCCTCTGCCATCAACCGCCCACTTCACCCCCCCCCCCCCCCCCCCTGCCCCCCCCACCCAAGCCCAACTCCCACCACATCACCAAAAAAAGACACAGGAGAGATCCACAGTCTTTTTCCTCTACCTCCACAATGAATGGCTCATTGTCACTCTAGCACCTAGGCTGAATACAGAGCAAGTAAGCGGGAGAGAGGAGGACCTGTGATGCTGTTGGTGGAGGGGACGGGCACGGGCACGGGGGGAGTGTTGAACTTTAAGTTGAGCTGGCCGGAGTAATGTGGCGGGGAATAGAGGAGATTTGGGGGGCCCATGGTCTTCGGCCAAGCTCTCCCTCACTCCCTCACTCTTTCTCTGAACAGATTGATGCAAAGACACAAAAAAAAGTGGAAAGCCCGAGAAGTGAGGAGCCTGCACGCCTTCCACCGGACTTCTCTGCCCCCCACCCCCCTTACTCTCTGTCTCTCTTATTTCTTCCGTTTGTTTTCAGAGGCAGCTGCTGCAACTCTGCAGACCACCAACAACTTCCCTTTCAGCGGTACTTGACTCTTCCAAATCCTCGTCCGTCTCTACACCCTGACATTGCCAATGCCCTCCACCCGCCCGCCATGTCACTCTGAGAGGCTGGCCCGGGCCAAAGCCCACCTCCTGCACTTCGTTTGTGATGAGTTCACAGAGTTACACCCTTTCAAATTTAAGCGCTCCCCTTCTGAGCCTCTGCTTAAATGCCCACATTAATGTGTCTGTTTGCCACCATACGGCTATAGGCTACCCACAAAAACAAAGACAGAGAAAGGTAAGAGTGCATCCACAATACGGGAGCGATTGAGAGATCAACTAAGCATCACTCATGTGGCAGTATGACAACAACATCTTTCAACAAGTCACTCAGCATCAGTTCTCTGACTGGCAGTGATAAGACCGGTGTCAAAAGTTGACAAGCTATTGGCACGCAGCCTAATGGGTGTTTGATAGCTGCGGACAATGGCAGCTACCGCTTGAGTGGAGGCCCACTAGTAATGTTTAACATAAGACAAGCAACGTATACAGGATGCTATTCATTTGTCCCTCGGTTCAGAGCAATAGAATCCCACCGGGGGATGCAATAAAAGAATCATTAGCATTTACCCACCCTATTCAGTTTGCAGAGAGGAAGTAATAAAGGCAAAGAAAAAAAGCGCTCCTGTCAAGCGACTGCGATTGTTGACACATTTAGAACAGACAAAGCATTGTTTAATCAGCACTGCTGCATGTATTACCCAAACAGTCTGCCCGCCTTTCGTAACTTGCAGCAGCTGATAACTCACAGATTTTTCAACCGTTATTTTTGGCCTTCAGATTAGCTCATTGCTGAGTTCTCACACTAGACACAGAAAAGCCCAGCGTTGACTAAACGTATTTAGCAAAGTACAAAAACATTTTCCCATTAAAACATGAGAAATGCCTGATTTAATTTCCCCTCGGTGATGCTCAACTTCTGCTCCAGTACCTATGCAGAGGCTGCACCCATGCCCCTCCACGTTAAAGAAAGAAGCAAGCAAAAGCTGGCTTTGAGGTGCGGAACAGAAAAGACGGTTAGTGTGACTGTCCCCGAAGATAAACTTCACATTGGAGCTCGTCGAGCAGCGACAATCAAACACTAAAGTGTGAAAGTATGAGAGCGGTTGTCCATATTCCCATATCATAGAAGTTACTAATTATTTTAATGTGATTTAGAACAAAATATTGTGTTGTAAGAGAACATAATTTAAAGGTGCAGGAAATGTACTAGGTGTCACACTAAAGCAGCAGAATTTCAGTTTCAAACAAGCGTAACCATAGCTGAGCTGATAACCAAAGCGTTCCTAACTGCTCCACTGTTCCACAGGGAACTCAGACTCACTAAGAGCATTTTAAGAACACATTTTAAGTCCAATTTGAGAGACAATGAGGGCGGTAATCCTATAGGGGGAATCTGAGAAGTAAGGAGATGCATCATTGATATTTGATCCTCAACTCTCTTCAGTATCTTCATCTTCTTTGCTTTATCTTTTTTAGTTTTTGTTTTGAACAAATCATAGCATAACCATCTTACGCTGTTTGTTTCCTATCGACTGTTTTCAAATAATCAACCCGTGTTTTGGTACGCCTAATTTTTCTGTCTGCCTTCGGCAAAAAATATGGTTTTAGAGACAAGTCAGGCGACTGAGTCGCTGTCAGATCGCTGTCACTTCTATAGGTGATTAGGCAGTTCATGTGATCAAAAAATGACTTTAAGACTCCTGATTACAAAACAGAAAGTCATGTAATCTAAACAATCCAAAAAATTTGCCACCTCTGAAACTCACATAGTCTGAAAGCTCCAAAAGACGCGAGCGCAACGGTGCCAGCTGCCATGAAAAATCCTGCTGACAAATGTTCAAAATCCTGTATTACTTTAAACTTCAACAGTCTGTGTTTCTTCTTGTGAGATAGCACAAAGCTTTCTGTTTGCAACACGGTGTGCGATAGAAATGCAACCTTTCAAATAAATACACACTAAACACTTAACTTCACCGCTTGAACCAATAAGTGTGCAACTTGTGAGACCTGATGTGGCAAATAATTCACAAGGCAGCAGACACAAACCCAAACATCAGTTGATAACTCCATCTTACGCGTTATCATTAATCTGCTCAAAACTTGCAACCTCAGCAGGAGCAGTCATCGGTTACTTGATTTCACAGCAACTATCCTCGCTCATACGTACTCATTGGATCCTTCGTCAATGTAGGTATCCATTCACTTTTAATAGGGCATCATCAAACCCTGCTGTATCAGAATTGCTTCCATCAACGGTTCGGGAATTTTCAACTTTTGTGCAATTGTACAAGAGAGTGGGACAGTTTCAAAGCAGGAAGCCTACTAGTGTAACATACAGAAATAAAGTTCATTTGTTGTTTACAGTATGCTCAAGATTTGTCAAAAAAAAAAAATGTTGATTGTTGCCCCACTGCTGTGTAAGACCCTCAAGTGGCAACATGTTAACCTATTTAACCCCTTTTCTATATTACCATTTTTGACTCGGATCGACCTAACTCGACTCATCTTGACTCTACTTGCCTCGGTCTCAGTCGTTTTCCATTAAAATTCATTCCATCTCAATGTGGGTAAGGCCTTCATGGCAAGGCAATTGAAATGCGTTGCCCCATCGCGCCCTCGCTGGATGTGGTCGTTGGCCACGAGGCACAGAAACATGTGGACCTCGTTGTTGCACCACGGAGTAGGTTTGCTTTCGTTGTACCAATGTTTAGTTGTAAAGTAGATATCACTGTTGCCCGGTTTTAAATATGGTGGTGCGAGTTGCTCCCAAGACTCATCGGAGATGTTACTCTCTGGCGAATCGGTGGCCTGCTGCCTGGTAACGTTACATTTTCAGCCTGACTCAGCTCAGTTAGAACCCCGGCCAAGTAGGTGCAAAAAAAGGAGGTACTAACAGGTACTATCACCTAGTGGAAAACCCTAAAACTTCCAAGTACAATCTTATCAAACACATCAAAATGGTTACCAACGATCAAGCGTAATGCAGCTACAGAAATAAGACACTACATTGTTTGAGTATTCTCATACAAGATTGTGATGTCAACAAAAATGAAAACAATGTTCAAAATATTCACCTGCTATCATTCATGCTGTCATAGTTTTGATTCTGAAACCTGGATTGGAAATATTAACTGATTCTGCCAAAAGTAAGTTGGCAGAAGTGAGTATTTACATTTATGCATCAACTTCCAGTTTATTACACTTTATTACACTGCTTCCTTGCAACGTCCTGTTCTGAGTTGACGGATGGAGACAGGAGTTGCTGGGTTGAGCTACAAGCATGTTTATTGTGCAAGGCTGCAGTTTCAAGAAGTGGCATGAATGTTGCTCAATGAAACACAAGCAACGTTATTTGGCATTAAAGGAGCCATCAGGTGAAGAGGCCTGAAGATTAAGTGAAATAGGAAGACTGATGAATCTCAGCAACCAAGTATATAGAGTATGTTTTTCAGAAGCAAGAGAAATTCCTCAAAGACAGAAGGAAAGCCACAGCTATAATGGAAAAAATTTACTGTCCTGAATGACCACCCCGTGTCATCAAAAAGCCCTATTTTTCCACTTAATAAAGCATTTGCACCCACAGTATAGTTGAAAGTAGGCATGTCATCCCAGAGAAGTGTAAGTGATGTTCTGGTAACAATCATCTCACAGTTATTTAAGTTTAAAAGTAAATGTAAAAATAAAAAAAGATTAAAAAAAAAAAAGACCCCAAGATACTTAAACTCCTCTACTTGAAGCAGGACATCTCCACCTACCCTGAAAGGGCAAGATTGACAGACGGATTGGTGCACCGTCCGCAGTCATGCGGTCGGTGTACCGGACCGTTTTGGTGAAGAAGGAGCTGAGTCGTAGAAGCTCTCCATTTACCGGTCAATCTATGCTCCCACCCTGACCTATAGTCATGAACTTTGCGTAATGATCGAAAGGACAAGATCGCGGGTACCACCAGCCGAAATGAGTTTCCTCCGCAGGGTTGCGGGGCGCTCCCTTAGAGATAGGGTGAGAGGTTCAGTCACTCTGGAGGAGCTCTGGGTAGAGCCGCTGCTCCTTCACATCGAGAGGAGTCAGCTGAGGTAGCTTAGACATCTGTATCGGATGCCCTCTAAGCGCCTCTCTAGAGAGGTGTTCCAGGCATGTCCTACCAGGAGGAGACCCAGGACACGCTGGAGAAACTATGTCTCTCGGATGGCCTGGGAATGCTTCAGAATCCTCCCAGAAGAGCTGGAGGAAGTGTCTGGGGTGCGGGAGGTCTGGGCATCTCTGCTTAGACTGCTGCCCTCATGACCCGGTCCCGGATAAGCAGATGAAAATGGATGGATGGATGGATGGATGGATGGATGGATGGATGGATGGATGGATGGATGGATGGATGGATGGATGGATGGATGGATGGATGGATGGATGGATAAAAAAGACCGGTATAATATCAGTACTCTGTGGCTACCAAAAGCTCAGGTATCGACATTATTGTCTGAAGAGAAGTTAAGATGGTTGCTTCAGCTGCTAATGATTGCAAAGAGTTTGGAAAGCTGTGAGGTATACAATTAAAGCACAATTTACAAGATATGGCACTACTTCCGAATACTGGTGCACAAGTATAGTTCTGGCTGAATATGACGCGAGCTTTAAGTGAAACATACAAGCCGCGAGCAGTGACGTAGCAGGCAATAAGTTAAAGCTGTGTGCATCAAGTCAAAATTTATTTACAGCGCATGTTAAACAAGAGTAAACCAAAGTGCTGTACAAATTGCCTAGATAAAATAAAATGTCAACATTACATTTTTAAACTGAGAACAATAAAACACAATGCAATAAAAGAGTATGGAAAATATATACATAATAAAAAGGACAGTAGTCTATGTCAATTTATGACATGGAAAGACACTGAGACACTGCGTGTTGTGTGTGATAGTGAATAAGCATCTGAGACTAAATTCAGTTTAAAGTTTTAGCAATTAAACATTTTTGCAATGAGAGGTGACTAAAAGGAGTCTTTGCTTTATTAAGGCATTATTGTGACCTATGACAATATTTGAAAAACAGACCTGTGTGTGATTCCTTCTGTATGGTATCAATACAATATGGACTTAACCATCAGTCTATTACTGAGATGTTTTGGGGCTGGAGACCCTCAGTTTAATAATATATTTATCCATATCTCTATGTTGCATTCATGTATTTTACCAGCTATGTATACTTCACCCATGAATATTATTGTACTGGAGGTGCATAAACTGTGAAAAGAGCTTGAAAAAAACAACCTTAAAATGGATATTGTAATAACTTCAATCATCCCAAGTTCCATAAACATATGCGCACACACATGCAAACAATTAACTAAACTTTAATTAAGAAGCAGAAAGTGTTAAAGTAATTAGTGAAAATATAGTTTTTAATTTTTGAATTTGATGGTAAACAAACGGATGGGGGGGGGGGGGGGGGGGGGGGGGGTTGCACTAATTGTCCAATTACATTATGTGATTTACCTCTAATTAGAGAAGCACCGATGTTGCTTATGATAATATAAGACCAAGTCTTTTTTTTTCTGTATTCTTGCTTCAACTGAAAACATTTAAAGAGAGAATAACACTGAACAATCACTGGGTCAGGATTGTTACTGCCTATTCAAAGGAACCAAAGCCATTTGATGGAGCTGACACCGCTGTCTTGATGTCACATTCTGAAGCACCGGACAAGGACCGGCTTCCACATGCAAACGTCTATGGACAGGAGGAAAAGACAAGCGGAGAGGAGGACAGGCAATAAAACAGTGATAAGGTCGAACGGGTCTCCTCTGGCCTTTCCGGTTAACTTTTCATCACGCCAACATCGATTATAGGTCAGCCCTGGGCCAAACGCGACATTGATTCTCAGACCCATCACAGATCATACAACACAAGAATTAGCTCAAGCTCACTAGACACTTGTGTTGTCCTCTCACTTGTAAGTCGCTTTGGAAAAAAGCGTCTGCTACATGACAGTAATAGTAGTAGAAATGTAAGTTTCAGACCTTTCAAAGGTCGAGAGAGAAATAAATAAATAAATACTTAAGCCAACTAGTCCTGCCTCTGTTCCATTAATTTAATGCTCCAGCAGTGACAAACCAGTATTCTTAATAAAGGCCGCAACAAATATGTAGTAATTTGAAGATAATGTAATGTCTTACATTTCCTCGTAAAGCTCATTAACTGCATGTACAAATCAACTAAGTACAAATATGTATTTGCAGGTTTTATCCAGCTGGGATTAGAAGGCAAGTTGGATTTTGTCTCCCTGGAGAAAAATTAGGAGATTGAAGGAATTTAACTGCAAAAAAAATTAAATAAAACTATAAAATGATCTCAGATCTGTTTGAAGTTAATTTTGTATAGAGACTTCCCTGTCTGCTTTCTTTCAAAATCCTGAAACGTAATAAACAAACCTGCTCTTTTCCTGACTGTAATAGACCCAAGGAAAGTTTTACAGCCATTTTTCACAGTGGGTTAACATAGCTGTGCTTTTGACACAATACTGCCATAACTAAACTGTAGTTTATCAGTTTTAAACTGTTGCTGCACTTGAAGTTTAATGTGATTGCAGCGTTACAATCAACATGGCTTCTGCTGATTTGAACTCAAGTTGCAAATCAGTCAACGCAGTGGCACTGCTGTCAACTGCTGAATTGGAAACCACAAATCAGAAGCTCACATTGGCTGCAGGTTAAACAATATTAACCAATGACATTGCAGCGGGGTTGATGAGGCATGACTTTCTGAGGTCACATCGGAAATTTACACCAGGTTTAGCTCTAACGCTGACCTGAACCAGCAGTGACTTCTCTTAAACTCTTAAACCAAAATCCACTCAGTCACTGTCGCTGTCTTCTTCACTCTTAACCCTTATTTATACTTCTCAGTCGAATCTACGGTGTCAAGTTGTAGACCCTCCCCGTCGACACAAACGCCCCACTGCAGAGCTCCGCGTCACCGACGTGCCCATCCCGACGCATAGCAGGCCAGTCCATTGCACATATAGAGACAAACAACCACGCTCACATTCACACATTCAATTTAGAATGATCAATTAACCTACATGCATGTTTTTGGACTGTGGGAGGAAGCCGGAGTACCCGGAGGGAACCCACGGAAGCACGGGGAGAACATGCAAACTCCACACAGAAAGACCCACCGGGCTTGTAAAATACTTTATTTGGTCCATTGTTATGTCTTAATCATATTCAGGGAGTAAACAAGGGGAAACTCGACACTGCAAGCTACTATAGAAAAGAACCCACACCGCCGTCTAGCAGCTGGTGGTGTACTTACAGAGCGACACAAACAATAACACAGAAGTACAATAATGTACAATATCACAGAAGCATAAATCATGCTTTAGAGCTCAAGCGACACGGTTCCATGCCTGAGGTGCACTTTTGGAAAAGACTCATCAAAAATTACAAAACTGCTTACATGGACATCATGGAGGTGTGTGTTTATGGGTCACATCTCCTGACTTTACAAATGCCTTTTTTTTTCTCTGTATGTGTTGTTCAGTCAAAATTATAATTACATTTATTTTGCATATTTGATTTAAACTGGAACCCATAGGCAGAAAGTTACATCATAACAATTCAATCTGATTTTAAAGTTTTGAGGACTTGTTGCTCAGGTGTGCTCATGTAGTTGGTGAAAATTAAAAACAAATCAACCAACTGCCTGGGTTGTGTTAAATACAGGATATAGCACACTCTATTTTGCACATTCTTCTAGTATTGGAAAAAAGCAGATTAAATGCTCTTAGATGTAAAGGTTAATGTCACATCATGACAATATCAGTCAGTCCTGAACGCAGTCTGTGATTGGTAGCATCAATGGGACTCGGCCAGGGCATCGTACTCGTCTTCCCCGGACGAGCAGGAGGATCGTTGATGTGGAACCCTGACTGTCTTACTTGTCAAGCAACAAACACCATTTCTTCCTCATATCACTTTAGCATTTCAGTGGCAGAGGAGTTTAGAAAAAAGAAAGATGCAGCTCAAGCCTGAAAAAAGAAATCTCCTTTCATTTGATTTATTTCTATCGTTTTCTCAGGTTTTTCTCCCCTTTTCGGAGCATCATCATTAGCAACGACAAAATAAATTCAAATACCACCGCATAATCACGGCAGATATACAGTATCTCTCCACTGCCTGTCTGTCAGACCTTTGTGTTTCTAAAGGCCAAAAAACACAATTAAAATTCAGCGAAGAGTTACAGTTTGGACACAGTTTCAGTTATGTGAGTCAGAATCAGGGCCGTCTTTACTCCCACAGTTCAAAGGTGATACCTGCAGGTGAGTCTGACCGTGTTTGGCCTGTCAAGTCTTAACGGTACATAATACATGAAGTTGATCTCCGCAGCAGGAGCTGATCGTCACAATGAAATTGATGCATCAGTGTTAAAATGTTTGTATGTCTCACAAAGAAAAAAAAATAAATAAATAAGAATACTGTAAATATGTTTTCACTTAAAATGCTTCGTTGCGACTTTAGACAAAATAAGTATTGTGAATAGAGCTGCACAATGCATCGTTATCAAAATATCAACATGCTCAACTTCAATATCCAACAAAAACAATGAATATTGTGATAAATGCTACTCTTTAATATTTTAGGTGCGGTGTTAAACTTCTCTCTTCCTTTAAATAGAACGTAAGAAGGTATTTCATTTTATTCTCTGGTTTTGTCAGTACAAGCAGCAAAAGATCTTCGCCACTTGATGCTGATGCCATCTTTATTTCCTTATGTGTTTAGAATTGTAATCTTATATTCACAAATTTGCATTCATCTTTACTGTACAAAAAGAAAAAAGAAAAGAAAAGAAAAAGAAAAGAACAGAAAAAATATTTGAGAGAAAAAAGACTGATTAAACAAATTATATATATTAAAAAATATATATATTAACTTGCAACATGTATTCATAAAGTCAGAACTGTGTCTTAAAAATTAAGATTTCTGAGTTTCAGGTTAGAATTTCTGAGTTATACATTAATAAACTGAGCGCAAAAGTCTAAATTTCTAACTTTAGGAAGTCAGTACTTATAACATTATGACTTGATGAATATTATTGTTTTGGGAGAGAAAGTGCACTAACTATTATAACTGGATGAGACATAATGCCTGAAACCAATTAATTTGTGCTCTGTAGCTGGAGCTAGAAATAAAGAAACACGGTTTCATCCGCAAAACTGTTTTTTGTTTTGATCTTTTTCTCAAATGAACCTATCATGTCATTGTAGTAATCTGTACTTGTACCATTTGTACATTATTCACCCAGTTACTTGGAGGATTATTACGTGGTGAGGGAAGGCAAGATAAAATGCATTTCAAAGCATTTTTAATACTTTAGTACTGCAATATGTTGTCAAATAAATTTAGTACTGAAATATATTATAAACAAGCATTAAAAGACACACTGTAACTATGTGATCTTATTTTTTTTGTTTGATTTAAATTTTATCTAAACACATAAATGACTACAAAAAAAGTCTTGACAGGACTTCTTATCCTTTAAACGACTAATCTTACACAGAGCCTTTTCTTTACACATCCTCTGCAATCTATATATCTGTCCCTTACAGCAATTAGGATAATTTATCTTCACCTCTCATTAGCTCAGCATGCCTGTGATGGGATGTCTGACCATGAAAAGGGCCTTAAACTGAAGGCAGCATTGCTACGCCCGACTTTCTCTTCCCTCCTGGGTGGTTCATGGGAGAAATCGCTGAGACGGTGGAGGACTGAGCATCCAGGACTCATGCAAAAAGGCTGGATGAAAAAGTGAAGGGAAGACTAGTGACGGGAGAATGGATTGAAGTTCACAATCAAACAAGCACCACAGGAGCTGAAGTCCAGGAGGAAAGACATGCAACGCCAGTTCTGCTTTGTCCAATGCAACAAAAGGACAAAATGTGTTGAAGCGCAGATGGAGGGAAAATCAATCTTTTCCTTTCCCAGTACAAAACAGCACTGTAATTGGAAGTGGGAGAAGAAAATGTGTTTCGTAGGGTGGGGGTGGGGGAGGGGGCATGACACATCAGCTGCAGAGCAAATAGGAAAAACATTGAAGACTGAAGGAAAATAGGAACAAGATTCGGTGGGTGAGTGATGTTTGTCCAGTTGTCCAGTTGACCTGAACCTGACACAACCTGTCCTTGTAAGAGACAGATACACAAATGACCGCACGAAGCATAAGAGAGCAAATGAGAGGGAACGGAGAGACATTTCCAACGCTTGGTTAAACCTAAAGTTTACATATAAAAAATTTCTCCACCCATCCCCCGTTCCCTCACCCCTCACTACTTTGGCTAGGAGGGCCCCAGCTGTTCCCTCTGTATAAATAGCGTGAGGCTTCAGTTCGGACCCCCGGGGAGAGCGGGGCTCATTGGAGAGAAGGCATGGGAACAAATCGGGCCGGAAAAAACGCACAGCATACACGTTTTGACAAACATATGGGACCATCGCTGGGCATGAAAGTGAGAAACATGTGAGCAAAGTTGGCCTCACATGGCAGAAGTCGCCGTCGCTCTGTGAATGTGACATGACAGAGAGGGAAAAACAGCTAGAGAAAGACAGGACGCATGTCTTCTTCGTTCGGTACAAAGACAAAGCACTGTCCAAGGTTCTGCTGCTTCATGCACACAAGCTTAATCCGCTCCTCACCGCGTGCAGATAGCGCCGTCAAATGAAGAAAACTGCCTTCACATATATGAAAAACAAGGCACGCTGCAGTACGAGTCCTTGATTTGTAGTGAGACATAAAAAGACAAAAAAACTACACACCTTTAAATAGCTATGTTGCAGATCAGATTATCGTCTACATCCCCTTTTTAGTTTCTCTCTCAATTTCCAGCCAAAAACCAGAGCTAACTTTCTCAGCTTTCTGGTTAAATTGAAAAAATGTACTTAAGCAAGGTCCTGGTAATCTAAAGGCAATACGGTTTCTAAATACTGAACACACAGCAATATGTCTTAAACTTAAAAACAAGTAACAAAAAGTGGGGTACAAGCAATTTCCATGTGACAATTCAGGCAAACTGAGGTGTGCATCTTCAAATATGTTAAATGAGATTTCATTCATTCATTTTTGTTGTATCAACCATAAATATCGATATGGCTCGGATCTTAGAGCGTTCGACCACTGGTTTGACAGTTCAATGCCCTCCACGTGCTGAGACGTCCTCAGGATCGACCCCCCCCAACAACACCACCACCACCGACACTGCGCTGGAGACTCTTCTAGAAAAGCAGCTGTTCTCCAGTTGTGCTGCATCTGGATCTGTAACATTTGGCCAGATTCCATAAGGAGACTTTTCATTCAAATTTCAAAGACTTTATCTCGTCTGATGCTGCATCTGTACTGCTGACAGAGCTGCAGCAGTTTCCATGCTGGACGAGAACTAGCCTCAGTGGGGTTTTTTTCCTGACGAAATCTAAAGGTCTCAAACACAAAGGGGCCTTTTTCCCTCTGTGTGCGCGGGTGAACATACACTGGAAGTCAGTTGGTGGTGGGTTACCATTTCAAGAGTGCCCAGCAGTGGACGTGTTTGGCATTTGTGGCCCTTGTCTCTCAGTTGTTCGCCTGTCACAGTGGCTGGTGTTTAGCTGAAGCTGGGTGCTGCCTGTTTATATGATTGCATTGTTTTGTGGACTTTTTTTTTTTTTTTTTTTTAATTCCTTCTCTGGGAGCTGGTCAAAATTGCAAGATTGAGAGACATTAAAGACAAAATTGTGTCTGACGGATCCCCCCAGCCACCCCCACCCCCCCCCACGCACACACACCTGCCCCTCAGAGCTCCGTCTCCCTCTCGGTTCACATCTGTTTGTCGGCTCTTCGCCCCCGAGGCCGTCAACATGGTTGCTGAGCACTGCTGTTCACTAAGCTGGACGACTGGCAGCTCAATATGTTTCTTACGTAAGTCCAGAGATGAAGACAGGACTACGAGCTCGCTCGTTTCACCTGTGAGTGGATGTTAAACCATGTGGCGCTCATGGTCGATAACATGTGGTTTAAACATGAAAAAAAAAAGAAAAAAAAAGCCTCTGCTAAAAATCCCAATCCTGCACATACAACCTGACTACAAAAAAAAAAAAAGAAAAATCACTGTGTAACCAGGAAAAAAAAAAACTGTTTGTAAACTGTGAATACAAAACAGAGTAAATCATTTGTAGATCATTTATAGTTTACATTTCACTAAAACAAGAACAGAGGGCTTATATGGACTGATTAATTATTCAGTTTTCGCTCCCTTTTACAGCATCACAACTTATATTTATGTGTTATTCTAAATTGTGCCCTTAATATGTTAAGTGCATCACCCATTATGCTTTTGCATGTGCGCATTTCTGTGCGCGTGAGTGTGTGTGAGTGTGTGTGCATGTTTCCTGACCTCGCGGAGGTTTCACTATTTCTTTTCATTTAGTTTCCACTTCACAGCCGCAGCACACATTAGGCCCACAACCCCTGGGAAATGGCACACACACACACACACACACACACACACACACACACACACACACACACACACACACACACACACACACACACACACGCTGAAGGGCTCACTACTCAGGAGTACTCTGGGAACAATCACAGCTTTAAAAATAATAACATTGCTGTGTAATAACAGAGTGACTGTACCTGTTATCATATGACTGACTCCATTCTCCCTTCTGTATACAATTTTACAGTTTTTTAAACGTATTTTATAAGCGAGTCCTCCGTCTGCTCAGAGGTCTCCTCCTGGTGAGATATGTCCAAAACACAACTCTCCTGAGAGCGTCCAGAAGGCATCTTGACCAGATGCCCAAACAACTTGCTCCTTTCAGTTTGGAGTAGCAGTGACTCTCATTTATGGTAAAATAAGGTCCCATGTCTGAAAGCCTGGGCTCTGACCGCCAAAGCCTCCATCTAGGACTACCACCCCACCACATAACACCAGACCTTTAGAGCACCTCCTGCAGGTGGCCAGTCCCTAGGAAGGTGGTGCATGAATCTTGACTTTGTGTATTTTGTAAAATGCCCTTTCTCAAAATTATATATATATTTTTTCTTTTTAGTTAATATAAAGGAAAAATAAATCAGTTTCAAATGTTGGAATTTCAGTTCGACAGAGGAAAACTTCACATTCAGGTCTGAGAAAGATCCACTGGACACTAATTTGAGCTCTTTTTAACCCTAACCCTAACACCAAATCAGAAAAAGTTAATATGCTGGCATGGGTTAATTTGGAGAATACATTCTTACATTTACTCTCACTTTTATTTCTTTGCAAATCCTACGAACCCAACAACTACGCAGCAAATTGAATAAAGCACACGTGCACACTGCACAGGCTGCCTGCCTGAATTAACTCCCAGGGATGATTTCATTTGTAGCTCAGGCCTGCAACCGGTCCCAAAAAAAGTTGTGACAATAAAGTTCTTACCACTTTCCAATGCTTGCATTTCTTTACACATCTCTTCCAAGACTTTCTGGTAACGAGGATAAATAAACATTTCAGTCATTTCTTTTTTATCCTGTTCTTCCTGTTTCAGATAATGTTGTTATTTTCCTCTTTCAACTTCCATCTAGTGCTAAATTGCCCCTGTAGAAAACTTTATTTTGAGAGTATGTTGCAGGCCTGAAGTGAAAAAAAAAAAAAGTTGCCAAAATACAGTAAAATATCTGGGGTTCATACAAAAAATAAAAGTTGCTGTATAAGTGTTTTTTGTATTTTCAATGTCATATTTCTGTCGTGTTGCAGACAAAGGAAAAACTGGCAGATTAATAAAGTGAAGAGAAGAAGAAAAAAAAAACTATCTTAGAGCTGTCTTTGGGACACACGAGTGTCTGAATGTATTTAAAAAAGAACGCTGGAAAGACCGTAATACCTCTGCAACCACGAAGTGCACATTTATCCCAAATATCATCAGTCAAAGACAAATCCCATTACCTGCTGATGTGCACAACAACTTTTCTGGCAGGTACTTGACTGGCTTACGTTCCACGAGCAGTAGTTTAGTTGCTTTACTCAACATATCTGACAGGAATGGAAAATCTGTTGAAAACAGGCTGCAAGAAGCTGCTGGTGACAGTGTTTATAAAGTGTAAGAACGTCACTGTTACTCAGGTTTGCGTTTCTTTGCTGACAGAGCTGCCAACTTGAAAGATTGTGCAAATTGCGGAAGTAAGATTAAAGTGCTCGACAGTTTCATGCTGTGATCCCAGGCCAGTCTTACGTGACGTCTTGTCCCATTTGGCCTTGATGGTGATGGAGCAGCAGCTGTGGTCTACACAGCCGGACATGTGAATGCAGCCCCTGAGCAGACAAATAAGCAATATGGGAGTCCAACTCCTCCTTCTTCTCCTCCTCCTACTACAATCCCAACACATACATCTAGGAAAAAGAGGTTTTAAAGACTGCAAGTGGAAAAGAAGTAACTAAGGAGGGAAAAACAAAGAGACAGCAACCTCCCCGTCCGGTAAAAGCTCGTGCCAGGGCGCCATCTGCTCATCTGCTCAGCTGAAGTCATGGCTTCCAGGCCAGTCAAAGACAGTGCAGTAAGATTGACGAGATGGGGCTCCTTTTGTCAGTGTTGTGAGTGAGCAGGAGAATTAACTTTGGACAGAGGGAGTCCTGGCAGAAGGCTACCGGTCGAGCCAAGCGGTAGCAGGAAGCTTGCTCCTTGTGTGTCTCCAGATTTATGTTGACTGGTCCATCCACCAACCATCTGGGCTCAAATAAAAAACTCTAACCTGAGTGAACGAGCAAGGACGTTAAAAAAACAGTAACTTCCACACTTTGAAAAAACAAGAGACAAAGGCAATTTTGCCTCTTTAAATAGAGGTGAACCTTAGTTGATCACGCGTGAAATGTGACGGATAAATCACGTTTACAAATTTTTGTTGTTCTGGATGTGAAAAGGAGGGTGAGGAGGAAGAGTTAAAAAGAAAAAGAAAGGCCAGATAAAAGAGCTCAAGGAGAGGGAGCAGCGGAATAAAAACCGAAGTGACAGTTGGAGACGGGAACAAGACGCTCGCTCACATGTACACACAAACTTTCTTTGATTCGGCGTTGACCACTCTTAGCCAGGGCTGACATCACTGTTCACTACTGCAGAAAACAACGGCTTCAGCCATCAAAGCGGCCAATCACAAGCGACGGCCTCGGCGTTACGTGTGCATGAGCAGCTGCCCGCTCTCGGACTGCTGCCGTCTTCTTGCAGACTCTGCGCCTTCCAATTATGTGTCATTCAAATAACCTGAGAGCAAAATCTGTGCTCTTTGTCAAAGTAATTGCACTAAACTAACCCGACGCCGCAGTTCACTGAACTAAAATCACTCACGTTTTTATGTTGTTGATACAAAGCAACAGGCTGCAGTGACCTCATATTCACTACTAATCTGTCTTTTAGCTGTAAAACACTTTATTTTTAATTCACACATGAGAAAGCTAGAAGACCCTACAGCCCTGGGAAACCAAACACCCACAACAGTCAGCACATCTTCTTTTTTAGACGCTCACTGCTGACTTTCCAAAGGCTTTCTCCCGAGTGTGAACAGAGATCGATGAGTTGCACTTCAACTTTATCACGTGTAAGCACATGTAAAAAGAACCTGTCCTGTGCTAATCTTTAAATTACCTCTGGATCTCAACAAAAGACTGACTGGCAGCCTGTAACCGAGCTGCCAACTTGGCAAAACACCTGCGGAAAGTTGCAAGAGTCAGAACCCAATCTTCTTCATCTGATGGGGAGCAGGAGGGGAGAGGAGGCAGGACTGATAACGTCCTCCTCTTAAGATGAGACGATGTGCATGCACTTTAACGTGAAAGTTAATCCTGAAAGGACGCAGAGGAAGCGGGGAGGGTATCTTCAGGGAGGAAAGCGAAGCTTCAAACGAGTGAGAATGTCAGGGAAGTTGGAGCTTTCAGTTTGTGTGTTTATCATCGTCTTAAGACGGACTGAAGGACTTAGACCGAGGGAGAAGTGACCTGACTGTCAATGACACTAAACTTCTATTTAAAGCTTCCCCATCAGTTCGGGCCTGACAGCGAGACATTTACCTCCAATCTCTTATCAGCAGTAAAGAAAAGAATCGGTTGTAGAATTGTGTTTACTGTTTGAGGCAAAGATCACATTTGTGGGGCAGAGTGGAGATAAACTTTTGCACCTGCAACTGGAGACAACGTTTTGCACTCGGTTGAGTTTAGTTGATGATGACTTTGCCACTGTGAATGTTTTCTGTCTCCTGCTCTCAAACACAAACACAATGATTAGTCAGATGGCGCTAAAGGCTTATTGAGCCATCCTTCCAGTTGGAGTATTTAATCATAAAAAAAAAAACAACAAAAAAAAGTCAGTCATAACGATCTGTTTTTGAACGCAGAATAGTCGAAAGAAAACCTTGTTGGACTCCTGTGATTGAAAATTCAATGCAAGGAAAACAAACCACCTGACGTCAAAATTGTGGGAGCAGGAAAAACAGAGTTACTCAACTGGTGGTCCAGCAACTGCCTCCCACCAGGGCGACACAGCTGACATGTGGCTGCATCCACGTGCTTTTAACAGCATGAGTATGTGTGCATCATTCACCAAACTAAAGGAAAACTTACCAGGATCCCAGAAAACTGCTTCTCTTCCATGATTAGGGACTTTGTCGGCAAAGACCCTCTGCCTCTCTGCTACCGTCTGTCTGTCTGTCTGTCTGTCTGTCGGTGATGGACTCGTCCGCCTCTTGCTATCAGAGCCGGAGGTTTTTCTCTCAGGTGGCCGAAGCTTGCTCGAGCGTCTTCACCCCGTCACTTCGGGCTCTCCGTCTCGGGTCCCCCTCCTTCTTCTGTGTTGTTTGCAAGTGTAGCTGGAGTGGCGTCGCTGCTTTGTGTTAATTCTGCCCTAATCCAGAAACTTTTCTATGCTGTGAAAGGAACACGTGACAGGCAGAGAGGGGTGGAGGGAGGAGAGGAAAGGGGAATGAAGGAGAGGCAAAGCAACATTTTTAAGTTACTCGTCCCCAGGGAGTGTTCAAACCTTTTATACAAATAAACATAAATATATATATATATATATATATATATATATATATATATATATATATATATATATATATATATATATATATATATATATATATATATATATATATATATATATGTGAAAGAAGCACAAATGTGTAGTAACAGATTTGCATATTGTAGCCGAGCCAGAGCAGCTGCTACAACAAAGTAGCTGTTTGTGATGACAGATTAACTGTTAGGGAAACACTCAGACGACACAGTGACTGCTATTGTAAAGCAGCCAAACAAAACACAAAAGTTAAAACACAAAAATTAAACGCTCCTCTTGCCAGTATACTCAAGTTTTTTTGTTTTTTTTTTGCCCTATGTGATACCAGAACACTGTTATGAAAGAAGTTTGGTATCTGTACCAGGAATTATTTAGGATTTGAGCTAATGTTTATTTACCTGCTTATTAGCAGATATTTTACGTGATTAACCTATAAATACGGCGTCTGAGCTGCAGCTGTGCAGCTGAATATACCGGCAAAATTAAAAAACGACCGTCGCGTTTAGCTGACGCTGGATTACCACAATTGTTAATCAATCAAATTATAAATACATTTATTGCTTTATATAAATTTTCATGGCATGTTACAACATATTCAGCTGTCATGGATGTGAAATCAAATGACTGAGACCAAAACTGTTTTTTGAACCAGGTTGTAAATATGTTGGACATTTTAATGCGGGAGTCGCTGAAGATCGACTCGCTTTAGCAGCCAGCCTCTAGTGGCCACTCGAGGAACTGCAACAGATCGTAGGTCGACATGAGACTCAACCATTTATTGAAAGTTTGCGTAAGTATGGACTAATGAGTTCACTGAGATGACTTAGTATCTTAGTATTTGTATGAAATGCAAAATATATTGAAAAAAATACAGATTACAATAAGACAATGACAAAATAAATAAAAAAAATCAAGCTAAAACCATACAAAACATAAATTTAAATTAAAATTAAAACGATAAATGTTGTAAATACACACTAAAACAATAGATGTAAAATCATAATAATTCAATTTCATTAAATTCACCTGAAGAACAGGTAAAATAGTAAAACAACAGAACCAGCTGATCCCTAAAAGCTGCGGAGAGCAGAGATGCTTCAGGTCACCTGAGCCAGCCCTAACTATAAACTTTATTAGAAAGGTTGCTTTTAAGCCTGATCGTGAAAGGAGAGAGAGCGTCTGCATCATGAACAGCTGGGACCTGATTCCACCAATAGAGGAGCCTGACAACTGAAAGGTCCGCCTCCAACTCATGTACTTTTGCAGTTTGGGAGAAGAGAGAGGTTCAAATTGGGAGTCATATGATCTTCTCTGTTTATCTTCATCAGAACTTTGGAGTTACAATATTACATATGGTCAGATATCTCCTTTTTGAAAGGCGTAACTCACAAATGTGACATTTTTAGGTTTCTCTTATCAATCAAAGTAGCTCTAAATCACACCCCCACACTCATTTCACTAATTAGACACCAAGCGTGTTAACTACCAACTCAAATTAGCTTTCATTGAAGAAATGAGTCTGTGGATTCACTTACTTTTGTGCAGAAAACAGGAAAAGTAGTAGTTTCGAGAGGTTCACGTACTTTATATATAATTGGTTCTAGTAACTGCTTGGAAAGTGTTCAACAGAGAAGTCAAATTCTCATGTTGCTGTTTTTATCAATGCTGACCTAAACAGTCATGACTGTCTTTCTAACGGTCATGTTCTCTTGCAAAGGTGCTTTTTTTTCTTAATCTGCTACAGAATTTGCTTAATACTAAGTTAATATATTTTAATAGTGTGTTATATGGTGTATTAAGTCAGATTTGAAAGTGTAGATGTAGAAATAGTTCACTTCCTATAAATTACTACCTTCACACTGAAGTTTTGTGTTTTAACAATGTTTATAGAAATTTACAGTACGATGTGAAGACAGTGTGGTTTTTGTGTTTCACCAAATCCCTTTTTTTTGTTTGTTTTTTTTGTTTTTTTCCTGCTCTGTCACACTAAAGTTAGCCAAATGATCAACTTAAAAAGTATATAAACAAACAGTTTTGTTTCAAAATAAAGTACTTCAGCATGTAAGTAAGACACTACAATATATTTGATTAAAAATGGTTTTAATCATGATTTTTCACAACTGATGCCTCAACCACTCTTGCTCTAGCGGTGGATGTGCTCCTGTGGAGCAGCACCTCGCTGCAAGGGGCGTCCTTTACCTTTCTCCTTAAAAGGTGGTAACAACCCAAACTCCAAGTTACAGACTTACACACTCATCAGCCAAAACATTTAATCTAACTGGATCAGGGAATGTTTTTTTTTACAATGCAATGTTCCTCCAGACACTGTTTTTGGCACATGCACCTAAACGTCCCTGTGGCGACAGTCTAACCCCCCCACTGCACCAGCTTTCTTTTACAGCAGCAGAACAACACACCTGAATGTTCAGGAACAACTCAGGATACACAACTAACACACCAAACCTGATACTGAATCCTAAAGATCTAAAAGAAAGAAAAACAATCTGATGCACATCCTCACGAGATATTAAGATTTTAAAAGAGAGTGCTAATGAATTATCAAAAGTTTCACGTCCTTTCAATAGACTGGAGTGTGAATCAAAGACAGCAGCTCTTCAGCATGTCTCCGTTAATGTGACTCTTTCACTGGCTCAGGGAATAAAAATAAAAACGTTAGATGGTATACTGAAAGGCACTCCAGGACGAGGAGAGAAAAGCAGCCAAATATAGCCCCCATTCAGTGTTGGGCACAGAAAACCAAACACTACGACTGTCACATGTGCAAAAGCCCACGGGGACTCAGACACTCCCCATCATACTCACCGCGCTGCACACTGATAGAAATACGACAAGAAACAAAGCCAGCTTAAAAATGGAGTCTTACCATCCATGGTATGATGCTGAAAGAGTAAGAAAACAAAGAAAACATCAACTTGTGCATCGGCAGAGGGAGCCACCTCAGCTCCTGTGAGACTAACTGGTGCGCCGCTCCAACTCTATCCCACTGGTTGACCCATCAGATCTTTGTACACGTCTACGGGCCAGTCCCAGGAGGAATGGCAGCCAGAAGTTGCATCAAACTCACTCAGACCTTAAGCATTTCTGGGCTCTTGTGAGGGATTTTCCAGGTTTGTAAATATTGACCCTTCTAGTAAAGATTATATCAGATCCCAATGTTGACATATGGTTCAATTAATCAATTAATAATAACTTCAAGGATGTGATGTTGGGCCACATAGCAGCCATTCATGATTTTAGTCAACAACATTTTCATTTCCAGCATTGTGAATAAAATTAATTGAATATAGAGATAATTTAGATTATTTTAAACATAACACATTTGATTTAAATCTACTTTCTTTTGATTAAATGATAGGAATGATGGTATGAGCGTTATTGATTTATTGTTTATTATACCTTGCTTAGGTGCGTGCAACAAGAGCAACCTTCTCACAGGAGGTGACAAAAAAAAGAGTTTGATGGCATTGGGAAGTAAAAAAAAAGAAAAATTCTGCTGAATGAGACGGGCAATTTCAAAATTCAAAAGAATTTTCTCAACAAAAACGGAGGGCACAGATGAAACACGAGCAGGTTGACGTGCAAAAAAGAGGACAGGAAATGGCTACTGGACGTACTGTAAACATATGCTGTTAGTATGAGGAGCAGCATGTTACACCTGAGCTGCCTGTTACACCTGAGCTGCCTGTTACACCTGAGCAGCCTGTTACACCTGAGCTGCCTGTTACAGCTGAGCAGCCTGTAACACCTGAGCAGCCTGTAACACCTGAGCAGCCTGTAACACCTGAGCAGCCTGTTACACCTGAGCAGCCTGTTACACCTGAGCATCCTGTAACACCTGAATTGCCTATTACACCTGAGCAGCCTGTAACACCTGAGCAGCCTGTTACACCTGAGCAGCCTGTTACACCTGAGCAGCCTGTTACACCTGAGCTGCCTGTTACACCTGAGCTGCCTGTTACACCTGAGCAGCCTGTTACACCTGAGCAGCCTGTTACACCTGAGCAGCTGCAGACTACCCATTCATATTTATATCACAACACTTCTAATGTGTTTTAACGTCATGGGTCAGCAGAAAATAATCAGACCCGGTCAGAGAAGGGTTGGGCGATACAGAAAGTCCCTGAAAAAGACAAAAGGAGGGCAGAAGAGCAAAAGAACATGTGAACATGGTTATGTAAGGCACCGTGTTAACGTTAAATAAATCAGGGAGAATAGTGAAAATTTAAGAGGTGGAGTAAAACGATTGTAGTGATGTTTAGAGCAACTCGTTTCCTATGAGCTCTTCATTACCTAGTAAATCCACTAGGCTTTGGACAACATTGTGGTTTAACCCGTTCACTTTGACAACCCAATACTGTTATCCAGGAACTACCTTTTAAAATATATGAAGCGTTTAACTCAGTCACTATCTGTGACTGCTTCGACGGCAGAGCCTCGAACCAAAAGTGGGCAAATCTTTGGGGAGAGTACGAGTACGACAGACTACGACGAAGGTAATGGCACCGGGTCTCCTGCTGGTTCGACACGGAAACAAATAAAGCATAAGTCACCTTATGAGTCAGCCAACTACCTTATAGGAGGGTTAAGCTTTATTTAAGGGTGGTGAATAAAACGGCCACGGCATATCAGCATTGCCACACGGAGGAGCCATACGAGCACGGCAACACATGAAACAGCGTCCCACTGTGGCAACGACAGGAGAAAAGCTGAGGAAAACTACCTACATTTACTGAAGACAGGATTTTTATTTAATGTATGTGTGATTTAGTGTAAGAAAAACCTTAGGCTTAATTAAGTAGGCCAAACAGTAAGCAAAGGAACTATCGTCACTATTATTGCACTTTTTTCTAGCAGCCTATATTGCTTTTTTTCTCACTTGAATGAAAAAATGTTTTAATTTAACAAAACACAAATTCTTTCTTGGGAAAGTGTTTTAATTTAAGCAAACATCCTCCGTGAGGCCCTCCTGCATTTTTAAAAAGGCAGAGTTTTGTTGTAAGATTATTGAAATATTTGATCTGTTGTTTCATTTCTAAATGGAAAGTAAAATAATATTCGCCTCCCCTTTTCTTTTTTAGCTTTACTGATCCAAAAAAATGAGGAAAATACCAACCTATCATTTTTCTAACTGAGTTGCTGCAGACAGAAACCAACATCTATATTGCTGTTAAAAAACATCATGGGACCTTCTTACAAAATTAAAAGCCTAATTAGATTAATGAAAACTTTTCAAATTAATTTTGGATTCTTGAACTATGGTGAAAACAACATCCCAAAATGAATATATACATGAAACATTAAAAACACTTATTTGTTTGTCGGTTTTTTAATCTGGATCTTTATTTTTGTTCCACCGCGGCGCTCTCATGCTCTGGTGGCCGTTAATGTGCCCTGCAGAAATGCTTCCGTTCGTTTTAGCCATTAAAAGGATAAAAACATGCCAAAGACCTCAGCTGTGTGGCAACATTATATTGCATGAAGCCTGTCTGGTAAATACGCAGTGTCAGTCTGCCAACTACGGTGGAACAACAGCCACGAATAGTATTGAACTGTGATGGTTTGAGTGAGCAGCTAGTCGGGAGCACCAAACCCCTGAATGGCCTTTCTGATGTGTGCAGGTGGAGCCTGATGTCAACTGGTTCTCCTGGTTTGCTGCCTATTAGAACTGCTAGCCCTGACGAGACGGGCCTGCCTGCAGTCTGTCCCCTACAGAGTCCCAGCAACCCACTAGATAGGGTCTCTTGGCCCACTTTCACCCACACCTGCACCTCCTCCCAGTGGCCTGCACTAAGGACCAAAGCTCAACCCTGTCAGCATGGTACCACGCAGCTCTGGGGTTAAGACGGTCCCCACCAGAACCCCGAAACTAAGCTTCAAATATTCGTTGAGTCCATACAGCGGTATTGGGGCCAGCCCAGTCGAAGTGTTAAAATTGTCCTGTCACTTATTCACCTAGTAGTAATAAAGATGGTAAAAGTCTGTGTAAAAGTGTGTTTTTCATGTCTAACATAAACTAAAGTCTCTTCTCAAGCATCACACTGATGTAAATTTAAACAAGCTTCACCCTATGAGAAGCTTACATTATGTTAGGTATTTAGAAAATACAATGGGAGCCAGAGAATCCCCGAGTATTTCTTTGCTGTAGCTGGGGAGGAACATATCAAACCAGAGCAACTTAGAGATAAACAGTGTGGTTATTATTTTATTGTAATTCCTCTACATATTTTTTGTCACAAATATCAAAGAGGGCAAGTAAGACTTGTTAAATTGTTTCCATCGAGCAGACAGACACGACTCACAGTCACACAGCTGTTCTGCATCTGCAGCGTAGCAGCGCGGGAACACTTGGTTCCCCATCTGACATGATGTACAACACAGTGGGCTCCGGATAAAACAGCAAGTGTTATTGTCACGGTTCATACAACACATCACATTGTTATGCCTGTAAAGAATGGATGTCTATCAAAGAGGTCAGTGTGCAGCACAGTGATTGACAGGCTGTTTTGTCATGATGGACAGCAGTCTTCTCACAGTCTGTCCCGATGAAACAAAGAAATTGTTACAGGAGCCTGAACTATACTACACCGAGTAAACTGGGACAGCTCGGCATCACCTCAGACAAACAGCTAAAAAAACAAAAAAAAAAAAAGTACAGGTGGGAATGAGAAGCATATCAATATCGTACACATATATTCTTCCCCTGTCATGCTTTGCTCATCTCTTTTCCCCGTCTTTGTTCCCTCAGTTGGGCTCCCGGTTGTTCCCTGTCTGTTCTGCATTCCCGAGATTCTTTCGGATTATCCTGCCGTGGCGGTGTTTTCAGTAATCAATAAAAGTCACTGCTTGCCACTCCAGCCTCCCCGCCGTCTCCGTTTGTTTCCTCGACAGCACCACATTACGGCAGATTACTTTGCGTGAAAAAAATATGATCAGAAAAACCGACGTGAGGTTTCGCAAAAATGAATAATGATGCAGATAAAACAATGACCAACCACAAATCTGCTAAAGAACAAATATAAGCATCGGAGGGTAGAAAACGATGCCTTAATGCCTTGCAAGGGTTAAATAAAATCAAATAAAAGTCTGTCTCATGCTGCCAAATGCTTCAAACTTAGCACAGGAGTTACCAACATAAATCAGAGTTTCTGCGACAGCGTGGACCCGTTTTCAGATGCCCTGCTCGATGCCCTGCTCGATGCCCTGCTCGATGCCCTGCTCGATGCCCTGCTCGATGCCCTGCTCGATGCCCTGCTCGATGCTGTTTGACATTCACAACGCTGCATGCAAAGAGCAATTTCTGAGAAAGTTTGGGTAAGTTAATGAAAATTATCATATTTTTTCTAATGTCCTAATGTATGATCACACAAAAGCAAAGTCTTTTTTTTTTTTTTTTTTGCAGATTTATCTTGTAACAAGAGGTTTGAAATATTTTAGCTTTACTTGAGAGCAGTCTGTCCTTTCAGTGGAGTTGGTGACATGTGAGGGAGATTTATGGATTTAAATTGCCGCCTTACTGCAGGTGCGTCCTTTTGTTGCACCATCCAAACCACCGTAACAGCACTCAACAGACTCAGGTGCTGGTCGTCAGGCACTAGACACCAAACTCACAGGATCTGAAGGCACCAACAGGCAGCAGGCTAGAGACCCCACCCAACAACTCCCAGAGGATCTACATTTATTATGTTTTTTTTGTGTGTTGGTACCAGAGCCTGCAGATATTAGGTTTCATCATTATGGACGGACTATACAAAGAAGGACATCCGAGCCAAACACCTACAGTAGCTTCCCTACAAACATTTTAAAGAAGCACAACACCACTTGTGGTTAGTATCATGTCATAGTACGATACTTTTTTAAGAATTGTCGCAGTAGTTGAGCTAAACAATGAATCAAATCAAAATTAGGATTTGAAATAATAATGAAGCACAGTGACTTTGTAGTTAACAGTGTTGCCTCACATCAAGAAGGGTCCTGGTTCAACTCCCGGACCTTATATCTATCTTATATATGTTTTATTTATTTCATTCGATTTTGTTTTTATTCCTATGTTCAGCACTTTGGTCAGTGGTTGCTGTTTTTTAAAGCACTTTAAAAATGAAGTTGGTTTGGCTCAGTTAGGATATAAAATGTTATATTGTCTTTTCTCTGTTTTTCAAGTTCTCTTCTGCTTTCTGTGCACAACATGCACTTGAATAGAAAGCGAAGTTTGTATTGTTTGTTCTGAATTGAGAATATTTCATTTATTTGCGGAAAAAATAAAACCTGTTTGGAGAATTGTGACCTACAGAACTGAGGCTGAAGTGAATCATATAGTACTTAAAGAATAACATCTCTCAGAAATACTGCAACAATCATTTTAAAAGAAGAGGAACAAGTGTAAAGTTGAGCTCCTGATCGGCACAAACTACACCAAGTTTCTGAAAGTCCCAGCTGATTTTGAGTGTAAGGGAAAAACAACTGCTAGGGCTGATAACAAAGGTTTACGTAGGGGTTAACATAAAGGGGAGTACTGGAAAAAGAAATATGCAAATTTATGTTGACGATAAGAACATGCAAAACAATGGTAAAAGATTGCCTAAAATAACTGCCACCAAGCAATTATGTAATAACTGTGGTGCCTCTTCTATATTAATAAACTGTCCCCTCTATGAGTCTCTTTACGAATGGGTCAGACCAAGATGTTCCACATGAATTATTAGCTTTAGGTCTGTTTTTCTCTGCAGGGAAGCTTCTTGTTTTTTTAGTCTTGACTCTTGACATGGCTGAACACATCATGATCCTGAAGGGGAGTAATCTCTTCCCTATGAAAAAGCGCTTTCACGGCATGCTCTGTCACGTGAGATGAAAGTCCACAGGTAGGGTCGCCAAACTGTTTCACTTTCCATCCAGATGGGCTGTTTTATGTGGCCATGAAGATAATTTTATAAACTTAGACACCACTTCTCCTAAGACTTAAATCATCGCGCTGAGAAGCTCAGAACCAACCTGAGATGTAGTCTGGCGCACTCTAGTGGTAGTACCGTGTTTTACAGGTAAAAACCACTCTTCCTATTACCGGCTGACTCTTTCACATCTCTTTTCTTTTTATTAAAAAACATCATGACTCTATTAAATGTTTAAAATTTGCAATAAAAGCAGCTATCATTTATACATAAATGTGTATGAAGAACACCTCATTTGGCAGTGTTATAGTATTGCATTACTGCTAACATGCAGTTCTTTCTCAAATTCCTTTGTTTTTCTTCAGCTCTGTCCATGTGCCTCGTCTCCTCCTCCCCCTTTCCCTCCTAATGGCACATTTGGGCATTCCAGAGGTCCAAACATGTCTGGACCAATACTTTACAAAAGACAACACTGAAATATCTGAGGACAATGCAGTGAAAACTGTCTGATATAAGTCATGAGAAAATTCCACTACAACATACATGTGATTCTTGACCACATACGATATTTATCATTTTTATTTTGGTTCTTTGTGATCATGTTTCATTGCTGTTTGTAGTTGAATTCATTTCTGCTCTTAGGGCTTGTTGAGTATGAACTTGTACCGCTTTTACATCACTTTGGTGGTGAAGTCGTTTTATAGAAATAAACTTTGGTTTGATTTGACATCCATCCAACAGCATTAGCGTTCATTAACATTTGTATTGAATGTAACAGTAAGTCTGTGAGTTAATTAGGCATTTTGGTGCCGCACAGCTTATAAACTAAAGCTTCACTGGAGCGTTTCCATCCTCCTGCTGCTGATGCGGTGGTGAACATGAACGCTACTGTTGAAGGATGTGAAATCACAACAGTTTGTCCAATGAAACTAAAATGCCTCCATTAACCTTTTTTTCTGTAAAAATAACTTCTACAGCTGCAGCTATTTTTACGCTGTAGCTTTTGTGATGATGGACGTCAGCTGGTCGCTTCGTTTCTTGTCTCTTTTTCAATCATGTTTGCATACTGCACCCAACTGAATGTGAAAAACACTAAACAAACACCGACATTTAAATCATGTCGATGTGTTTTTTAAAGCTCCCCCCTCTCTAGAATGATATTAACACATATTAACTTCATAAAAGAACACAGCTATTATTGTTTTTCTACATCATTTACATTTTTTACATTCTACATGTCACTTCAGTTGCACGACACAACTGAAGCCATTAATCGTTTTATCATGTTTGTGAACTTGTATTTTATTCCTGTATAGTTGTTTTCCTATTATTGCTGTTATGCATATTTGATGTCTTTCCTTATTGTCTGATGACAGTATTTCACTTATGTTTTATGTATGCATGCATATGCATTTTTTGTTTTGCTTAATATGAAAAGCAAATTTCCAACATGCAATATAATCACTACATAACAAAAATGTCATATTGAATCATTGAGGGTGTAATTGATGCAGGCGTTGGTGCCGCATCTAGACCACGTCTTTTCAGATAAGCTTTTTTTTTCTTATTTCAGCAAGTCAAAGCCTCGTCCATTCCTGAGTGTACCACAACAGCCTTACTCTACAGGATGGCGGTGCCAGGAATCATTGAGCTCAGACTGTGAAAGACTGGTTTGGGGAACAAGAGATATCATTTTCACACATGGATCGGCCACAGCAGAGTCCTGACCTTAACGTCGAGGAGAATCCTCGTCTTTACACAGACCTCTGACTCTCCCATCATTAAGATCCTGGAGTCGGGACAGAAATAAATAAACACTGCATCTGTCCGTCGAAGCAATGCCACAACGAATCCATGCTGTATTAGAAAAAGTTACTTTTTTCTCGTCACCCAGGCAGTCTCCATCCCCTTCTGATGAAATGATAAAATTATGTTTGCTTTAAATATCAGCCCAAAAAAATGCCTTCATACATTTGTTTTTCTCTTTCCTTTCCTGTGTATTTTATTGACTTTCTAGACAGTGTCTCAACTTCTTAAGAAATCAGGTTATAAGAGAATTATTCCTACTGTAATATCTGTATGATTATCATTTTTATTAAAGTCTATCTATTAAGTTTATATATTTATGTATGTCATAATGGCAAGATCACAACTGATACTTGCCTTGTCTATAAAGTTTCTTAAAAGAAGTTGAGGTTTATTATCAATGAAAACAGATCCATCACAGCATCTATGAAAAGGAAGTAAACCCCTCTCACACTACCTTCCCTTTTCCATCTGGAGTCCTGAAAAGGGGGGAGCCCCCAATCAGTGCCACGTCTGCCTCCCTGCTGACACTTCAGCCGCCTTTAAAATCACCCAAAGCGCATTAAAAGTTGCTCAGGCATGTGTTATCGTTGTTTTCAGGGAGAAAGCAACTCAAGACATGAACGCTTGTTGATTGTTTCCCTCCTACAACGTTCTGCCATGTCTTCACCATTAAACACGGACTGCTCCTTTAAGAGGATTTAAGCACATTATTGTCCAGGTCATAGCCGGTGACAACACGCTTATTAACCACTAAAGCACAACACTTTCCACCTCTCATTAGAGACGCGTTGTCTTACCGTGGAGGTGAGGTCGTGTCTCCTTCCCTACACACCTGTAAGATAGGTTATTAATTATTGTATTTTTTTTGTTTCTGTCAATATTTGGCTTGTTGGAAGTTGCATCACCTTAGGTCCAGGGTCCCGCCTTGGTCACTGTCTGGGCAACAACTCCTCCTTAAACCCCTCCCACCTTTACTCCAAAGTAGGCTGTGCGGGGGGGGGGGGGGGGGGGGGGGGCGGGGGGGGCAGCAACACGTGAGGGGTCTCTGTCCGACTAGACACACACCCACGGACCCTCAGAGACTGCATCGCTGTTCATTTAATCATAATTTAATCCCGATAACAAAGCCGGCGCTACCACACTTTCAATGTGTAAAAAATTAAAAAAAAAATCCTCCTATGTTCGCAAACTTGAGGGTTTTTACAATGCGCACAGCAGTGATCATCAATCGATTTTTTTTCTCCAGCAGCAACTCTCCTTGCCGCCACATATGTGGTGAACACGTGTTCAGAAGGAGAATGAGCGTTGTTCTTTTGTTGTGCGAGCATGCCGCAACCATTCTTCACGCAGACCTCCGTCAATGTTTGGGCTGTTCACTTTTTGCTGGCAATTAATTGCAAGCGAGACTGAATTCACCGTGCACGTGTGTTTGGATGATAATGACAATTAAATTCTACGAAAATCCAAAGAGAAAGCAGAGGTGATGAACCAATGCGATGGTCCAGACAGACAGGTGCGGTAGCCGGATGCAGTAGCCCCTGATGAGACAGGGGAGCTTCGAGGCTTGTCTGTCAGGAATAACAGATGCAACTGAGGGATGGATGATGACACTTAGGAGGTTTTGGCATGCAGATGGGGGTTTTTACCTTTTTTCTGGGCCGATCAGGTTGGAGGGTTGTGGGGAGTGAGACGGGCTGTGCAGGCGCGGAGATGGTCATAGGCTGCGTGGGGTGAACGGGGGGAGCAGTGGAGATTGGTGGTAAACATTGTTGTGATGATTTTAGGGGGGTTTGGGGGGGGTGGCACGCCAAACTCATCTAGATAGTCCTTCACATTACATTCAAACTGTTTTTAAATGCTCTGTGGTGCTGCTTTGGCTCAAATTGTACATAAATGAGAATTTCCTTTGCTTGCTCATTTTTCTAATTAATAACGAGGGAAGGTTGACCATAAAAAAAAGCATTCCTGTAATAAAAGCTGTTCCATAAATGCATGTCAGAAAATTCAACAGATAACATTTTTCACCTATAAGAAAGGGTTTCCAACAACATACAGTATGTAGCTGGAAAGGTTCTGTAATGCCTTGAACATGTCAAAGTGAACTGCCGTGAATGCTGATTTAGTGTCTCTTAATTTCTAAGAAGACGTTTATTGTTTTTATAATGACTTGTGATTTGCAATCATAATATCACACATCTGGCATAAACACTGTGCTGCACTCCTTTATGACTTTATGACGAGCTTTAAAACCTAGTCTAATCACTGACACGGGTCCTGCATTCACACAGAATCAGACTCTAACTATGCTGCAGAATCTTATTACCTGTATATGCCATCTGTACATATGAATTCTGTTGCTCGAGGATGCTAAAACTCACATCAGTCAAGCAAGTCAGGACCGAGAACTAAAAGTTACCTTCACTGTTAGTGGTCTGCTAAAATGTGGAGGTCAGAGTCTTTCCCCGGCCTTTCTTTGAGCCAGAGGGGTGAGATTTGCGTCAAGGCTGAGTTAAAGTGTCAAAAAGTATGGAAATTCAAAATTAAATAAATAATTAAATACTTTAATTATTGGATATTCAGTTAAATAAATAAATATAACAATAAAATAATACAAAATTAGTCTTATATTAATAAATATTCCAATAAAAATTAAAATGACAATGAAATTATTAGAATTAAATTATACATTATTATTTATTTCATGGCATATGAAATCAGTGTATTTTTTATTTCATGACACTTTTATTTCATTATGGTATATTTTTTATTAGTGAGACTTTTATTTTTTAATGCCTCATTTTAAAAAAAGGACCTTTTCTTCTCAGAATCTGAGCTGCAAAATCTTGACATTGTGTTTCCAGAGTCCATCATTTAAAGGTAAAGTGTGACCATAAATCAAAGTGTTGTTAAAACATTCAAACATTTGGATTGTCATCTGTTTCTGCCAAGACACAGCACAAGCAGAGTTTGACTTCTGACCTTGAGACAGTTGACAAAACCCAGAAGCCTGCAGTGTTAGGTAAACACAGCTACAGGCACACATGATGCTTGCTTCCTTGGCAACACACACTCACAAGCACTCGCATGGAATACTAAAACATTATTCCCACTAAACTGAACTGACACAAGGATTGTGCTGTAGAGTGGTTTAACATCTACTTTGTTTGATTGCTGTTCATGTTAAATCCATAAGGATTTTTCCCAATCATATCGATTTTCCTCTAACTCTGCGATAGTGTCTTTAATGTATTTACTATTTGTCAAAACAACACAGTCTTGCAAAACCACCCTTTGTAAAGGAGGACTAACTGAGTTAGAAGCTGGTAAATGTCTCCTGGTTGGATTCAGTTCACTTCAGTTTAGAAATACTATATTTATCGGCAAAGTAATTGATTGTTGAAGTCGTCATTTCAGTCTCTTTAAAGTTTCATTGTAGAGGTTTATTTCTGTGGGCTGGAGGGACTTCCTGTAGAGGTCTGTGTTGCAGCGGATTTGAAGAAGCCTCTGACTGAAGACACTCTGTTGCCTTATTGCAGTGTTGCAAAAGGAATGCTCAGGGTTGTCCGTGATCTTCTTCATTTTGTGTCATATCCACCTTTGCACAATCATCTCCAGAAGCTCCAGAACAGTCCCCAGAACAGAGCCAGCCTTCTTTATCGCTCATCTCTTCAGCTCTGTTGCTGCTGCCCCAACACATGACTGGAGATGTGCTTGAACTCTCCACATCAGACTTAAAGAAGATATTCAACATCTTGCTGCAAACGCTGAAGGACCTACGCTTTCTTAATATGCAAAGCCTTTTCTGTCTTTTCTTATAAACAGCATCAGTTTTGTATCTCCAGTCTGTCCAGAGCAGCACGGTGGATTAGTGGTCAGCACTGTTGCCTCACAAAAAGAAGGTTCCTGGTTCGATTCCCCAGCCCAGTGGGTCTTGCTGTGTGGAGTTTGCTTGTTCTCTCTGTGCTTATGTGGGTTCCCTCTGGGAGCTTCGGCTTCCTCCAACCACCCGAATAACATGCATACTAAGTTGGTTGATAATAATAAATTGTGCACATGTGTACATGTGGCACTGTGATACACTGGCCCCTGTAATAAGTAGGGTCTGGCAGACCCTTGTGACCCTGCAAAGGATAACGAATGGATGGACAGTGAGGGGTTTATACTCCTCCACTTCTTTTTCCATGACAAAAAAAAATATTCAACCTAAACCTGGCTTTCTTAAAATCCACAAGATGAAAGGATTGCTCCCACGCCATGCCAGAAAACGGCCCACGGTTTCTCTGTTCTCAGTCTCTTGTCCATCACTGATACACCCCACACCTGCAGAGTGATCTGAGTGTTTCTGTAGATGACAGGACTTCAATGTGTACTGGAAGTCTGAGATGTACAGCGTGAGGAGGAATGGTGAGAGTACAGTCCGACGTGGTGTCTGATCAGGTTGTCAGACACACAACCGTTCACTCTCACAAACTCTGGTCTGTTTGTCAGGTAGTCAGTAATCCAGGTGATTGTGGAGGCGTCCACCTGTGTCTTCTGGAGTTTCTTATGTAGTAATGCATGCACAAGAAACATCTCCTACTCTGATGCTATCGAAGAACCAGTGAAAGAGTTGCATAAAACCTTTACTTGTTATTTTGTTCCCTAAATGTTAAAAGATTCTTATGTATTGTGACAGAGACCTGTGGTTCCTTCACCTGGTGTTGTATCTTGACAGTAATTATGAACGATTCACACAGAACACTTTAATTTAATTAGCACACAAATGTATTGATTCATTGCTGCTT
Source organism: Xenentodon cancila (assembly GCA_014839995.1). Lineage (NCBI taxonomy): Eukaryota > Metazoa > Chordata > Actinopteri > Beloniformes > Belonidae > Xenentodon > Xenentodon cancila. Next base: position 20,564,381 of record CM026207.1, on the reverse strand, counting down.
ACAGAGGTATGAGGACAAAGAGAAGTAATGTCTTGGTTTGGTGACAGAGAATTGGGCCCATCTATACAAGTAAACTTCATTTAACCCTGTTCATTTAACTTAGTATTTTGTAGTATTCTTTTCTGCGTTGATTTGAACAAATTTATACCAGTGTATGCTCGGCAGCATAATAGGAGAACTGGGCACTAGATGTCTCCTTGGTGGAAAAAAACAGACTTGCTTCTGGGGAAAATAAAAATATGAAATAGACTCAAATGACTTCCTAAGCGCCTCTGGGGCAAACACCCAACCAACATTTGTACATGGGGCCCATCTGAAATATAAATGAACAGAAAATATGAGATGGTCTGTGGATTCCATGTAGGCCCCAGATGAACTGAATAAAGGACAAGGACACAAAACTGATATCATATCTGGCTCCCAGTTGGGTTAACCACATAAACAAATCCAAGTAAGGGTAATTAAAGAACCAGTGCCGACTCCCATATATTTAAGGCCATTTATGTCTCAGATGGGTCCCACATACAAACGGTTAGGTCATTGTAACATGTTCAGGTTGGGGGATACAAAAGGATATACTACAGATATATGGATGGTACGGTTAGGTTCAGAGGCAGTTGGACAAGGACAGTTTTTATAATTTTGTCACCACTGAAATAGATTCATAATAAAACGATTAAGATGTGACCAAAGTATAGAGTTTCAGCTTTAATTTATGAGCTATCACAAAAAAGGTGACACCATTTATAGTCATTTTAACTGAAGTAATTTAATTTTCAAGGACGCATATGTATTTGGACAGTTAATGGAAAAGACTTTAATTGGCAGTTGGCCAGGTGCAGTCCATTTTCTTATCGCTTCAAGACGAATGAAGCCGATAAAAGGCCTGGAGTTGATATTAGGTATTGAGTCGGCATTTGGCAGCCGCTTGACTGGAGCTACCAATATGAAGTACCAGGAGATCTCAATGAAAGTGAAGGTGACCATCATTAGCCTAAAAAAAATAGGGCGATAGCACGAAAATTAGATGTAGCTAAATAAACCCTTCAGTACTTCTTAGAAAAAAGACTCTGGGAGACAAAATGAAAAATAACTAAAGTGGAGAAGGTGTATCATTGTCGAGCTCTGCAGTTGAGACGTTTATGTACATTCAGAGGGTGTGCAACCTGCTGCAGACATCTGGCAAGGTACGAGAACAGAGATGTCAGACATCTAAAAAAAAAAGAAGCCTCCAATGTCCTGAAATTAGATTCTTTGGAGAGATGAAACCAAGAATGACCTAAAGCATACCACATCTTGTGTCAAACATGGTGGATGCAGTGTTACAGTATAGTACGTCTGGTCGCCGAGGGAGTAGGTTAGTCATTTCACCACATTTCAGTCAGAAGGCTTGGAAGAAACTCAGTCAAGATCTGAAGCAATGTCCAAGCATGACTTTAACAAAAGGCTCAGACTGATGATTTTCAACAAGTACAGGGATGGTGATCTGAGGTGACCCTGAACGCGGGTCTCTAACTCTGCAAATAGGATTGTACATATGACTATGACTGTGGATAAATCACGGTGCACTGGGACGTAATTGGATCGCCTTCGCTCTTCCTGGTGCTTCTGTGTTGTCTTGAGTTTGATAGTTTTATTTTAAATCAATTGTATAAAAATTACAAAAGTGCAGTCATTGTCCAAATACATGTGGGCCTATTTGTTTTTTTTAGCTGTTTTGGAGTGTAGACTCTAAATGTATATGCGTATGTTTGGCTCTTCCTGTTTTATGTCATTTGATGTAGATTTAGCACAAAAAAGATTGTGCTTTATTTAGTCTTGGCCACTCTATGTACCAATTCCACTTCTGACCACATGGGGGGAGGCATGTCACAAGAGAGTGGCTGTGTAAGTGTATGGAGTCTCTAATGGGACAAAGTGGTGTAACAAGACGCGATGGACCTTACTCTTTATCCCAGTATTGTCAGTGATTCTTGTTAACACAGCAGATCTATATTCTCCATGTGATAAGAAGTAGCATTACTACATACAGTGGCTTTAATGATGTCCAGGACTAAAACATTTATTACAGTATTTTCTTAATGAATAATACATTAAAAATAGGAATGCAATTTTTGCTTCTCAAAAGAAATAAAAATGTATTTGCTTGGTAAAGATAAATAAAACTGATGTTCTAAAGACATATCTTGTAATTAAATGTGTATGCCTTAATTTATGTGTGCTGGTAAAGTTGTAAATAAAACAACACAACTAATCAACAACTTAATGTTTTATAATGTCTCAATAAAGATCTGGTTTTAAATAAGACCCATTTCAACTCAACTCAGGAGAGAGATAATGAGACTAACATATCTATACTAAAAGCTCCAGGTGTTATTTATAAAAATGAATTAATCATTGATCTTTTTTTCTATACTCATGGGTGCTAGGACATTTATTAATGTTATCAGTAATGCCCAGCTCTGAGTAATAGTTTTATATTAAGAAAACTTGCCTTTAATGTGAAACTAAGATTAATGGTATGCACACATGTGAGATTAAAAACAATAAATACATAAAAGTGAAAGATTCATATTGTATTGGCTGTGCTTCAGACAAATAAAGACTATTCTATTTATGATTCACAAGGCAACACTTGAACTAAAAGCGGGTCTAAACTTAAACTGCTAAATCCCCTCGTAAGTGATAGGTTAGATGTACTTAAGTTTCACACATATAAAAAATGTACACTGCATATCAGCAGTAGAAATTTAACCAAGCGCGACATCTAGTGGAGACATAAAGGAACGACAAAAAACGCAAATGAATACCTTATATCTATCCTGGAGGGTTCCCGTTGGTGGAAACACAACTCTCCTTTTATTCTGAGTTTAATGTTTGGATTCAAAACAATGATTTGTTAATCAGGACATAAAGAATAAAGAAATTAAGAGAATTATGTGCTGTGATACATTTCTGCTCTGAACAACAGATACCTGACAAAGCTGTCAATGTGAACATTAGGAGGCAGTCTTTCATCAGCGGCGATGAGATAACATGTAAATTAGGTGAGGGGATTCACCAAACTTATATGTTGTCATAAAAAAACCCTGGTTAAAATCATACATTGCCTTCAGATACAGTTTAGATGTAGATTTTTAGTCAGTAGTTCACTTTTTCTGAGCTTGAGAAATAAAATAGCACACAAAATTGTATTAAATCGTAACTGATGGTTATGCAATGACAATGTAAAAATAATTGTAAAAGTACTTTTATTCTTGAGCCCTTGAGTGCATATAAAACAATTGCATTCCAGGAGAATTATACATGTAAGCTTACAATTCATTTTCAAGTATAGCAGTTTAACCATTGGTTACAGTGTGTATTTCTTCATTATTTAAAAAAAATAATAATTAAATCTCTCCTTGACAAAACTCACGCCGGGGCTTGTTACTCCACGATTCATTGAGCTGTAGCTACTTGAAGCATGTAAAATGAGTGTGGGCCGTCACTCTATACCTGACTTGTCTGAGTGTTACAGTCTGCATTTGTTGCCACCGCTCAAAACAAATGTTCACAAAACCAAAGAAAACGCCAAAAGTGGAGCCTGAGGCCACAACAGGTAACAAATCTACTGCATCTATTGAGAAAACTGAATTTTTAAAAGTGAACATTAAAACCCTGATCTGATTTGAGTATAGTCTCAAGGACAGAGCATGTAAACATTGGAAAAATACACATCAGTTATGTACAGAATTCTGGGTCCTGCCCACAGTGAGGAAAAAAGCGGTCTAATTAAGGCACTCACCAACAACCAATAACTTATTATAAAGACAGAGGGTGGGGAAATGTCTTAAATACTAAACTAGTATAACTTAGCCAGTGGTTTTTGTGTATGCACATATATATATATATAATATACAAAAAATACATCAGAGGCACTTAACTTTGCTTATCTGAGGCACTTCTGAAAAATAAAAAAATAAAAAAAGCACCACCTGTTTCCCACAGCAGTACACTTACATTACCTAGCAAAGCACATTAGGCCCCTCTGCAACATTCATTTGAGACAATCACGAGCCAGAGGCGACCTCGTGGTTATTTACTGATCATGTCCATGATGTCCACCAGCGTCGCGTGGCCTACATGTGCCTCTTCATATGGAGGGCCAGGTGGTCCGAGCGGGAGAAAGCGCGCTCGCAGAGGTGACACTGAAAGGGTCTGTGTCCGGTGTGCTTTCTGAAGTGACGAGTCAGCTCGTCGGATCTGGCAAACTTCCAGCCGCAGCCTTCCCAGTTGCAGTGGTAGGGCTTTTCACCTGGGAAATAAACACACGAATTTATGTTAGATTTAGTTCACCAGTGCATGAAATACATTGCATTATGTTACGAAAAACAGCTGCACTTCTGAATGTCCTCACCTGTGTGCGTCCTCATGTGCGCTTTGAGATGAGAGCTCTTAGTGTAGGTCTTCCCACATCCGGGAAATTCGCAGTTGTGTGTAGCTGCGCGTTTTCTTACGCACGACCTGCGGCCTCGCCTCTGCTTGACGGACCCTGCCTCGTCGTGCTCGTAAAAGTCCAGTAAGGACGGCGACGAAGGAGGAGTGAGCATTATTCCCTGTATAGAAGTGGAATGATGCTGCTGGTGAACGTGCAGTGGCTCCCCGTGCATACCGTACTGTCCTCGAAACTGTAGCGCTCCTTGGTGCGCGTACTGTGGGTGATATGGTGCGTTCATGAACTGGTTTGGGAGGTGGTGACTATTGGGATGGGGATGGGAGCTCAGGGTTGTATTCATTTGCACTATATGGCAGTCTGAGTGTCCCTGAAAAGTCGACTGGTGGATGGGTGGCCCGCTGAAACCTTGCAACCCACCCGGAACCTGAACCTGCGGCTGCGTAAAAACGTCTGGGTGCATGGAGCGCGTTGCCTGTTTCTCATACACCTGTTCAATAAAGTTCCCACCGCCTGCAGCCACCATACAAGACTGAACCCCAGGTTCCGTTTTGATTTTGTATCCAAGCGGGGAAGGAGATGCAGCCACCTTGGGATGAGTGGGAGCTGACGGAATGGAGACTTGGCTTAACGATCTCAGTTCGGTGTACTCTGTCTTGGCCGCCCTGTCCGGTGAGCTTTCACTCGGGTAACTCATCATATCAGGAGTGAGAAGCTCCGCCATAAGGCTGCGCATCGGGGTCGATTCTCGGAGGTTTACGGTACTATGGCAGCCCTGTCCACCCAGGTGAGTGGAAACGTGATCGCTGCAGTCAGACACAGAACCTCCGCTGCAGCTGTCCGGAGACTTTGGCAAGGAGTATTCGCACAGCATCTGCGGCTGCGGGGGTGAGATGTTCCCGCTGACGTTGCTGCCGACAGTATCGGTGCCGATTGTGTTGGACAAAATGAACTCGAGGTCAAGAAACTTCCCCAGGTCGTCCTCTTCTTTGGGGGGCAGCGCAGGAGACTGAACGATGCTGAACTCCACTTCGATGCAGGGGTTGTCTGCGCCACCTGTTGAGCTCCGCAAACCCTCACCCATCTTTGACAGCTGTAGAGGAGCGCCAAGAAAAGCATTAGAAAGATAACACAGTAAAAACGATATACACCAAATCACAAAACCATTAGGAAAAAAATCCAAATGAAATCATTAACTTACATTATCTGTTAATTTGAAAAACGTTATAGAAGGCACAATTGCTTCAGCTGCAGCCATGATCGTTTCTGTGGGGGAATCTAAAAATGTAAACTGGAGCAGACGCAACTCTCTGCGTCCATAGAGTCAGTTGCTTCCTACAGGCAGTTGACAGCAGTTCCAGGATTCAAGATGTGAACATCAGCTCGGCTGATGGACCCTTTTATAGCACATTTAAAGAGCGAGAGGTGTGGCCTCAGCTGGCCCTCACGCGCGCCTAAGGTGGTGCGCGCGCACGGGACTAGACACGTGCATACAGACTCTGAAAGCAGGTAAGTTCCAGATGCATCATGAACAACAATAATGTTAGGGGTTCTGCAAATATTGTATTTTTGCACCCAGAGCTGTTTGCAATTCCGTATTTTTCTATTGCAAATAACCCACATGAATTTGAAAAGTTGAGGAGTCTCCAAAATAACTCCACAGGCTACGTGGTTTCACGCACACCACAGCACTTCGGTCGCACGTGAACCCCTTATGTCGAGGATGCAATAGGGGGCGACTCTGGGACTCCCAAAACTTCTTTATCACACGAAGAAAACTTTATAACCCGTATAACTTTTACATAAAAGCTATTTTATACTATATATATATGTATATATATATATATGTATATATATATATATATATATATATATATATAGATATATATATATATATATATATATAGATATATATATATATATATATATATATATATATATATATATATATATATATATATATATATATATATATATGTATATATATCCATATATATATACATATATAGTTATATAGTTATATAGTTATATACAGTTATATAGTTATATATATATAATGAGAGGTTTGTGAGAGATTAGACCGTTCCTAAATCCGGTTAAGTGACTTTTGTCCTTAAACTGTCCTTATGTATTTACAATTTAAATGCCTGCTGGAGTTTCGTCGCAGCCGCATTCAGACGCATCATTCATGTCCCGCATTGAACCCTGCCTGTTCAGCACGAACACTGACGTGTGAACCGCCGAATAATTCCCGACGCTCATCATGCCCATCGAGACAATTTGTTAATCCGAGGGTAAACAAAGGACTGCGTGTTTCTTCAAGATCCCCCCCCCCCCCCCCCGCACACACACACACACACACGCACGCACACACACACACACACACACGCACCTACACTTCAACAGCCAAGTACAGCCCTGCAGTCATTGATGCGCAGGTGGATGAGTCAGGGAACACCTGAAGAAAGAAAGAATGCAAACTCGCCAACAACTTGGTCCTTCAGGAATGTTGTATATGCAATCAGCAGAAAATCACAGATCCATAACTTTAGAATACTTGATCACAATCCCTTATCCTTATATTGTCTTTATTAAAAAAAAGAAGAAGCTGTTATACAACTATGTTTATTATTTTGACACTGGCCTATCAAATTATCCTTCCTCAGTGATTTGGTTTAAAAGTCGTCATATAAGTATAAGTAAAGTAAATAAGTAAAAATCACAGCCTTTGAAGAAATCTTGATAGCATAGCGTAACTAAGAAATCTTAGAAAACTAAACATTTCACTGGCTCCTTATCTTATTAGATGTTATGTTATGATTTCTATAGTAATTCTTCCGAAGTGCAGCGACGCCAAACAAGCTCATGCAAATGTTTCCCTGGCTCCTTTTCCCTCTGCTCCCGCAGGTGTTGTGAAATGCAGCGTCCTGCAGCTCTCTGCATTTATACTCTGTTATTTTTGACTTGCACTGCTTACGCAAAACAAATTCCGGTTCAGTCTACGGGCCAAGTGGAAATGGACCCAGTTTCCTGAGGGAAACCTTCACACTTGTGTCCTGTACTTTCACTCTGCAGCTAGTTTCAGTACAATGACACAGATGTACTCTTGGTCAAGCAATTCACAACTCTCCCAACGAGAAGGCAGAGAGTTTGGTGTTCTGAGACGTGTCGGTTTTATGGTGGACGTATTTTTAATGCTGTAATTACATGCCTGGTAATGATGGTAAAGTAACCTTAGAAAACAAAACAAGCAAAGAAATCTCATTTAGGACTTACAAAGTTTAACTTAGTGATTAGTACTAAGAAATTAGTACTTACTAGTACTAAGTTTAACTAAACCCTGATATTACCGTCACTGCAGAGATCACCCGTCTTGTTTCATCAAAGGTCTTACAAAACTGTGTTCGTGCAAAAAAACAACTAGTCAACAACAGAGGGACCGGCATGGATAAAGAATCGCCCTGGGCTCAGATTTCTCTTTTGTGACTCTCTTTTCTAAAGCAGGAGGAAATCTTCCAGCTAAAGTGTTTTCTAAACACAATTACTCAAGATTACAGTTGAGCTGACAGAGAGAGGACATCTCAGCCTCAAATGTTAACTAAGCAAACAGAAAAAGCTGTTTCATTTTTACTTTTTTTTTCTTTGTAGCTTAGAATTTGTCGGTAGCATCTTAGATCTTAGAATATTTATGCTTTAGCTGAATGTAACGTGATAAAAGTAATGGGTAAATGGAAATGATTTACCTGTGGTAACAGATTAACAGTTCTAGTTTTAAAAAAAAAAAACCATAGCTATACCATAGTAAGTTGTTCCAATGTTTAGTAAAAAGTGTTTTTATGCTTCCGTGCTAAACTCCCAACATTTGCCTGAATACGTTCGGGAATACCGGGTCTGCCGTAGCCCGAGGGTGAGTGGGAAGGTTGGGACTGAACGCTGCGGCTCTGCCAAAAAGCTGCTACCAAGTGTTCAGTGGTATAATTACAGAGCAACACAAACAGCAAAGGGCAAGAATAAGCTCAAGCAGTTGCTATATAAAATCGTAAATCATGCTTGACATTTCTGGGGAAGTGCACATCGGGATGCGGCAGAAGTGACAACGTAGGGTTCCCCGACATCTTGGTTTACCGTCGAAGCCTGAAGCACACGATGTTACTGAAGATTTACCCACGATCTCACTAGACTGGCACACTAACGGTATTAAAAAGATAGCTACACAAACCGGAAAAAAGAGTTGACTGAATACGTTAAACACTGGAAATATTAGTTGACTTCTGTTACTTCGCATTGTGGTGGACACATTTGGACCATCGGGGGGGGGGGGGGGGGGGGGGGGGGGGGGGGGGTCTAAAGTTTATCTAAAATGAACATTTTCCAGACGTTATCTTAGAATCAGGAATTTGGACGGTCACAAATTTGCTTTTTCATCAAAATGTATCTTTCTCTCATTTAGAAAGAAGCTTCCAGGGATTTCATGGTGTTTTGTGTTCCTTTCTTAACAATTACCAAACTCAGAACGGCCAGGAACAATCAGCTTAGCAGAACGGAGGAGGGGGGGGGGGTCTCGCAGACAAACATAAACACCAACCGCAATTATTCTCCATTCACCGCAAAAGAGAGGGGAAACCCAGCTCTTATCTTGGATAAATATGCTGCCATGCATGACATGAAAAAGCAACAAAGGGACTGGAGAGGTTAAAAAAAAAAAAAGAAAGTACAACAACAGCGAGGACGCAGACTAGTTATCATCCAGAAAGATATCAGCAGGAGATGGGAACGAGAGGAAATAAGAGCAAACCCAGAAGAATCAAGGGAAAGAGTAGACGCATCCCTTGCAGCCGTCTAATCAGTAATTCTGATCTCTTCAACAGTTTAATGTCTGCTGGGCTAAATAGTTTCACTTCGAGTGTTTAAAACTTCAAAGTTTTACTGGACTGGGTTACACTCATCAGTACAGAACGGTTGGCTCACAAACTAATCCCAAGGAAAAATAAATCTCACACTTAAAAAAAAAAAAAAGAGTAACAAAAACAAGTTAAAATGGTGTCTGGCTAATCATTATCCCATATGCTTATTTATTTATCTTATCTATCAAACATAAGATTATCATCTCACAACAGCATTTTGCAACTAAAGGTGTTAAAAGGTTTACTCAAGCTCATCATGGTTAAATGGTTTAGTAGCATTCAGCTTTAAAGAAGCCATTAACAGCGAAGTGTTGGTCTAATGAGATCAGAGTGTCAAATACGTGCCAGTGCTTGGTAGACGGTGGGCTAAATTACAGATACTTAGTGTGTTTAAGTATTAGTAGCAATTAGGGGCCTGAATAATGATCATGACCAAATGACTTAAGTTAATGCCCGTACATACTGGTTTCTTCCCTGTAGCTGACACTAATCGTGTCATGTCTCACTACACTCTTGGTAGCTCCGGTCAATCTGAGGAGCTGTTTAGAAACTAACCGAACTTTCCGATGATTTAGGACGTTTTATTTGCATAGAGAAGCAACCTTCTCGTTACAGTTGCTGGTGCGGTAAATCATTTTTTCAATAAATGCATAAAAAGGACAGATGCATTGGATTTCATTGGACATTGGATGCATGGGTTTCAACACACATGTTACATGAGCTTGCTAAAACATTCTTGCCTGTAAATAAATGCTTGTTTGTGAAAAAACAAGTAAGAAAATAAAAGTGGAAAAAAAAAAAGAAGCTTTCCGACTGTGAAAGCCGACGTTAGAAACCTCATACAAATGTCATAGCGTGTCTTTTTAAAGCCAATCTGAATGACAAAATTATCAGCTTAAAATGCCGGCAGTTGTTCTTCAACCTCATCTTTATTCTGGGACTTGGTTCAAGTGCACTTGGAAGAACCGGTCTCACTCGTCTCTGTCCCAGTTTCAGCTTCGTGTGCCTGTATCTGTCTGTAGCCGCAACTGCTATCAAGTCTGTCTGTACTTTAAAAGCCATTTACTTGCTCCACCTGTTTTTTTTTTTTTTTTTGTCAACTGCATGTGTGTGTGTGTGTGTGTGTGTGTGTGTGTGTGTGTGTGTGTGTTCATGTATTTGCAAAAGCAGTACAGTATATTGTTGCCTCACAAAACTAGTGGTTAGTTATGTCACATCAAAGTATAAGGCAGGTATAAGCCACACACTCATTATTATTGGTCACACCGATTATTCTTGATAAATTCTCACAACAGTGTGGCGTGTGTTTCCATTACCAGGAATGGTGCTGCAAAAGTGGTTTTTAGGAACCTTCACGGGGCAGAAAAAGTTCCTGCAGGGCCAGCAGGGACCTCCCGGCTGGCGTCTCTGCGAACTGGGATTTCTAAATTGCAGCACTGTCACGTGAACATAAATCATGTGACCACAACTCATTGAAACCATTTGGACCATCCGGTAGCATCCATCGTTTACCTGTTTCTTCTTCTTTTTATTCTTTTGTGGCATTCTTCTTTTTCATCTCCTCATGTATGCTGCTGGCCATTTGCGAACAGCAAAAAAATATGGATTACCGCCAAAATATGGATTATCGCTGCGCTATTTTTTTCAGTCAAAGGTATTGTGTGGCGCTCGGTGTAATGGAGACACACTGGCTGAAGGAGCTGAGAAGACTGTCAGCCCTGTTAGAGGTTCCCGTCTGGCGGGTTTGCCTGGAACTCCTGCAAGTGGAAACATGCCTTATTACTTCTTCAAAAGCAATTAACAGGCTAAGTAATAACCAGGCAACACCAATCAAAAGCACTTCATGAACTATCACCGGTGAGTGTAAATGCAACTGTGAGAGGATCAGCTTTGGCACGTTGCTAGTCTGGAGCATTAATGAAGCATTAACATAAAGCTGTGGAGGAAAGACATCAGCACTAATTTTAGATAAGTGATTGTTCATCAATATGAGGAGTGTTGAAGGCAATTTCCAAACATTCTGGACATAGATTATTTAATGGGAAAACATTGAAGACCTCTGTCAATCTTCTGTGGAAAGATCAGGTTTGCAAAGTAAAATCTGATCAAAGCTCTGACTCAATACCTCTAGACGGATGAGACCAAAGCAAAGCCATCTGATCATAATTTATAGTGCAACATTTTGTGAAACCCATACACAGTATATCAACTGAAATACCTTATAGCAACTGTATCCCCATTGTAAAAGGGGCTTCTGACTACCGGCTCATTCAGCCGAATCTCACAAAATATCTGCAGAGCTGGCAGGAGATGTTTACAGGGGAATATCCCATTTCACATGTTGATTCAATGGCAAAATAAAGAAACTGCTGATGTCTTTAGCCAGCACTGAGTTAATACAAACTATTACTGGGCTGAGCTGAACTTCAATTAATCAAGTACATGTATTACTTGATATAAATTCATCTGAAACAAACTCTTTCAAAATATTCCAACGACTGAGACCAAAAGTTTTATAAACAAGGCCATAAATATGTTTATCTGTGTTCGAAAGTTAGACATTTTAACATGGATGTCAATGGAGATTAGCTCACCTTTGCAGCCAACCTCTAGTGGCAGGTCGAGGAACTGCAATGTATCTTATATTTGCACGAGACTTTACTTGTTGTTGGCACTTCTGAGCAACTTATATTCAGAAGATGTTTTGTTTTTCATAGACCAGGTTAACGTATGTGGAAGTTCATTCATTCATTTATTGTTTGCTTGTTTGTTCATAAGATTGACAGGTAATGATCATCACGTGGCTTTCTCTTACCAAAAAAAAAAAATGTCTGGCAGCACAAGAACGACTAGACACCACTTAAGTCTTTTAACATTGTGTCCTGAATAGCAAGCAACTGATGCATTTTGCAGAGGTGTTCTAAGACACGTGCAAAACAAAGATATGATATAGAGTTACTGTGAAGCACGGCATCTGCAAACATGAGCTGTTAAGGAGCGGTGCTTGTGCTTTGGGCATTAAGAGATAGTTTCTCACTTGTTTTGAGTGTCCCATTTAAACAGCTTTTCAGTGGCCAAGTGTTTAGGTTTCTTCATATCTTAACCGGACACACAACAAAAGGGTAAAATCATATCCACTCTGTGGCTTTTGTAGGACACATGAGGAGGCATGATATAATGTTTAGTGTTTTTGTTAACATTTAATGTTTTGTATGAGGTTATTTATGTCAGCTTCTACAGTATACATGTATTCAGTATATGTAGATGTGGCAGTATCAGTGCAGAAAAGTGCATTGAGATTAAAAAAACAGGAAAAGAAAAAACATGATTCCTTCCAGACCACATCTCGGTCTAAAACCCTAGAAAATCCAGGTAGGTAGGATACAGGTACTGGACCCGCCCCCAGCAGAGAATATGAGAAGAACTTTAAAATAACAAATTAGGGCTGTCAAAGTTAACCTGTTTAAGCAAATTGTGCTTAACACCACTATTTTTTTTTTTTTACACGAGATATTGCATATTTCAGGAAATATGACCCTAAACCCAAGCTGCAGTTTCCGACCCATGTCATAAAGAAAATTACTGCTTTATATAAATATATCTGATGTGGTTAAAAGAAGAAGAACAAGAACCCTCCTCAGAATTGTCATGGATGTGAAATCAAACAAAACAAAAAAGCCAAGAAGTTTTTTGAACCAAGCTGTAAATATGTTTATTGAAAACTGCTTTAAAACAAAGGATGGTTAGTTGGACATTATTTTGTGTTAGATTTACTTACATCGACATCAGTTATTGCTTTTTGGACCAAAGTTTGCCCTCTCTGGCCAAGTTATGTCAGGTTATGTTTTTGACATACATTAAAATGACAACCACTTTTTTGTTTAAAGCAAGGATAAATGTCCTCTCCTATATTTTTTTTATATTTGTGCAATTAATGGCATTAATTAATGACAACTATGAAAATCTCTCAATTAATTGCCATTAAAATCTTGAATCGATTGACAGCTCTATTACAAAAACAATAACTCTGATTGTTTAAGATTGTTTAAGTGTTTGTAAGAAGAATATGACAAGAAAAAATATATATTCTCACGCTATATATGCTCTGTAAAGAATAAAGTAAACCTCATCTTAAAAGAAGTGTTGCTGTAAGACCAAACACTTCAGTACATGCCATCTGAAGACAATATAGTACGAGAAAACAAGAACATAGATCAAATCACATCAGGCTCACGATTCTGTCATTTCAACAACACTGACTGATCCTACCTATTAAGCTTTTAGAAAGTCATAACCATAGCAATCAAATGAAATTCAAATGTCTGTGATGGATGTCAAACTACACAGAGGCTTATGAAATATCCCTACATCTTTGTATTTTGTCACGGGCCATGGAGAAACTGAAAACGGCAAGTGCACGATGTGGGTGAGTAAAAGGCCAAAGGGTGATGTATTGCGCACAACGCTGTGTATTCAGTGTCAGTGTGGTATCTCATTGTACGGTGAGGAGTTTATGCCCCTGCTGGGCCACCCATGCAGACCATACATTTATGAGAAAAGGACTTTTTTCTCTTAAAGATTTTATTCACTGTTCCAGAGTTTTAAACATGACAGATTTTGTTTGTATTAGATGCATAATACACAACTTTGACTGACACTAAAACACCTTTTCTGCCCCAAACATTTTGGTGCAGAAAATCATGGTTGCATGTTAAAGAAACTTTAAATGAGTATAATTTGTGTTTCATAGACTAGATTGACGCTATTTTCATGCAAGCCCGGTCTCAGAAACCTGTGAAATTATCATCTGTTGTGGATATGATGAAATGACATGACATAGCCGTCTCCATCGACTTGATTGAAACAGTTCTGTGTGCCCATTACGTTCAGGGAAATGTCTCAGCAAAGCATAAGAAATAATCATGGAAAAGTGTTTTAATAAAATCAATGGCAGATGTCAAACAGGGGTACCATTATAAGCACAGTAAGACAAAATATGCTGATATTGGTTGATTGCTCTTGTTTCAGCTTGGTTAAAAATCATTTAAATGTGCAGATATCAGAGGTAAGTGACAGTTAGTACGATAACATGCACGTCTAAATCCAGCTATTGGCAATAATTGAGCTAAGGATTTAAGTGGAGTTTCCGGGAAATCCAAGTATACATCCGCGGGAAGAGAATCAGATTATTGAGTGAGGTGCAATGGACTCTGCGAGGCTAGGTGGCGTTACACACCCTTTTGTGTTGGCATTCTTGCAAAACAAACAAAGCAAAGCAAAATTAAACAAACGCAGCGGATTTGGAGCAGACGTAGAAGGAGGACAACAACATGCAAAGATATGGACAGCATCGATGCAGCATCTGATCGTGTTGCACGTACGTTGTACGCAACTGTGTTGCTGTCACGCTGTGACTGAATTCGACTTTCTCTTAGTGCATGTAAACATAATGAGTGTGATAGGAGAATATACATGGATATAAATGTTCATGTCCCACACTAGTCATCAGTTAACTCTGTTTGTTTATTTAAATTTAAAATCACTGCTTTTAAAAAATGGAGAAGAATCAAAACAGTTTCAAAACATATCGTAGAGTGGTAAATGCCATCCATATACAGCAAACATTAATTTGGATGATTAAAATTAATATTTGATCAGGAATTATGCCTCACACGTGCACAATTTGTTTTGTGATCCAAATAATTTTTTTCTGAATTTAGAAATTCTGAGATTTCTTGCAGAATTCCGCCTCATGCCTTCCTGCAATTTTTCTCCTGAAATGTCTGTAATACAACTTTGTACAATCCCGTTTAACCCAATAAAGACAGATACACAATCTTGAAAGCCAAGCAAAACCTTTTAGAAACGAGGCTAAAGTAAATCAAACATGGAAAAGAGGCGGAGAGAAAACCTTTCCACTGTCTCTGTTTCCTCTCAGGCATGGCAACTGAGTCCATGAAAGCCAGAAGACAGACACGAGAGCAAATAATTATCTTTCCCAGGTAGCTGTTTTGAATATTCGGGGGGCTGGAGTTTGAATGAAGAGTGCTGTGTGTGTTTCGTGTGTGTTTGTGTGTCTGAATGTGGCGTATCCTTTTGACCTTGCTGCACCGCAGACACACACTGAGAGACGGTTTTGTGTCCCCAGACAAGAGGTCTGCTTTCACCTGAGCTGGATTTGCCAATTACACTCTCCAAGCCTCCCCCCAGCGGAGACAAAGGGGAGCCGAGCGGGATGAGTGACTGAAACCAGGCTGGGAGACTATTTAATAGTGGAGGAGGGGCGAGGAAGGAAATTCAGTGGTACAGAGAAATGGAAATTTCTGTATTCAGATAGAGATTTTCAAAAAATAAACAAATAAAAAATCACAAGTCTGAATTCTATTCCATGAAGATGTACATGGAAACAAATTCTGACATTAATTTTTAGTCACAAATGCTTTCAATATAATTAAAGGCATCCTGTGTGGGTCCCACTTATGCTGCCATGGATACAAGACCTTTGCACTGGAAGTAGTAACAGCAAACGCTTTGACGCTCCTCTAGGTTTCAGCGTCTGATGCTGCGGAGAAAACGTTCTGTTTTCTTCCTCCAGGTGTTTTCTGAACAGTTTTTGTGCCGTGGGAACATGTACTATTCTAGTTGGGGAGGCCACGGCACAGAGAGTACGTTCCAAAGTCACATCCAGATGAATGCCATGACTCAAAGCTATGCAGCAGAAAAATGCATTCGCCTCACCTGGCAGCAGACCTAGTGGTGTGCTTTGTGTCCTCAACAATAAAATATAACAAGCGTGATGACGTTCTTCCGTGCCTTCACGTGTAGGAACAGGTTTAGGCATGGTCTGGAGCGTGAGCACTGAAAGGCTTTATACACACGTTTGATATTATTCTAGGCGTTGGGGTTCACACCTTGTTTTGTAATTCTGAATTCTGGCTGAGAAACGAGATCTGCTGAGGTGCATGTTGTACTGAGAGTAAAGTAGCGTGAGTAGTAATGTTCCTGACATACGAAAAAACACGCATGCCCATGCATCCAGTGCAAACCTAATGAACTTTTACATTTGTTAAGTTTGCAAGCTCCAACAATCCAAAGGATTGCACAAACATGCCTCCGATGCAATTATCAGACTGTTATTGTGTATCTGATAGAAAAAGCACTACTTAGACTAAACAGAGGGACATCTGTACAGATTTGTAGACTGCAGTATGAATAGGTGAATGTTCTCTATGAGTGATCAACAAGACTAGAAAAGTGCTTTATAAAAACAGTCCATTTACCATTCACAGTTTTACATGTGGGAAGCAACACTTGGTTGCATTGGTTGTTCATTTGGGTAGGTATTTGGCAGACTTTAAAAAAACAATATGTATGTTACAATACAGATTCTGCCTCTTTTTTTATTTTTTAACTTTAGCCTGGTTGTGTGCTGGTTTGCTCAGCAAAGAGGCTTGTCGTTTTGATCCTGGCTGGAGTTTTCCTGTGTGGAATTTGCCTGTTCCTCTTGGTTCCTCTTGGATTTTCTTTAGGTTCTCCATCTTCCTCCCACAAGCATGTGAATTAGGTTGATTCGTGTACATGGTTGTTCGTTTCTGTGTGGGCCTGTGACGGGCTGAAGACCTTTCAAGGGTGTATTTCAAAGCTCTCCTGATCACAGCTCTACACACACACACACACACACACACACACACACACACACACACACACACACACACACACACACACACACACACGTTTCAGTTATGTAAATGCTGTTGATGTGACTGTTTGCTGATCCAAATTTTCCCAAAATGCCAGCCACTTTTCATTCCCACTTCCATACGCCCCCCCCCCCTCAAGTAGAGCTATTTCATAATGTATTCCCTGGTGTCTGCTGAGCCGTACATTAAACATGCCAAGTCTTTGAAATAGCTGTCGCGAAGATAAGGTTGCTGTTATTTCAGCTATTATGAGATTAAAGACTTGTATATCCCCAGGGTCTTTTTCAAAGTGAGCCCATGTTCATATTCTCACTAACAAAGATGCAACTAAACACAAACACAATCACATACAATAATGTATTTTAATTCAATGCTTAAAAAGGCGTTTTTGCAGCACGTTAATCAAGTAGTGATAATACATTTCAATGTTTATCCTGCTAACTATGTGTAACAAGTGCCTCATATCAGCCACAACGTTTAATGTACAGTAATGTTATATAACAATGCTCGTGTTTTTTTGTTGTTGTTTTTTTTTTTAAGATCTTAATTGTTTTAACAGTGGAATAACAGAGGGAGCTGTGACATTGGTAACTTCCCTATATAATGCTGGCCACAGTACCTTTGAAATCCTTGAATGAGAAGTTAGTAACTCATTTTACACTAACACACTTTATATTTAGCAATTTGAAGAAAAGTACATGACATATTTATCTACTTAAAAATAACTTGATATTAGTGATATTAGGTAGATACATAATGGCTATTTGTTGAATTGAGCAGTTGTGAGAATTATATGTCACTGCATTAACTTCTATGGGAGTGATACCAATTCAAAATATATAGTTTTGTTAGGGAACGTATATCTGTAAATGTGCATTGAATTTCTCATCAGTCATTCCCAAAGCCTATTTCCACAGAGCTAAAACATGGTTAAAATTTCTTCTTTTTTTTTCTTCTTAAGTCTACAAGTTGACTGTTTGATGTCTGGTCTTGCAGTCCACAAATGTACTTGGGGAATACATCAAACTAGACAGTGCCTTCTAAAAATAAATAAATAAATAAAATAAACCTTTCTAACAATTTCTTTATTTTTTGAGGGGCTTGTGGTCAAATTAAATTTTTTTTTCTCTTAACACATTTGTTAATGTTTTGGCATTGGCCAGTCTTTCTTAATAGTTTTGTAATACACACTTTCCCCATTTACAAAGTCATGCAGTAAGTATTAAGTGATTTCTCATCTGTTATAAAGGGTGTTCTTTTAGTTAGTGGCTTGTCTGTACTTGTATACCATATGTGGCAGAGGAGGACAAGAAAGTGGTAAGTAGTGCAGATTATTCATAAGCTACTTCATCTCAGAGCAGCTCAGTCTGTCCTGATGTTTAGTGCCACAGTGACGACACCTGCAATCAACTTGCTTACTCAGTTAGCAGGCTGGAAATAAAATAGTTATCCTGGACAAAACTCTGAGTATAATGGACCAGTTTTTAATGCGTTTTTTTTGATGGGGAGTTGTTCGTGTTTTCAAACACATTTTGCACAGAGAGACATTTCTGGAAAGATTTTCTTATAAACCAAAGGAGGCCCACCAGAAAAAAGCATTCAGTGTTTTTGTCCAGGGTGCACGTGAAGAATACATTTTAAACTAGCTTGATGAAAATGAGTAGTAGCTTTAAGACGGTGTTGCATGTTATATCTACCTTCAGAGTAGTTCTATAGACAGCCCAGACAGTTCAGACGTTTCTATAGACAACATACCTTCTGTAACTGTATGGAAAATTAAGACTTTAATCCAGGCTGTCATAAAGAGAAAAAACAATAACATAAAAACATGTAGCTGCCCCACAAAAAGATCTTCTTTGTACTCTCAACTGTAGGTCTATTCAGTCATTTGCTTTTCTCAGAAACGCTAGTATTTATAGTCTTAATGCGTCATCATACATGGTCAATGGTGTAATTTGCGACACTGACAGGCTAATATCCTTCTGCTTGTGTAAACGTCTCAGACAATCCTGAGGTAGTCTTTGGATGTTTTGCATGGGGCTTAGCTCACATACATTCATCTTTAGTCCTTTCCGTTGACAGGTTTTCTCCCCCCTAATTTGTCATCATATGTGCTCACTGACTCTGCTTAAATAGCTGCCCCCACTCCCTCATTTAGAGGGCTAATGGGGTCTACCTGAGATAACTGTTGTTTGCCCACGCCTGTCTCGAACCTTTGTTTCAACAAGCAGAAAAACAGAAAGCAAACGTAAGCAAACAGAGAAATCTACACAAAACTATCTTATAGCTGCACATTCACTCTAAAAACACACAGTTACTGCTAAATCTTCCACCTCTTTTAGTTCGAAAATTGTACAAGTTACTCAAAGGCTTTTGTCACCTCTAATCTAAATAATTGCTTTTGCAAAAGCAAACTCAAACATTTTACCTCCAACTCACTTTTAGTTGATGTTCCAGCTATTTTTTTTTTAAATCTATGTTAAATCTCACTCACGCAACAATTATCCTGAATTACAATCCCAGTTCCAAAATTGTTTGAATGCTGTCTAGAATGTAAATAAATTGTTGTATTTTTTAATGAACCAGATGCTTTCAGTTGATGAAAAGTCTGGACTACAGCTGGGGGCCAGTATGGCTGAGGTCTTCTCCTGGAAAGTCATGAGTATGCTATTAAGTATTGTCTTGCTGAAAAATGCAAAACATTCACCGTTTTGTGAACACTGCTGTTTCAGTGCACAGATTTGTGTGCACTGAAATCGCACTCTCAACAAAAACACAGCAATGATCGGACCGGCTCACATCCGACCCAGTAACCTTTGAGATGCTCAGACCCTTAGAGACCAGCAGGTCCAGAGTGTGTCCTCTATTGTACGTGGCCTCTGTTACATGCTGAGTCAGCCCAAAGTTGTCCAGAGTGTTCCTCAGGTCCTTAGTCCCTTTGTCCTGAGGGTTGTCCACATCGACGTTAAAATCCCCTACAATAATTACACGGTCACAATCAACACAGATCATAGACAGCTTTTTTTTTTATGAAATAAGGAAACAGCTGATGAGAGTAACAGCAGCAGGAGGTCACAGATATTTGCAAGATAAGTAACTGGAGAGACAAGGAGATCGGCAAGCTACTTATCTTCGGAGCCTCAGACGCCATAAACCGGCAGTCTTCATTGCTGTGAAAATTCTGTCTGACAGTGTATTTCATCCTACAAATGTGGGGAAATTACGTCATTCTATACACCCACACATATTACGTTATGTTAGGCTGATAACTACGACAATAACGCCTCCAGACTCCTTTCCCTCTCCTTAACTTGCCTTCAGGCACGGTGTGGCAAATCGCACACTTTTGCGTTTATATTACTCAATGTGCGTTAAACACGCGTTCATCATCCAGCAATAAAAGGAAGATCTAATCAAAAAAACGCCTTATGAGATCATTCCTCATTTTTCTCAGCCTTGGCACCGAGCACAGATGGATGACGTAGGAAATAAAATATGTTGGAGGTGAACAGTTTCGCCCCTGACTTGTTAAAATCAAATCCATTTCCTTCGATAGTGGAGCAAATCTGTTCTGTAGTTTCACACTCAGTTTTTATGGTGTTTTGTTTTCAACCTTCCCGTTCACAGTTGTGCAGTCCTGGTTCCTCCCATGTGCAGGGGTAGAAGAGCTTTTCTGTTGAAGGATGTGATACGTCCTCCTATCTGTAGGAGACAAAATTTACTTTTTGGTTTTCCATCGACAGAGTTCCAGGGAGGAACTATAATGCACAGAGTTTGATTTCTTGGTCGAGTTATCTGCTGTTTCTGTAAAAACACTTTAGTCACAGTGATTTATAAGTTTTAGATATTAAAAGTCAAATACAAATGTATTTTTCTCAGATGTCATCTACTGGCCTCATAAAGTCCACCGAGTTTAAGCCAACTGCCCCTCAAGGTGGACTTTGGACATGTATGATCTAAGTGGTACCACCAGACCCAACCTGCTCTCTACTACAAAAATGAAAAAAGAAGACACTTTATGCATAATAAAAAGTATATGTATTCAAATAAAATAAAGAAGTACCTAAGTTTTTGTCCCTCTCAGTCTTGTTAGAAACAACAGCCTGAATATGCCGCAGCATTTAATAGACTGGCTCAGTTTGGTTTAAAGGTTGATTATAAAAACATTTATTTATGAGGACCCTGTAGGTGAGAAGGGCTCTGGCTCTCACTTCATGATTTTGTGTCATGCTTTCTAGGACCCCTGCAAACTGATCCGTGTTATCACTCCTTCCATATAGCGCACTCAGAGGACTGGACAGTTCATTGCAGCTCTTATCAGACTCTGGCCTCTGGTATTTCTGTTAGAAAAGGCGTTATCTTACCTTGCCCTGTATACTGTCCGGCCTTTCCACTGCAGATTAGTGAAAATGGCATTCAGACTTGTAGACTCGTTTAAGTAACGTTCTACCGTGCTCATTTAGCCGAATTGATTATTTAAAGTTTTATTTTCAAATTTCAAATATTCCACACACATGAACATTTGCACAAGGGAGATTTTAAAAGAAAAGAGAAGATTTGTGTCTTTATGCGCTTTCAGATAACACTTATGGCACATTAATTATTCCACTTAACTAAACTTTGTATCCGTAATTTTAGGTATAACATGAACCTGGCGTAGCAGGTGCTGTGGTTTCAGAGTCATCAGAATAATTCTGGTGATTAATTATTTATTACCAGTTTCTTGCATTTTATAATGGAAGTGCCCTGTTACAAAACATTTTTACTATTTAATTTGCTCTGCAGGAGTAAGTACTTCCTTAAGTTGGATAATAAAGGTACTTTTTAAAGCATGAGCTTTGTTTCTTTATGTTAATATCCTGCAATTAAGGGGACCAGTTGAAGTGCTCCACATCACTGCTGTGCTATTTATGTCAGTTTAATTTCTTTTTTTTTTCTGTAAAAATTGCTCAATTTCCATCTTAGAAGATGGCATGCTGGGAAATCAGTCAGTCCAGTCAGTCAATCAACTAATGAGTCAGTTTGTGTTTGACGGCAAATATTTCGGTGTTTACGTCAAAACTTCCAGCGTAAAACAGCCTTGATTTTTTTGTCTATAGTCATCTCAGTCTGAAAATGTGTCATTCAGTGTCACTCTTCAGATTTGCAGAAACTGTGATGCCAGTGTCACAGTACTCGTATGAGACCAGAACCTGTAACACTAGTTCCAAGAGGTTATCTTCCTACAGAAGATGTGAAGTAGAAGAGTTGAAATTCTAACTGGAACAGAGTTATGAACAGAGTTGTGAAGGTATGGGCTTTAATACTGCATTTCTCTAGTTTTCCTTCCAAAGCAAGTAACAGGTACGGTGCTTCTTAAGACCCCAGGAAACTGTTTCAAAGAAAAAAGAAAAAAAAGAAGAGTATCAGGTCTCCTTTAAAAACATGGGTTTAACTAAATAGAGGATCTCTTGAGCTGAACCCTGAATATATATATTATATGAAGCCCATATAATCACAGCGCCACCAACATGCTTCACAGTGGGGATCATGCAATCAGAGTCAAAGACTTCATTGTGCCTCTCTGATAACTGTATAATAATTAAAAGTATGACTGAGTGTGAAAGAGATTTTAGAAGACCCAAATGGCCGAACCCATGCAGACATTTATTATATTTGTTTTAATTTTAGGGACACCCAATCTTTGCATGTCTTTAGCTATACTTGACTTTTAAAACTACTTTTAAAGCCCTGCAGGCTTAGGGGTATGCAAGCCACAGTTTTCTGTGACTGCTTGTAGACACTTTATGCAAACTTGATCAAGCACTGTGTTTACAAGCCTTACAGCAAAAGATCTTACTTCCCATTTGATTCATAAAGGTTACGCTCTTAAGAGTATAAAACATGTCTGTGCATCTCTCCACACCTCCGCAGAATCCCTTTTCTCTGTTAATGGCTTTTCTGAGCATAAGTGAAGCAAAGAAAGGGAAACTTAAGACCCTAAAACCTAATGAATGTTGCCTTTTTTTAATATGTTCACAATTCAAGAGGATTTTCAAAATTGTGAGGATGTAGTGAAAAAAAATGATACGAGTCTTTGGAGGTTAATATAACCATAAAAATGGTTCTGTTTGCATCATAATTCTCTCCTTTAGTGTTATCATCTTTAAACTCTTCCAGTTTCTGCAATGGCTTAGATTGAGTTACGGTTTGGGAAAGTATCAGTCAGATATTGTAGTATACATGCACACATACATACACCCATTTCAACTAAAATCACAGAGCTCCACCACATAAAAAAATCCCAACCCTGGCTTTAAAATCCTACTATTCCCTGTTATTACAGGACCAGGAGACATTCAGGATCTAGCAGGCCATATAATCACAGCGCCACCACCATGCTTCACAGTGGGGATCATGCAATCAGAGTCTAAGACTTCATTCTGCCTCTCTGATAACTGTATAATAATTAAAAGTATGACTGAGTGTGAAAGAGATTTTAGAAGACTCAAATGGCCGAATCTGAATGACTCGATGAGACAGACACCGTCAACGGTCTAGTAAATCCAGCTGCATGTCAGCATGCACCTAACAGTGCTTTTTTCAAAAAACTTTCTAGTTTATAGGGTTGGTTGCATTGTGATGGCACTTATGAAACAAAGCTGAATGCAGATGATCGCAACATTTTTTAAAACCTCAAAAGGGTTTGTTGTGTCTTTGCATTGTGCCAATCACACTCAATGTTCTACTTGATGTTTGTTCAACCACATGTCAGATTGTAACATCCTCTACACTACACTGACAAAAATGATATTCAGCACAACGATTAATCAGTTTTTGTGAATATAATGCCATAAGACTAATTTACCTGTACAATGTTTCTGTTATTGCAGATCAGTCTGTAAGATTGAAAGGTAAAAGTGATGAGTATGAGGACACCTTATTTTTTGTCTTGACTTGCAAAGGCAGCTTTCAGCTAAAAGAAAAAAACTAAAAAACAATTTAAAGTTCATAGAATATATTACAAAAATAGTCAATCAGTCAGTGGGCTCCTCATATTTGCAGGGATTGGTTCATCACACTGTTCAGAGTAAATGACCCTGCTCCCCAGCGTTAAGTCCTGTGATCTGCAGCCAACTTCATGCTGCAATCTGGACTGTATCTGCAACTCTGCATCCCAGGAGTGAGAAATCAATACCTTTTCTTTTGCTTTTTGTGTTGCATTTAAGTGGAAACCTCCATCAGCAATTACCTTTTATAGCTCATTTAAAGAAAACAAAAAATCAGCTCAAACACTCTACCAGTACTTAATCTAAGTCGTTATATCTCTTCTAGGGAGTCCAACTTTATGTAGGAGTTGTCTTTGATTTTGTTTTCCTGATGTGAAAGTTAAAGAAAAATGAAAATACAATGATCTGAGTTCCCATTTGTTACTAAATGTAACACGACACCAGAAACCCCTGTGTAAGTGCCAGATTGGGAAAAAAGAAAAAAGAGACACTTTTATGTTTGTAGTCTATTTGTAATGTAAATGTTTATATGCTGAATGATGTATTCACCATAGGGAGCATTGTACAGGCACAGGTGCAGAAGAAGAGGACCAGGTGGGAAGAGGTTTAGCGTGGAGATGCATCTTTCGGATCATAGTGCATTGTAGACAGAATATGTTGTAGTCTTGGTTAAGGTGGAAATGGAAATCTGCAATTGTTGGTAATGAAATGTAAACTTATTTTCAGCTATACATTTTCTTTGTACTTTGCAAAAACACATGTCGATTTGGATCAATACTGAACCGTATGACCCAAGAGACATCAACGCTCCTACACCCAGCCCAGCGAGTCGTAATCATTCGCTGTCATTCACAATCATGAATGGGTCTGTAGCATTCCCATTCACAGCCATTTCCAGGGTCGGCTTTATGTGAAAGCTGATGCAGGAGGGTCCAAGAGTCGCTATTCAAAATAATCAAGGTGGCTGCAGCAATAGTAAAAACCAAATTTTTAGTCTGCAAAACCAACAACAGTCATTCATCACTACTCCAATTCTGCACACCGCCGTCTTCTGCTGATACTGTTGACACTGAAGCCCTTTTTTTGGGGTTTTTTTGTTTGGTTGGTTGGTTTTTTTGGCTGTTACATTATCAGCATTCCTGTCTGTGGTGTGGTGTGGTGAAGCAACAGCCAGTTTGATTGACAGATACTTAATTGTCATTGCATATCTCTACAGAGTGATATATAGTTTGGTTTAGCAGCTATTATTCGTTTAGTAGCAGTTATAAAGTTATCATTTAGAATTGTTAAAAGATGGATAAGAATCAGCTTCGACTGAACTTGGGTGAGAACCTGTGATGTTACTTTTGCGTGTGTACTAGTGTGAACTCTCGGGTTTCCTTACATTTTATTAACACTCTTAAAGTGTTATTAATCACAGAGTTACACAATGGTCTCAAAACAGTCCCAACGGAGCTAAAAGGGATCGTTTCAGCCTGTAAAACCAGCGGCTGTGTACAGATATGACTGAAAAGGGTGGCTACTGTCTTTCTGTTGGATTTTGATGAAAACATGTTACAATGATGTTATAAAGTCATCAGGAATAAGAAAACTTCAAATATCGAATTTGACTCTCAAAGCACATGCATGCATGTTTCATCTTATTTGACTTTCAAACTCAATGTCTCATCCTTGCCTAATCTTCCTTGATGTGTGCTCTTTAGTAATTAATGTAATATATCTCTGTCACACACCCACATAGCACTACAGACCACACATTCCACAAGAAATCAGAGTGGCACTTGGTTTATTTTATTTCTCTTTTGATTGTGCCATTCTCTTGGTTTGGCGCCAGGGCTTTGCTGATAGTATCACTAAAGCCACATGAAGAGAAAAGCCAACAGTCAATTATGCCATTACTAGTAATGAAGACCTGAGCAAACATATGAGGTGGACACACATGCATGGAGGCACAAAACAAATACACACTGTCATGTGACTGGCATTGATTATTCAAAACTCAAATTCTTTTCCATGCATTAACACACGTAGACAGTATCTAAGGAACTGTCATAGTTTAGATGACCATCAAACGTTAAATAATCTTATAAGTTCTGCTTCAAAATAGTTTTGTAATGTGGTAAACAAATATGTTGTAGGGCAAAAGTTTTGTCATAATAACTGACCAGAATCAACAAAGAACCAGACATAAATAAATTGAACATGAATTTAAGAAATGTAAGCAGAGCTCACAAAAATGAACAACAGTGCAATATTTCAACAGTTACATTTTCTTATCTTCAGTCCATGGTGGGTTTCCATTAGTTTTTTTCTATGTGGACAGTCCTAGTATGCTAGGGTAGTGGATCCTACCAGGATCAACCCTGTAATGGAGACAACAGCTGGAAGGACCATGAAGTGGTCGACTCTACTACACTTTCCAGCTCCCAGGTGTTTTTGTTTTCCTGGACCTCAGGCAAACCCAATTTCAACGTCTAAGTTCAGACACTAAGCTCTCATGTGGTCTGGTTCAATAGCATTTTGAGCCCACAGGCCTTGAAACCTTTTTTCTTTTGGATAAAAACATTTATGGGCTGGAAGTACATGGCATGTTGTAATAGAGAAAGAGGCAGGTGATGCAAGAGAATCATTTAAGAAGACAAACTAAGGGAACGGGCCTGGACAAAACTAATGGGACCCTCAACATAATACTTTGTTGCACAACCTCTTGAGGCAATGACCACAATCACATGATTTCTGTAACTCTCAATAAGACTTCTGCACCTGTAGACAGGTATTTTGGCCCACTCCTCATGAGCAAACTGCTCCAGCTAATTTGAAGGATTTCTTCTCCAGACTGCACGTTTTAGCGCTTTCTACAGATGTTCAATAGGATTTAGATCAGGACTCATAGAAGAACACTTAAAAAATAGTCTAGTGTTTTAGTCTTAGTCATTCCTGGCTGTTTTTAACTGTATTTTGGGTCGTTATCCTGCTGGAGGACTGGAGGACCTGTGACTGAGACCAAGCTTTGTGACGCAGGAAAGCACATTTAACTCCAGAATGCTTTGATAGTCTTGAGCTTTCATTGTACAGAGCAAGACACCCTTTCAGGACACCGGATGGTGTCTGCAAAACAGCACCATAACTGAGATGGTCCTACAGCCTTTACCTTTAACATGCTTGTATGTTATTTTCTTTCTGATACCCTTAGACAACTCTCTCCTTTGCTTTCTATTGTTCAGTGAGGTGGTCACTATGATACCAAACAACAGAGTGGCGACTTTTCAGATTTGCATAGTCAGACTGACTGACTCCAAGAGTGAAGACATTTGCAATGATAATTACAGGACACACTTTGGTTTCACACAGTGGTGGGCAACATTTTTTTTACTCACAGGGCCATACAGATCAATTTGAAAGATTGAAGATTGGAAGATTGAAACATTAAAACACAGTTTATCAGCCAGTTTTAACATAGATGTTTTAAAAACAACCCAATGTATTCATTTTCAAACACATACATTTGAAAAAAAGTGTAATTATATGTGTTATGTGAGATATGTGCATTACTGACCAATCAATGGTGAGAAAGTCTTGTTTACAGCACACTTTATTGTAGTCAAGTTATTGAAAATATAGATTGTAGAATTTTAACGAATCTTAACCAAAATGTCCCTTTTTATAATAATGTTTTTCTTGTGTAATTTCATTTGGAGAAGGGTTGTGTTGAGATAGTCTAGGGGCCATATTTCATCCAACTGGGATCGAACATGTCACTTTGGTCAAATTATTACCAATCAATTATTTTCCAAATTTTAAATTTTAGGGATATCAACTAATTTGTCCTAGTCAGTTTTTATTTTATTTTATTTTATTTCTGTTTTTATTAGATGTTTGTGTGCCGTTAAAAAGAAAAAAAAACTGTTATGCCAGTCCTCAAGACCTTACAAAGACCCCACACCACTAAACCAAAACAGAGCTTACATTTTTAATCAAGCATATACATAAAACAACGCTCTGATTGTCTGGAAATTCACATACAAGGTATGTGTCTTGTCTAGTTTTTACAAAATAGTAAATATGGTCCAATCGTATGTGTTTTTGGTGAGAGAAGCAAGATAGATCATATTCTAAGTGTGCAGCCTTTTTAGAGGAATAATTAACAGAGATACATGTCATCCTAACAGTGGGGACAGGTGAATGTCTCTCATCCCAGCCTGACAGAAAACCTAGACCGTTGCTCTCTCAACACTCATGTGGCCCGAGGGCGGGAGCAGCTCCTCAAAGGAAACCCTATACACTGGAGCTGTGTGGGTTTTACATTATTCATTCCCATTCATGGCATCATATAAAACCTGCAGCGTGCTTATCGTAGAAATGTGCTGAAACAGGTGTTATCTGTAAGATTACAGTCAGACTGTGGGCGTACAAACCAAGCTTTTTTTGTACTTACTGAGAACTGCTCAAACAGCCAAAGAGATTGACGTGCTGAAAACCTGCATGCATGTGAGTCACAGAGCTCCACCTCTGCTCTCTCACCATCAAGGTCTATATCCACTTTGTCACTGAGATTAGCAGATTAAAAGAGAAGAGACGTAGTAACGACGAATGAAAAGCCTTCCGATTAACTGAATTCATTAATAACGTTTGAACGGTCGAATGTGTCTTAAATTACCCTGAATTCTACACAGAAACTCGGGCCTCTCGCCTGTAATGAGCTGGGATAGGCTCCAGCAGACCCCCGTGACCCTGTACAGCATTAAACCGGTATAGAAAATGGATGGATGGATGGACGGATGGATGGGAAATTATTTTTTTACATATAAGAGGGATGGAAAACCACAAGAGCACAGATCACAGTGTGCACAAAATATTATAATTATTTCAAAAATTCTCAGATTTTCAAACAAAAATCCCACCATTGTAGTTTCTAGACAGAAAGAAGTCGTCCAGCAAAGCCAGCAGAGATAACGTCAGTATGGTGCAGTAGGTGGAGGAAGGAGTGTTGCAGGCAATTTAACATTGGCTAAACTGGCCAAACTAAACAAGATGCACAAAAGAAGAATCAGATTTTAAATAAAACATGACACAATCACTATAGAAATGATTCCTGATAAAAAGTTCAACTCTAAAACTAGGAAACAGTGAATACAAAAATACCGTAGACCATGACAGACATATCAACTACAAATGACACCCCTGGCATCATGTCCTATCCCTGAAGTTCACACAGTCATGAGGGAACTCTGTGGAAAAAACAAACAAATAAACAAAAAAGGTATTATTATATACTATTTGCTGTTAAACAGTAATTTAAAAGTCTCAAAAACTGAGTAGCATTCACGTTTAGTCAATTTTTCTTTTAAACCAAAACCCGTCACATTAGTTTTTTAACCCTGGTTTGAAATGGTCTCCATCCACCTACCAACATAAACACATATCACTCAAGCTTCCACGTTTACTGGGTATGCATGCATGAGTGAAAGGAGTGTAGGGATTGTAGTACGATAAAATGCAGACAATATCACAGACAACAAAGTCAGCCGGGCCTGCTGTTGCATCTCCATGCCGCTGTTCAC
This sequence comes from Xenentodon cancila, assembly GCA_014839995.1. Taxonomy (NCBI): domain Eukaryota; kingdom Metazoa; phylum Chordata; class Actinopteri; order Beloniformes; family Belonidae; genus Xenentodon; species Xenentodon cancila. The sequence continues at coordinate 20,534,792 of CM026207.1, read as the reverse complement.
ACTCTCCTTACAGATTGATGAATCAAAAAATGGACAAATCATGAAGCCAATCTGCAACTACATAAGAAGGCCTTTGCAGAAGAAAGCAATCATCAAAACAATTTTGGGAAACACTATGAAGAACTGCTGAACCATGAGGACAATCTGTCGCTGCAAGATGAGGGATATAGAAATAAACTTTGACTTGGTTTGATGATATGCTGGAGCAGGAGTCAACATTCCAGGTATCTGTTATCAGTGCAGACAATGGTGGTGGTGGAGGAGGTGGATCTGCTGGAGGAGGAGAAAAGGGTGAGGGAACAAGAGAAAAACACAGTAGTTCAACAAAATAAAGATAAAAATGGGTGTGGATAAAAGTGGGTTACGTTCAAACGCTCTAAGTGATATAATTTGATGGTTTTCAATTCATAGCTACTGTTGGAGATGGATTTTTCCAATAATGCCAATGTTGTCCAGCTCTGTGGACCTCCTGAGAACTGTATCATCTGTTGTATGATGCTCATGCACAGAGGAGAAGATCCACATGAATCCTGAATTAAGTTGATAAACAAGACATGTTTTGAAGCATGAATGTTTTACACAATTAAAACCCAAGAAATGCAACAAAAGTACAATAAATGATAAAAACATTTTTGCTGTGCTATACACAGAAAAACTCATGCCTACTGGTCTCATCACAGTTACCTCATGGACAAACAAATTAGTAATAATGAATCTTTTATAGCAGTTATTTTCAATTCAGTTCAGTATCAGCTATTAAAACGTTTACTGGAAAAGTTTTTAGCAAACTCTTCATTTTAAGGAATGATTCCTTTGAGCAAAGGTACTGACCTTACACTGTTTTGTTAGTGTTTGGCCCCTCAGTGACATGTAATCTTTTATCTGTGTCACACCCTTCTTTAAGTCGAAGGCCTTCTCACCTGTCACTCTGTGACAGTAAAATGCAGCTCTACGGATGGAGTGACCTCTCCATCCTCTGTTCTCTTGACACTTTGTATTCTCTGCCACTGTAACCAAAGCCCACCGGAGTAAGTTCTCACTTCCTCTCCCTCCCTCTCCACTTGCTCTTCATATTTCTCTCTCATCACTCTTTTCTCTCTCCTTCTTTCTTTTACCTCTTCTCTCTCTGTCAGTGTCACCACCTGCTTAAAAATAGTGGGCTTGTTTCACTGCATGTTGTAGAAAATGTGCAGATCCACTTAACCACATCCCCCCAACCGTCACACACATAGAAAGGTTAATCTGTACAACTATGTATTTATTTATTGTTTGTTCTAAAAAAAACAGGGGGAGTGAGAAGTATGTCCCCGCAGCATGAGAAATGCAGATATACCCCATCTATGCATGCATGGAACTATTGCGGTTTTGTTTGCAGAAAGTACTGCTCCGTAAAACAATTTAGTATGACAGTTTTGCCTCTGGGACATGACTGTTTAAGATATAGGCAATTATATATTTTGATGGGAATTTCAGATAATAGCTCAGTTTACCACACTCAAAACAACAAATTAAAGCAAAAGTGCTTCTGTTATGATTTATTGCCAATGTTGTACTTCCATTAAAAAAAAAAAAAAAAAAAAAAGAAAAAAGATATGATTCTACAGTGGATGCAGGCAGTCAAACGTGCTCTTATCACTTATCTGTTACGTGTTTAAGGAACTTTGAGCTTTAATTGACTTTCCGCCCTGGTTTTAATGCGTGACCAGGACCCTGGGGCTCTTTCACCTTGTATGAAAGTGTGCATTTTTCATCACAGAGATACCAGAATGCAACCTAGTCGTGTTTGTCAGTAGTTGTTGATGTTATGCTCTTCTGATCTGTTATTTTCTACGATCTTGCGAAAATAAATCACTGACCCTGATGCTACTGGGTGCTTTACTGCAGGCTAAGATCTTACTCTAGTCCATATAAACGGACTAAAAATATGCACCATAAGCTTCATTGATTTTCACCGCACTACTGTGCGATAGGTGGACAGTCACAGACTTTTATAACAAGTGAGGAGTGACTCAATAACGCATGAGAATGAGGATTTACTCAGTGACTCAGAGATCGTCTGAATGACATCCCGGATGCACGATAAGAAACTGCACAAACAGATTCTGTCAAAGTTCTCCTATGTAAAGTACTTTGATGGGAATGTTGGATAGTAGGTCTCTTAGCCACTATGGTCACACTGAGATAGCTTTTACAGAGATCAAAACCGCTATCAAAGTGACGAGCCCTCATGAAGGCTTCCATATAAAGCCCTTATTTCATGTTTATAGAAACACCGTATGCCAAAATTGTGTGTGAAAGAGTATGTCTAAAGAAATTTTGCTCTTCTTAGGAAATTATGATCAGATCAAGTTACCTCAGGTCAAATAAGATCACATATATTTTGCACACTAAAATGTGAAAATGCAGTATGAACACTGAGGGAAGTTTAATTGTGAAATTTATTAGAAATACAATTGTATTCCTAACCGTTTTTAGAGTGAATTAAATGCATGTTACATTAGCCATAAAAAATGACAATTCAAAACTGATTTCTCATCGGTTCCTGCTCCTGCTGTGGTTCTTCCTCCAGCCTCGGTCTTGGCAGTTCCTGCTCCTGCGGTGGTTCTTCCTCCAGCCTCGGTCTAGGCAGTTCCTGCTCCTGCCTGCTTCAGCTTCAGCAGCTTCCCGGCTCCTTTCTCTACAACTCCAGCTTCCACCTCTATCCCTGAACCCGCCATCGTTCCGGTCTCTGCTTTTCTGGCCCCGACACCAACCCCCAGAACTGTCTCTCTGGTCTGCCTGGCCCTTTTTGTTTTTTGTTTTTTTTGGTCCCTTCTCCAGGCCCCCTCCTCCCCATTGATTTACAGTTTGTGTGGTAGGGTTTTGAGTCTTACTCCTTGTGTTATACTTGGTTATTTTGTTTTGGTGTTTCTGTTAGGATCTGGGTTTGGTTTAACGTTGGTGTTTTTGGGTCTTGTCTTGTTTTCTTCATTTTGTCCTCTTCTGTTTTAGTTAACCACTAATATTGCTAGTAGATGAAGAGGTGCCTCCTACCTCTAGGTTCCCCTCAGTCTCCTGTCAGCAGCCCTATGGAGTCTCATGGTGATTCAGAACAACAGAATAGTGGCAGATTTCACCCACAAAGTGGAGGTGAGACTGGGGGATGCAGTCTCCCAAGAACTGAAGATATTGGAAAATGGGGGTGTCATTAAACACATTGACTCATCTCTATGGGTTTCACCTATATAGATGGTGTAACAAACGTCTGGTCATATCCAACTGTACTGACTTAAGAGAGCCCTGTCACTGTTTGACCCAGCTCTTCCCACCATAGTGACCACAGATGCATGTGATTACAGCATAAATGTGGTGGTTGGTGCACATACTTGTGGGGAAAGGACTTCACTCTGCGCACTGACCAAAGCCTGCTCACTACATTGGCCTTCATTAAAGGTTGTAGCGGAGCAGGAATGGGGCTCGTTAGGTGGTCTGCTTGCCTCCTGTGTTTCAACCACTCTGTGGAGTATAAACTTGTTTGTGATAAAGTTGTTGCAGATTGTTTGTCTTGTGTCCCCGTCTCCTCTTCTCACCAGGAGTTAGACAAGCTAGACAATAAGTTGACAGTACTTTGATGACCAAATGCACAAGCAGCTTAAAAAAAAAATCATATAAACTCTGATTGGGTCACCACACTGGAGTAAAATAAAAAGAAAAGGCAAAAGAAAAGCTTCACAAAAAGCTTGATATCACTGAGAACCATGTTAATGTCTTATATATGATGGGAATGAAGACCATTCTGTCACAACACGCCCAAAAATAAATAGGAAATTGTTGTACAAAGTATGTCCTGTTGATGTATAGATTTTTGTGCCCTTATTATGAAAGAAAAGGCTTCTCATGCTGTTTCAACCCCTCCTTTCTTTGTTTCACAAGAAAAATATTTCTGTCAAGTACTGCATCACGCACTTCACTGGAAGATGTTCATTGTGAAAAATCAGCTGTAGATAGTTTTCTGACATGCACTGTATCTATTGTTTTATGGGACAGTTGTGGTACAAGAGCAGGGTCTCTAATTAGACCTCTTGTCCTTCACAGAGCAATTTTCCAAACAAAATGTGTGCTTTATGCTCTTATATGCAGCTTTAGTTTGGATGAAAGCAAGCTGGACAAAATCACTTTGAGTTTCATACACACAAGTACTTCACTCAGCCGCAAATAAAATGATGGATGGAAACGCTGGATTGTGAGTAGGGACAATGCACGCTGACAAAACAAGTAATGACACACATGGACATCGTCATGAGAGGGACTGAATAATTCAATCATCATGATAAAAGGGGTAAACGTGTGTCTGGCTGGTGTCTATGGGGTTGCACAGCTGATGTGTTTGTGCACATCCCAGATGGGCTTTGTATACTAAAAATAATTATCCTTAATTATTTTTGATTGTTCCATAATTGTACTTCTCATTCACAGCTCATTTTGATATGTTTCATCACATTGGTTGTTTATACATTCAAAAGCCCTTTTCTCTTTTGCATAAAGTAAGAATCAACAACGTTTACGCTGCTTAAGTAAGAGTAATTTGTTTCATTGAAACACTGTTTTATAGTCTGATTAAAAGCACTAAGGACAGCCATTTGGCTGAAATCACTTAAATAAATGTTGCAGGATGAAAAAGCAAGCATGTTAAATAAAATAAAAACATTAAAAACAAGATAATGATTAAGGCCTATGAAAGCTGCTCCTTGCACGCATAGTACTGTGAAGAGATGGCGTTTTGGTTTTTCACTAAAACACACCTCAGTTCTCTGTCAAAGCTGAAGCCTGCAGAATGAGTCAAGACCATCTGACATCTCACTGCACGGCACTGTGAAATCATAATGAAGTTTCAAACTCTGATTTTGGCTTGTTTCTTAGTGAACATCTTTGGACTTGAATTTTCAAACTCAAAGGTTTCTGCAGGTCTTCTTTGCAGAACTTTACTAAAAATGTAGTTTTTCCACTGAAAATGAATACATGAAGATGAAGATACTCAATAATCACAAATTGTTTGAAATGATTCCCTTGTTTGCATCATGCTAAGATAACAGCTGAGCAGAATAAGGAATCATCAAAGTGCTTTTGCATTCTAGTGTTCATCTGCAAGCAAAAGGCAACATAAAAAACAAGTTTAAATCCCTCAATGTCCCTATTGCCAGAGTTTTGGTCCAGGGATTGGGTTATTAAGGCACTCTGCCATGACAGCTACCCAAACCACATTGCACCGGCCCCACATGACCATTCCTGAAGGTGAGGAGCCTACTGGAATGCGGGCCCATGTCGCCCTTTTGGGCTGGGGATTTGGGTGGACTCTTCCATCACCCACGCTGAAGTCAATGAGGGGGTTTGTAAGCTCCTCAGTGGCAGGGCATTGAGGATGGATGAGATCCGCCCTGAGTACCTCAAATCTCTGGATGTCTTGGCTGACACGCCTCTGCAACTTTGCACGGAGGTCAGGGAGACTGCCCCTGAAGTGGCAAACCATTGTTCCAACTATACGGGGATCACACTTCTCAGCCTCCCCGGAAAAGTCTACACCAGGGTACTGGAGAGAAGAATTCGGCCAATAGTCGAACCTCAGATTCAGGAGGAACAATCTGGTTTTGTTTGCGGTCATGGAACATTGAACCAGTTCTATACCCTCCACAGGGTGCTGGAGGGTTTATGGACGTATGCCTAACCAGTCTACATGTGCTTTGTAGATCTGGAGAAGGCGTTTGACCGTGTCCCTTGTGGTATTCTGTGGCGGACGCTTCGTGAGTGAGGGTTCCTGGGCCCTCTGCTAAGGCCTGTTTGGTCTCTGTACAACCGGAGCAGGAGCTTGGTTTGCATTGCTGGTAGTAAGTCAGACCTGTTCCCAGTACACGTCGGACGCTGGCTGAGCTGCCCTTTGTCACTGGTTCTGTTCATAAATTTTATGGACAGGATCTCTAGGCGTAGCCAGGGGCCGGAGGTGGTCCAGTTTGAGGACCACAGGGTTTCATCTCTGCTTTTTGCAGATGATGTTGTCCTGTTGGTTTCATCAAGCCAGGACCTTCAGCATGTGCTGGGATGGTTTGCATCCGAGAGTGAAGTGACTGGGATGAGAATAAGCACCTCCATATCCGAGGCCATGGTTCTGGACTGGAAAAGAGTGACATACCCTCTCCGTGTGGAGAGTTCCTGCCTTAAGGAAGGTGAAGGAGTTTAGGTATTTCGGGGTCTTAATTACAAGCGAGGTAAAGATGGAGCATGAGATTGACAGCCAGGTTGGTCCAGCGTCTGCAGTTATGAGGTCGGTGTACCGGACTGTCGTGGTGAAGAAGGAGCTGAGTCGTAAGGCAAAGCCCAGATAAACAGATGAAGATGGATGGATGGATGGATGGATGGATGGATGGATGGATGGATGGATGGATGGATGGATGGATGGATGGATGGATGGATGGATGGATGGATGGATGCCCTCAAATCAAAAACAATAAAAAAGACAAACATTTAAGAACTTATAAACAAATCTAAAATCCTGGACCAAGTTTGTGTTTACTTCCATGGAAAGTAATTTTAAGCATTTCTGCCTATAAAGTGATAAGACATTCCTGCTCCATCATGTTAGACCTGAAACTCTTGCTGGAAAGAGGAAGTTTTTAAAGGTTATGGCAGGTCTGGAAGTCATGGCACAGCGACAAACACCACTTTGACTGATAAAATCCAACCATGTAGCAGCCTGGTTTTTTTGACCTGCTGCAGGGTTCATCACCTGAAACACTTTATATCATTGCATTGGCAATGAATACATCTAATACATAGATTTATCTGTATATACATTTATGTATCGATTTACAAGTATATATATGTAAATGGATGCATGGAGATGTGTACGTGCGTCTGTGTGTGTAACCACATTTTATTGTGTGATAATAACACAATAAAAAGTTTCTGATGTGTTGGTCATGTTTTATTATTCAGCTTTGTCATTTAAGCCATGAAATGGGAATGTTTTCATATACTGTATAAGGCTTGGCACTCCAACTGGAGCAGAGCTCGCTAAACAAAATACATGAGTCATATAAACTTGGAGATTCTCACGCATCAGTCTTAGAGCTGCAACAAGATAAGAAAGTACAGTTGGCTGTCCTCCAACCAGAAACCCGGTGGATGGATCCTCAGTTCTGCCCGGTGTTGAAGTGTTTGCAGCCTGGACTCTAAACCCTTTCTTTTCTCTAATACGCTCAGAGCGTGATTGCAGGAACAAAGCAAAATACACTGTGAATAGATTGCATAGATATAATAATGAGAGCTGTATGAGTGGGTGGGTGAATGATGCCTCCAAAGAAAACTAAATCCATCTTACCTGTGTATGTTTTCTTGCTTGTCCTTCCAGTAAATGGTGTCATTAGTCTGATTAGCATGAAAGACATCTTTGTTATTGCCTTGGATGCATTTATTCATCCCTACTGATCCACACTTTGTAAACATGCCAAGGTTGGGCATACATCTTCTTTTTTTTTTTAATTGTCGCTAAAAAGAAAGATCAGCCAGTTTTGATGAAGGAACACTGATGTGTAGTTTTTGTTAACAGCAGCTGATAACTGGAAATTAACACTGAACACTGATCACATTGACACCAAATTTCTGTTATGACCAAAATGTGATGGTATCCTGATTTCTGGGAGACCTGACTCAGATACTTGACTCTGCTTCCTCATACTGCACTGTTATCTGTGAAGATATCTGGTAAAGATGATGCCCGTTAGTCCCAAACACATCCAAACCCAGTGCTCCACCTCACCTCACCTGGTAGCTACATAGAAGTTGAATCAGCCAAAAACAGGTGGAAACAGAAGCCTGGTTTCGTCTTTAAAGTCTGTTTGAAAATAAAAGCACGTGTTTTGATCTGATACTTCTTGTGGTATACAGAATGTCACGTATACAACGGCATCCATGCCAACGACAAGGTCGTTCTGTAGGTTTTTCTTAATAGCATTTGGATTTGTAATTTCCTGGAAACAATGAAATAAAAAGAATTATGAAACCTAGTAGAAGAAAATTAAGAGTAGAGCCCTTGAGAATATTTCAACATTGAACATTGAGCAACATTGAGCATTTTGTCATGAACAGAATAAAGAAAACTGTAGTAATAGGACTGTACAGCTGTGTAGCCTTTTAAAATAAAAACACACTTACTAGTGAAGATTAATGTGGATGACCATGAGAATTAAACCCTTAACAAAATGGAAAACGGTCATGCAGTCTTATGAGTCCTGATTTAGCTTTTTCCAGAATGATGGGACCATCTGGGAGGGTGGATGAAGCGATGCACCCATCGTGATCTGGGACTCCATCATCATGTTTGTCACGTTTACACCGAGGACTGTACCCAAAAATCAGGTCCAATGAGTTTACTGAATGAACAAGTGTTTCCATCAATATGTGTGTGTTTTCTTGTCTGACAGCATGGTTATATTCCCAGATGATAATCCCAGGATTCATGGGGCTCAACTTGTGAAAGATTGTGTTTAATGTTCTGAATACAAAAAAAGTGTTAAGAGTATGAAAGACAGAATGAAAGAATGATGGTGTCCAGATTATCTGTCCTGCAGGGAAAAATACAGAAAGTATTTCAGGGACTTTGTGGGATTTAATGTGTCGTGTTGTGGATGAGATCAAAAAGGCCCCGGGCACTGTAGTTCAGCTTTACATCCTCAGTCCTTCAAATCAAGGACAATTTACACTTTACCGTCTGAGTTGGTTTCTTTGTGATTGCAACATCAATGAACACTGATGCGCTGTTTACAATGGATATTATTTGGTTTTTAATTTGTCAATGTCATATGTCAAAAGTTTTTTTTTTTTTTTAATTTAAATGTGGCTTTCTCAGAATATAAACAAAAAGTAACAATTTGGAAGACATGTTGAGAGATTTGTGTGCCTGTGAAGTCAACGTTTAAAGCCATTAGACAACCAATTGTGTTTACCACAACTGGTTATTTTTGCAGAAGGGTCAACCATGATGTTTGCATTTGGAGTGTTTACAAGCGCAACTTGTGCATGTGTTATGTCAAAGTCATGCAAAACCTTCCTTTTGAAAACTTCGTAATGGCTTTTTCCTTGTACCATAACATGTTTAGAGATAAGGTGCAATTTACACATGCTCGAATAATAATACATGTTCCATCTGCAATCTACTTTCCTAAGTACACTTGGGTTTATTAGCACAGTCAGTCCGTAGCTTCGTAAACATAGATCTGACCATTTCCCCTAACCGGCAGAGCAACTGCTTATAAACTAGTTCTGCTACAGCATTACTTTTGAGACAGTACTTCTGCTCTCCCTCCATTTCGGACTCACACACATCTTGGAAGTCACACAGTAGAATTTGTGCCTCTGCAAAAACACCAGAGAGAAGTTTTGTAAGTTGCGACGTTCGATTCCTTCCATGACTCCATGACTCCATGACTCCATGACTAAGATATCAGATGGTGCAAGCAGAAAAAAACTGCTTGAATGAGAAAGGAAAGATTTCAGTTTCATCAAAGCACTGTAGCTACAAGCTCCAACTGCAGGCTGCCAGTTTCTATGCTGAGGTGTGGCCGTGAGTCAGGCTCACGCCGCCACATCATACAGGTGGACCAATGGATGTGAATCATTTCTGCATTTGACCGTGGTGTAAATGTTTCTGTCAGCTTTACTGGCCAGTGACTACTACTACTACTACTACTACTTCTACTGACATTACTAAAAACACGGCTTTAAACTGAAGTGGGATTGATTGCGTTGTCGTCATGTGCCTTGGGGCGGCCTCGTGAGCTTCTCAGCAGGGACTAAAAATACCTGTCCCAGGCTCTATCCTGAATTGCCCTGCACCCCTATGCCCCCACCATGAAATGGCACTATTATTCACGGTAGCCGTGCATCTCAGGTTACTGTTGAGTGTTGAAAACAGACCTGCCCTTTTAACGCGTTTACTAAAATCTGAACAATGCTTGTTTCATTAAACTCACACCTGAGATGTGGATGGGGCTCGGCTGGGGAGTCATTAGTTTACCCCACGGGGGCAACACATGGGTCGTAACGAGGCAGCCACATTTGACGGCTTTTATTTATTTTATTTTTTCCAGTATCTCGTTCTTTAAGCAGGTGATGCTTATAACTTTAACCAACGTAGTGTATATATTAAACTGTGCAATATTTTGTTCTTATTTATTTTTATTTTCCTTATGTAGTACATGTAACTTTTTTTTTGTTGTTATTTTACAACTTTTACGTCCACATAATGTATTTGTACACTGTTTGTCTTACTTATTCCTAACCTTTTAGGATATTGAGCTCCTTAAATGATCTCTCTCAGTGCTGCTGCAAAAATGTGAATTTCCTCAAGACGAGTCCAGGAATATTGTGTGTTTTTCTAGGAATTGAGAAAAATGAAAAGTGTTTATTTGCTAATCAAGGGCCACATTTTGTATTACTTTTTTTTATTTTTTTTTTTTAGGAATCTTCATGCAGAATGTTGAAAAAAAGTTTGAGGATTCTTTTGTTTGCTCTTTTTTCTTGGTGGACCTGTAACTTTAATTTATAATCAAGATTTTCCCTGAGATATGCACCTACGTCTGAGCTTCCCGGGGCTGCCCAGTGGGTCTCACAGCGGGGGCTACAATACCTATCCAGCCCCTTTCCTGTGGTCCCTCCTATTTATTGATAGCCTCTGGCTCAGTTCAGTATCAGAAGTTTTGCTTGAAAATACTTCAAAATCCTGAAAAGCTCTTTGCAAATGAAGCCTCTGCGATTCAGTACATCCACAGACTTGTTTTGGCATGACTGCGCTGTGTACCTGCATGTGACATCGTATCCTTCGCCCACCTGTTGCTCTGCTGGTGCCTGGCAGTGAAGGAGGCTTCACACTGTGGAATGCCTGCTGCCATTTAAGCTCCATTACTACCTGCTGCTGCCCTATTCTCCCTGCTCTCTATTGCCTGGGGTTCATATTGGATAAGAGGTGTAAAGCCCTGCGTTTCATGGGGCTGGGTTGGGCATAATTGGAGGGAGGCAGGCCCCTCATTCCCATCACTACGGGGGGCTACAATCACAGGCTTGCCCTAGCCTTTGGGCTGCCCCACCAGGCGCTAAAAAGGGTCTAAAGAGGGCACTGCAGGGGATGATATCAAACAGCATCAGAGTCCTGGGATAACAGCAAATACCACTGCAGGATAGAGGAAACACACACACACACCAATATTACAAAGTTGTGTACACAGTCAGCTTGTCTTTCGGAGGTTGTGTATTGCAGGGGCAGCCGTATCTCTGCAAAAGGACTGTCCATCTCTCATTCAGAAGATCATTGTGTGGTCCCCAGCTCTTCCAAAATTCAAAATTGTTCTTGGCCAAGGCACCGAATGCCAGATATCCTTGTAAGCACAGAGCACTGCACATATATGTGCATACGTAGAGCAACTTGTAAGTGTATGGGGTAAGTTTAAACATTATAAAGCACTTTGCTAAGCCAAGACTAGATCAAAAGTTATAATAATAAAATGAGTATATGTGGAAATTGAATTAATGATCGTGCTCAGCACATGGGAGAGATGGGTGGCAGCTGATGTGCAGGTGAAGTCATGGACTCGGAGTAACTTGTTGTGGAGTCACTTAATTGACCAAATCTGCAAATAACTTTTTTATTTTATTGTGTGTGTTTTGTCTTTGGGTTCTTGGGGTCCAGTTTTTGAATTTATTTAAGTCTTACTCTTGAGTTCTCCTGTTTGGAGATACATTTGACTTGTGTCCAGCTTGTTTGCTTTGTTTCTTATATTATTTTGTAAATGTTCCCCTTTTTACATGAAATCTGGTTTAGCTTGCTTTATTCTAATTGTCACCACCTGTTTCTTGTTTGCCTCTGAGTGTTAGAATGCACGCATACTAGGTTACCTGTATCGTGCCCAAGCAGGATTGATCCCAAAAGTCTGGTTAGTTTGGCTGGTGTCGGCGCTCCATCCTGTTGCTGTCTTCTGTCTCTTGGAGGAGGAGGTGTGCTGGTTCACTGAACTGTTTTACACGTGTGAGCATCTACACAACATATGCATGATGTGTATATGCTAGTCAGCTGTGTTTCATATTTTCTGTGCTCTCTGCTGTATTGATTATCCGAGACGGCATGCACTTTGAGTAAACAAATGTGCTCCTAATGCAGCAACTCAATGACTTTATGCTCAAGCATGACTGACACTTAGGTAATGTAAAAGCGGGCCAGCAGGGTAACCTGGTGGGAGGTCCAGTCTTCCCTGCGGCACAGCACAGTACAACCTGGCTGGCGTGAGTTCACGCTTAGTAGTTTGTTCGGGTTGACATCAGCACTATGGAAATGTTCCAAGAATTAGTACACCTGGATATTTATTGCATACTGGTGATTGCACAGTTGGTCACATTGTGCATGAAACTTACTACATTCTGGAAAACATTGGCGCACACTGATTTGTGTAGTACGTGGTTTCACAAACAGCAAGCGTCTCATTTTTTGAAGCGTTTTGCTTCTTTGCAGATTCGGCTGTTTGAAGCTTCTCTGTTCAGAAACCCCTGCTTACCACTGCTTTCTGAGCTCCTGTATTTAGGTGTCTTTGCTCGCATCTTTATTCGGCTTTCAAAAGTTAAAACAGTAAAATAGAAAAGCTCTATCAATTCTGATCCATAGATCTGAGTAAAATTACAACAATGAGTGAATTCACTTTCAGGAGAAGAAAAGTAGTGCGTTCCAAAAACACCCACTCACACCTGACATGAATGACCTGGTGAGTTCTTGTGAACTGAAGCCCGAACTTGTTCCTCTGCTTTGAGCGAGAAATGTCATTGCTCAAAGTATTTACTCACCCAATGATGACAGAAAGGTTACGGTTCAGGTAACTGTCAACTTGCCATTAACAGCAAAGAAAGTGTAAAATCAACAATAAATACGTCAAGTAATTATTCATGAGCGGTTCATGCAGACAAAGTAACAGTGTGTGTGAAACATTGTGGGGTAAGTGCTGTCAATACGAGAGGGCAGGAACGTTGCTGTGTGTGATTTATCTGTATTTATTCAAATGTATATGTGTGCCGTGTGTTAATACGGGTGGATGTTTGTTTTTTACTATATCAAAGTTTGTGTAATAACACACAAGAACACACTGTAAGTGTGTGTACATGTTTGTATGGTTTTGCCAGCAAGTCTATCAGTTAATGTGTGTTTTCCATGCAAATATATCAATGTGAGTATTTACAGTATACGTCAATGCATATAGGAGTTGTACGAGGTCGGTGCATTCCTGAGTGCACTCGCAGGAGTGTGAGTGATATGCTGTGGATGGATGTTAATTCTACTGGAAGCTCCAGAGTGACAGTTCAAAGCTAAGCTCAGGTGTCCAGCAGGTCATGTTGGGTTAGTGCTACCAACCTGATGAAAATCCATGTCAGCTACTTGTACTGTAGGGATTTATGGGTTGAGTCAGCGGTCTGAGTGGTACCACATTCTCACACTGTCCATTTACAAGACCTGGGGGTCTGGTTTGGTTAAAACCCGGGATCCACCTGTCTTCAAAGCATTCAAGTAAGAGCTCCAGGGCTGCTGATCTGCAGCTGACGCTGACCTCTGATGATTCTCAGGGATTAGTGAACCGAGAAACCAGTTCAACGCTCTTAAAGATGCATAACTTCTACATCCTTTCCACCAACTATCCCTTTCTACATTTCTCTATCTTTTGCCCTTGTTCCATTCACCGTTTCTCTCACTCTTCCATCCATTCTTCCTCTCTCTAATAATTTTCCGTTCCATTCGTCACTGGAGTGACTGATGACACTGAACTGAATGTGGAGCCAGCTGTAAAAACACACAAGTTCAGAGGAAAGGAAAAAAAGATGACTTATTGCAAGGCAGGGCGTTGAAACGGCAGGAAAGAACATGAAAAAAAGTAGACTTCAGCATGACATTTATTTTTATTGTATAGCTTTTATTGTCCCGAGCTTTCAACTCTTTTGCTCACCCTTCATCAGCATCATAACACTTTCCTCTCCTCAGCATACCTGACGAGAACATGCCTGATACCGTGTCTGCTTCATTTCATTGCTTTTATCAGGAGATGAATTAAAGCATACGACCCAGCCATTAATCCTGGTAACTCTCAGCTTAACCGCCGCTGTCTCTTTTGTTGACGCTGCCATTTCAGGCTGCTACAATAACAAAAGCAGTCATGCTGTTGTCATGTAGATTTCTGTCATTCTTAGAGTACCTTCACACTATCTTTTCTATTGATGGGACAAGTATCAGATTCTTTTAGGACTATGTGGACACATAAATCCAACCATCACTTGCAGTTTTAATAGTTAGCATTTCATAAGTGTTCCTGTGTGAGTATCTGATATGTGACCACGTGGCACTGAGTGAGCACTGGATATGTCTGATGACACAATTAAGCAGCTGCGGAAACAAGAATGATGTCATGATGAATATTGATGACTGTTGTTTGGAATGCCAGGAATGGGTTGGAAGAGAACTCTGGGAAACAAATGTGATTATAAGGTCAAAACAAGGTTATTTAGGTTAGCAATTCCAGCAGCAAATGTGGGCTTGTTGGTAAATGCACACACACACACACACACACACACACACACACACACACACACACACACACACACACACACACCTACACACACACACACATCCGCACACACACACATCCGCACACACACACACCTACAGACACGCACGCACACACACCTACACACATACAAACAAACACAACTACACACCCGCATGCACACACACACACACACACACACACACACACACACAAACCTACAGACACGCACAGACTCACACACAAACACACCTACACACACACACACACACACACACACACACAAACCTACAGACACGCACGCACACACTCACACTCACACACAAACACACCTACACACACACATGCACACACACACACACACATGCACACACACACATCCGCACACACACTTACAGACACGCACGCACACACATACAAACAAACACAACTACACACCCGCATGCACACAAACACACACCACACACCTACACACAAACACACCTACACACATACACACACACACGCCACACACCTACACACAAACACACCTACACACATACACACACACACACCACACACCTACACACTCACACACATATACACGCACACACACGCACCACACACCCAAACACCAAAAAGTGAGAGAAAAAAGAAAGAATTAAGCTAAAAAAACAAAACAAACATAAAACTTAAAACATTTTAAAAATGATCAGTAGATGTTTCAAAGTAGTTTTAAAACTTATGCAACTCAAAGCCTCAAAGTCTACTGAAAGCAAAATAACAGACTACAAAAAGTCAACATGCACGTAGTTTTACCTCATTTACAACCTTCACAGTCCGACGCACAGAAGCTCCAGTTCGATCTCCACAATAAGTTCAAAGTTTCCCAGACGAGCCTCCAGTTTATATTGCGACGCAGCTCGCTGAGTTCCAACATAAAATGGAGACTAAAATTATAAACTAGAAAAGAAAAGGTTCTAATTAACAACATGTAACATTAGGAATCTGAAGAGTAGTGACAAACAGCGGGTGGAATAATGAGCAAGCACCTCTGCAAACCAGCATCTTCTATCCACACCGTCAGCATTACAACCATGCATGATGCCTCTTGCATCAGGCCACTGCAAAAGAAGTGAGGTGAAACAACCGTCCTTCTGCCCATTCTCTTTGGCAAAAAGGCAAGGACACACCCTGGACAGGTCGCCAGTCTGACACAGAACCACACACTGATAAACTCATATGCTCATAAGGGCCAGTCAGAATCAACACTTGGTTTGTGCATGTTTTTGGACTGTGGGAGGAATCTGGTCTGTCCAGAGAAAACCCAGGCAAGTCCAGGGGTGAACCTGCAACAAACCCCAACTGAGAAAAACCAGGAAACCTTTAAACCACAAGCCGCCATGCTGCCCTCTTAAACTTCAGCACACCTCAATTATCCCCTCCTTCAAATGGGAGATTTAACCAGTTTCAAATGTCTCACAATAAATCTGACAGCTGTTTTTTAGTGTTTGGGATTAATCCCATAATAAGCAGTCTGAGTTATTAGCAACAGCAACTGAGTTTCTGTAGTATTTGTTGCACTTTCATGCACGACATGGAAAAACTGTTATCACGGTTTGACATTTCCAGTTTAACGTGAGTTATCAGTTTCATTCACAGATTTTAGGAGTATAATGTGATTGCATGTTTATATTGTGCAAGCGTCCTTTTATCTTCCAATTTTACATACCTGCTACCTTCAAAAGCGTGTTAACGTGTCATGACAAAACTACAGCGGAAGATTTCCAAGTTTGGGAAAATGTAAGTTATCATTTCATTCATGCAAGGGACGTAACTAGCTTGTACATTTGCATGTATTCATTTACTGCTTTATTTATTGTTTTAATCTAAACGCCTTACAGAAAAGGTCACATGTTGTTTTCTGGCTATTTTCGGCTTTTATTTTGGTTTTCAAGCTTAAAATGACTAAGAGGACCGTTCGTGTCAGTTCTAAACGCAGACTACTCTTTCATCCCTCGGCTCTTTTGCCTCCAGCGCCTTTCCATACGCGAGATTCCTTGAAATATTCACTTTATTTTTTTCAATCAAACTTTCCTGAGTTGCTTCCCTTCTGCATCTCTTCAATAGTCCAGACAACAACCTTCAGGTAGGTATCAGTGAGCACACGCCCTTCACTTTAAGCTGTAATTACGCTGCCATCTTCATTTAACTACCTCATTATGTCAAATGGTCACAGACAATTAAAATTCTTGCCCCTCAAGCTCTAGATTGTCATGTGAATTTGTAAACATTGTAAAGCTGCATTTAAATTATTATATTGTTTAACTTTTTGTTTTTTTTTAATGGGAAAACTCAAACTCAAAGTTTTGAATTGGACAGAATCTAAAAGCATGATTTTCTCAGTGAGGGACACCTCTCTCCAGGTGTCTGCAGACCAGCTGGTGTAACCAACACACCCATCTCCTGCTGTGCAGACTGGAATTCCTACCTCTGGCGTTCCTATTGGCATTTACACTTTAAGGAGATGCGCACCAACCCTCATGCACCCACACACACACACACACAAGTACATTCTCAGTCCACCCCGACTGTTTGATCATGTGCTAGGGTGACAGTAATGATGGTGTTTGTGTTTCGTTGAAGCGAGTCAGCATTGCTCTGTCTTACCTAACAATTCTCAGGTATTTAGCTCCAGGGGAACTGGATTGGCAAACTGAAGCACGGAAGAATGATCCCGGAGCTCTGAATGAAAGCGACTAGGGCACTGCGAGAAGAACATCTTGACCTCAAAATGGTGCCATTTTGTGAGTTACTACTTTATATTTGTTATAACCGAAGATAATTAAACCTGAACACACCTGTTCTCAGCTCAGTTGGAACATTATTAAAACCTGTTGCTGGGTGTACCTGGATCAACTGAATTCCTGACGGCATGCCAAGCAAAGCAATTACAACATCAAAATAAGAACTTTTAGTAATAGAGCACCATTAAAAAGAACATGTTCTTAAAGAGAACATGTTCTTTTTAATGTACACTATCAGAAGATAAAAACAAAACAAAGTAACATAGCTCCAGGGCAAATTGACTTGAGCTGCCACTATGTCTTCAGATTAACTGTTAAAGAGAGTTTTGGAAAAAGAGGAAACTTTTTAAGGCACTAATATATATATATATATATATATATATATATATATATATATATATATAGATATATATATATATATATATATATATATATATATATATATATATATATACAATAATTATTTTTTACTCGTACATGTATATTCCTAAAAATGTGATATTACATTGTTGGCTGCATAACTTGGGATATTATAATTATAGTAAATATGGTCTTACACAGCATGTCCTCTAACTGACTGAGCTGTTGTGAACACACTCATCATACAATTTTAAAATGACAGTAGCTATTGTTAAGACGTCCTGTACGTCAGTGACTACTGACACTATAGTTTATCTGAATAACATGGATTTACTTTCACATTAGAAAAAAACAAACAAAAGACACGCCGATCATTGTACCAGTGTGGTTAACGAGAGTAATGAGAAACAAAGTGACTGCAACAATGTTTTTTGTTCCCCCCCCCCCCCCCGCCTATTTGCATTGTAAGCATTTGCAACCTTCTGGATGAAGAATCAAAAATAATAATCTAATAAAATGGAAAGTAAATCATTAGCTGTTTCTGTTTTAAATTTGTGATACTACTTCTGCATGATTACCATAAAACAGAAGGTTAATAAATATAAATAAGGTTGTCACTTTCCGTTGTTAGGCCCGTAACATCTGTATGGGATGAAATAAACACGATAAACTCCATCCATCCATCCATCCATCCATCCATCCATCCATCCATCCATCCATCCATCCATCCATCCATCCATCCATCCATCCATCCATCCATCCATCCATCCATCCATCCATCCATCCATCCATCCATCCATCCATCCATCCATCCATCCCCACTTAGTCCTAATTACGGTCACAGGGACAAAACACTCATGCATTTTCCTACTTTTTGGAACTTGTCATTGTAAATGTATTTTTCTGTATTTTTGAGCTACCATAGTCCAGTCCCAGGACATAAAAAAAACCTAAAAAAAATCCTAAAAAAACAAGAAGCAGTCTTTTAGTTCCTCACACATGGTTCTTCCTGTTTCCCAGCAGCTTATCATCTAGGTTTGCACAGGTCTGTCAGTGACCCCTTGATTTTTGCCAGGTGTGGCAGAGAAGGGACAAATCTGAAACAGGCAGGACACTGGCTCCTGAAGACCTGGACTGATGGACTGAAGTGATTTGGGAGTGACACACATTCAAAAGTGAAGGAACTTTAGATAACACATAGCTGTCTTACTCTTATTTCAAGTGTGTGGTTAACTTGAGTTGAATTCATTAACCATTTTGTGTTTACAGAGCAGAGTTTGAAGCCATAAGCATTGCAGAATGACAAATTTATCTATAAACAAAATCCAGCTTTTGTCAGTTGGTGTTTCTTCTGATCCCAGTTTTCTTACTTCCTTTACATCTTACAAGACCACAGCTTCTCTATCCAGCGCACTAATCAGAGAGGTGCCAGACTGCAGACGGAACAGGAACTAACTTATTTATTCTTCATCTTATCAGGTCATAGATATGATCCCTGATGCACAGGCTTTCTTACATGTCAACCAACACTTTCTGTTATTGTGACTGTGATAAATATTTCCCACACAGCTCTGTCTCCACTGTTCACCTCAACCGTGGAGGTAGGATGTGGAGGGAAAAAACCCCTGGAATCCCCTGTTTCTGTGTGGCCTGTGAACCCCAGCTCAGAAAGAGACGTGACGTTCCTCTCAAAGGCTCATAAAACAAACTCTTTCTTTGTTTGTCTTACTCAGATGAAACAAAGCTCAATAAGTATGTAAAACTAAATAAGCCAAAAGAAAAGAAGCCTAAAACTTCTTGCCAGTGCCACACTTTGTTCCTGAGTTATTCGTCTGCTTCTATGTATGACCACAGACTGTTTGAGGCCTGTACCGGCCACGCTGCACCACTAACTAGCCCCCAATGGCTCCTCCTAATAATTTGGGGCTAACTGATGGAGACAAGCCAAACTGGGGGAAGGAGACTGGATAGAAACAGTGTGACTGCTCAAGTCTGAATACGTCTATGTGTGTGTGCGTGTGTTCAATTTCCTTAAAGGAGGAAATGCTACTCCTCTGGAGACTATAGCATCATTAGCAAGAAAGCGGAAACTGAGCTGCTTTGTCTTCCTAACTTCGCACTAGGGTGGAAATTGCATATATAGCGTCTGCAAATAGAGCAGATGGAAGGATATAAAAAAATTGAGCCAAAGGAACTGCACAACTATGTGGTTTGTAGTGGGAGACGTTTAGCTGAACAACCCACTCAGAGAAAGAAAATGACACACAATCATGACCAAGCACAGAACAATATTTTATTGCCTGAATTTCATGGCATACTGTCCAAAACCGTCAAGGATATGCTTTAAGGCGATGTTAAAACACAGCCAACTTTTATTCAGATACTGAAACTGATCTGCTCCAACTTGTTACATTTGATTACAAATGACAGTTTGATTACAGATTACAATTTGATTGCACACAGAGATGGGAATCGAGATGAGATGGGAATTCTCTTCGAGAACCGGCTCCCAGTAGTTCGATTCCGTGGAATTGTTGATCCGCTTGCCTAGCGATACCGTTTATGGGTTGTGCTAACGTCTGACGCCGTTCCGTGGTAACATGTAGGCCTACATGTTTCGTATTTTGGTTCAGAATGTTTCCAACATGTCACATGACCATTGTTTTTTGAAGACCGGTTTTGAAACTAGTTTTCCTTCGTACAGAGCGCCGCCACGTTGCTCTGCAAGCCCTCAGGAAAACACCCACTGCATGTCAATCTCAGGTAGCTTTGCTTTACAGCGGGGTATACCATTTAACGTCTTGACTCGGCGGTGAAATCAAAAATGACCATGGCGTTTACCCGACGCTGAGTTCGAACAAACGGACGGTTGTTACGGTTGTAATACGGTTGTATCCCCCTCAGAGTTGTCATGGATGTGAAATCAGACGATTAAGACCGGACTCAACCTGTATACAGGAACACAGCAGCGTTGCTTTTTGGAGAATTTCTAGATGATGGGATGGACACATTTGTCCTTACCATTTCTCAGGTTGAACAAGCTGTCAGCTGGGTGTAATAACTTCGTAAGTAAAATGCACCTGGTATAGGACTGCTGGATAAGTCGATTCACCTATACAGTCTTTTTTATCAAAAAAACAAAAAACCTGCGGTCTGTTTTGTAAAACCTATCCTTCGACGGGGGATTTAAAAAAAGAACGGAGAAGAACCGTAACTTTCCATGATTTCTCTTTGTGGCATTTGTCCAATATAGTGTGCGTCACAGGATCAGAGGATAAAAAAAATTGCATGAATCAAGGCACATCTTGTTCATTCCCTGGAGAAATCAACCACAAACTGGCTCTGTAATTCAAAGAGGAAGTGTTGTGTCTTGCTTCTTCAGAACTTCAAAGGTCTCAGATGGGAAGTTCATTTGCTCATTTAGATGCTATTGCACCAGTGGCACCATGGCATCACTATCAAGCATCTAGGAAACTTCAGATTTGCAATTCTCTAGCTACTTTTTTCCCCCTCTTGCAATGATTTCACCTCACCCCAACATTCCATATCCTTGTGTTTGCTCATGCATAATTTTTTCCCCACTGTTTTTTGAAGTCCTCAGTTTGAGCGAGACTTAGAAATATATACAGCCCATGCACGCTCCACATACACAGCTCTCCACATCAAACAGCATAAACACTGATAGTACAGAGCAGTCCATTTGTTTGTCTTAAATAGTGATATGTATCTCCAAGTCGTGCTGTTTTTGTCGAAGCTTCCAAGTGTCCCTGTGATTCATGTCCTGTCAAATGCTACGCCTTTGCTCTTCTTAGAGTCATATATGTATATATATATATATATATATATATATATATATATATATATATATATATATATCCTTCTTTATCTGCTGTTCTATACAGCAGGTCTGTATCTGTGTGTGTGTGTAGGTGTGTGTTTGTAGGTGTGTGTGTATGTGGTATGGTTCCTGCATGGTTCCAAACAGTCATTACATCCAAACAGACAACTCATAAACATAATTGGCCGATAAGGAGAGGAGACGTGACAAGTTGACCTCCCTCTCTCTCTTTCGCTCTCTCTCTCTCTTACACACACACGTACACACACACATACACACACACACACACACACACACGAACACACACTTGGAGGATTGTGATAGGATATCACAGACCATGCATATACAAACAGAAAGGCAGACAACTCTCTGAACAAAGAAATACTCACACAAACATGTCAATATCCTGCCTGTACATTTCTATCATTATCAGTGGATAAAACAGTAAAAGACTTCAAATGAAATGATGCAGGAAAATTAAAATAAAAAGGACTTGAAAAGTCCTACTTGAAGTGTTACTTCAGTTTTACTGACTTGTATAACACAAACCAGTCTAGTAAATTTGCTTAAACTGGTCTTCAGTGACAGTACAGTACAGAAGAAATGAGGTAACAACAAATACTTGGGGTCCTGAGGATGATGAGATATCTTACTGTTTCTGCCTTAATTTGTTCTTTTTCTAAGCAAATTCCTATTACTACCATAGTAATACCGTGATATTGTAGCTTAAAAAAAGATCAGAACTGATTAAAAAGTAAATATATCTATGGAATTTGCACATCTAGGACAGTTAATGTTGTAATTTTTAAATTACATGATTAATCTTACTGAGGTTTATAGTGCTGCCAAACACCTGCAGTCATATAACTGATGCATCTATAGAATCGAGGAGTAGAGGCGTCCTGTTTTGACGGGATGTGTGCATGCGTTGCATAACTGTATGATATATAGATATGGATTAAAATTCCCCCCTCATTTCAGCCTTTAAATGCAGACAATGTTTGTTGACCAGAGTGGATAAGTCTGAAAGCAAAATGAAACGATGATATCACATGGAAGTAATGACTGAGAACATTAGGAAAAATTGTGACTAACTTCTGAGAGCCAATGTCAAATGCTGTCAGAGGATATCTAGGGCAGAATGTTAAGTTACACACATTTGCATGAGCCAAAATAATTTTAACATTTTTGTGAGTTGAATGGCTTATTGTAAAAACATACCCACCTACACATGTGATGAAATCTACTCAACGGGATCCAGAGAAGAAACAAAATAAAATAAAGGTAAAACAAAGGCATTCCTGTCATAAAAACAAGCTGCCATAAAAACATGAGTGCACACATCCTGAAGGCTGGCCTGTATTCATGCCAATTTGATAAGATCAACCTCATAAATGAGAGTGAATGTGTTGTAAACCATAACGCTTTAATTTACTGTATCTATTTCACAACTGCCATGTTTGGGTTGTGCAAGAGTCCATATAAATATGAGAGATGTAGTGGCAACTTAAGATGGTATATAAAAGTTTTTACAACCCTTGGAAGAGGTCACCCAAGGCTTCAGTTGAGTCATGTCCCATGCAGTTCACTCATGCAACTGTCTGCTGACATAACTACGGATGTTTTGGTGTGCACCGTGGATCTGTATCTGTTTAGTTTGGTTTATTCATGTCCAGAACCGAAATGGTATCAACGTGAAAACACCCTAAGAAATGATGTCTATTTTTTTTCAACAAAAATTAAAAACCCAGCATTTTACATAGAAATATATATATTTTTAAAGCAACTGCTCATTAATGCAAAACGAAGACTTTGGACTGTTCCCCAGAACGGAACAGCGAGAGCATAATTTACTTTGTAAAGCTGAATGATTGTTAATAATCTTTTTGAATATTATACACTATACTGCAAAAAGTATTCGCTCACCCATCCAAATAATCGGAATCAGATGTTCCAATCACTTCTGTGGCCCCAATCAAGGATCTACACATGCAGACTGTTTTTACAACTATTTGTATAAGAATGACTCACTCTCAGGACCTCCGTGAATTCCAGCTGGAACTGTGATAGGATGCCACCTGTGCAGCATATCCAGTTGTAAAATGTCCACGCTCTTGAATACTCCACATTCAACTGTCAGCTGTATTGTAATAACATTGAAGTGTTTGATGCAGTGAAAGGAACTTTGAATGCTTCAGCATACCAAGACATTTCGGACACTTCCATGCTCCCAACTTTGTGGGAACAGTGTGGAGCTGGTTCCTTCCTCTTCCAACATGACTGCACCAGTGCACAAAGCAGGTCCATAAAGACCTGGATGACAGAGTCTGGTGTGGATGAACTTGACTGGCCTGCACAGACTCCTGACCTCAACCTGACAGAACATCTTTGGGATGAATTAGAGAGGAGACTGAGAGCCAGACCTTCTGGTCCAACATCAGTGTGACCTCACAAACGTGCTTCTGGAAGAATGGTCAAAAATTCCCATAAACACACTCCTAAACCTGGTGGACAGCCTTCCCAGAAGAGTTGAAGCTGTTATAGTTGCAAAGGGTGGACTGCCGTCATATTGAACCCTATGGATCAGGAATGGGATGTCACTTTATTTCATATACGAGTCAAGGCAGGTGAGAACTTTTGGCCATATAGTGTAGTTTAGATATTTTTAAGTGTACTTCATAGTGGTGTTTCTCCTTTTGACTGACAATGAAATCCTCTTAAAAATGTGACTCATCACATTGAGAAGTGATTTATTGCACCATTTTAGCTAGTTCTGCCAGGAGTCCTTAAAAGCAATAGTTGCAACACTCCTTGATCTCGCCAACATGTGGTCACATGATTCATGTAGTTATAGTTCAAAACATTTCGCTGTCAGTCACAGGTTACATGAGCAGAAAGTGGGACAAATTAACAAAATAGTGACACAAAAAAAGTTTTTAGATCTTATCATCATAGTTTTTAAGCAGGACTACACACAAAAAAGTTTTGACCTAACTCTTAGCAGTCGGTGTGTTATAAACTGGTGTCACGATGCTGCCTATCAGCTCTGAACTTCTCAAACTCTTGACATTCATGTGAAAAGTTGTTGGCACTGAATGATCATTAACATTCAGGATCATAAATCACTGTCTGCATGAAACAGTCTCTGTATGAAATGAAGAACAAACAGGAAAGCCATCAGTTGGTGTGCCGGCTTGGTTGTTCTGGGTTTGTTGTTTCAGGTCTTGGCTGCTCTTTGATTATTTTGGAGGATACGAAAGCTGTTTTTGACACAGACATACCTAGATTCACTTTGGGTCCTGTCTAAATACATTCCTGGTCACCAAAGTCCACCTGTGATGTGTAAAGTCTGCTTTTCACTTGAAAACGATGCATTCCTTGGCCATCTTCATGGTCAGAATTTTTACTAAGATCATCTACGTTGATGCAGTTAAGCTTATCACCTATTAATCATCTAACGTCTAAAAAAAAACAAGACTCATAAATTCATACAAGTCGACTTGGCTTGTTTTATTCCTTAATTTTTTTTATTTATTTTTTGTTGTTAAAATTAGCAAGACCGTATTTGTACATGGCAGCACGGTAGCTTGGTGGTTACCACTGTTGCCTCACAGCAAAAACGTTCCTGGTTCGATTCTCGGGTGGGAATCTTTCTGTGTGGAGTTTGCATGTTCTCCCCGTGCTTGCGCGGGTTCCCTCCGGGTACTCCGGCTTCCTCCCACAATCCAAAAACATGCATGTTAGGTCGATTGGTAATTCTAAATCTATATCTGTGATAGACTGGCGACCTGTCCAGGGTGGACCCCTGCCTCTCGCTTGTAATGAGTTGAGATGGGCTCCGACAGACCCCCGTGGCCCTGCGTAGGTATAGGAAATGGATTGACAGCTGTTTCTACTCATGTATGTGGCATTTCACAGTTTCCTCTAAAGTTTTGAGTTGTATCTTATACACATGACTATCAATTCATGCTGAACTATTACTAATTAACACAAATAATACTAAAATGTTTCATGTCCTTTAAACTGTTAAACTCTCTTATACCTTGACCTCTCACACATTCACACAATACACACCAATACATTTATATTCTGTCTTTCTGTTCTTCCACCCCGCCTTCCTCTCTCCTCTCATATGTCGCCGCCTTCTCAGCTCTCAGCAGCTACCAGCAGGTTTGATCATTTCGCTCATATATATCTTCTGTAAAAAGATCCTTACACACACATGGACAGTGTGTGCGACGCACTTTGTGGAAGAACAAGAGTGTGATCAAAGCCAGCAGGTCTGTCTTCGCTGGAGGTCATGGGAAGTGATACATGTAGGAAATGAAGAGGCAGGTCATGAATGACATTGTCCTCAGAAACATTCCTGAAAAGAAATGCCTCTGTATTTTCTAAATTGCTTTTAGTTTCGTCTCCAGTAGAAAAGGATGCATCACTGTGGGCCAGAAGGATGCATTTTAAAAACTCGAAACACCTGTTACACATGTGTTGTGTATTTAAATAAAAGTAACTGTCAGGTAAAGTTAAATCTGTCCACCACGGTTGCCCACATTAAGGAAAATAGGAAAAAACAGTGAGCACAGCAGTGATAATGTGAGCATCATCACTGCTGAGCAAAAGCATGTGTAAAGAATGACTCCAAGCACTTAAAGGGGGTTACCACTCTGTTTTGAGTAGATTTGCCAGCTAATCTAATTGTTTTCTTCTCTGGTACAAGATCAAATTTGGACTTTTATTTCCAGAGGGCCGTATCAGTGGATACAGAAGAAACTGTATCTGGATGCCAACGGACAGACGCAGCCCAGGCATCGACCAATCAGAGAAATGAAAGATCTAACGTGGGCAGAGTGACACCTAAACTAGTAAATTTAAAAAAAAGCACTTTAAAAGGTGTGCAGAGGAGTAGGAATGCTGCTGGATGACCTGCCAGTTCTGCAGTAAAACCTTGTTGAGCCATTGTGTAATAAGCAATTCTGCAGAAATGTTTGTTTTGATAAAAACACCTGACTGAGCCTTCAGCCAGGAGGGAAGTTAGCTCACATAAGTGAGGGCAAAAACTCAAACAGCATGGATCAAGTACAGTACATCCTTTAGATTGCATCTTTTCTCATTCAATTTAAGTAATAGATTATTGTCAATGTAGTTGTAGTTTGGACTCTGCAATCCAGCGGAATATTTAAACCGATCTCATTATCATTACAATGATTTTTTTTTTTTTTGGTAAGGACAAACTTTTATCTGGGGTACATCTGGCAGCTATTTTAGGAACGCAGGAACTCTAAAACACAGCAATCAAGTTACTGTTTTATTTGCAGTGTCGAACATTGCAGATGTAAACAGACTACTAAGTGTGCTTTTCCTCTTCCGCCTCCTTTTAAGCAGCACAGCAGTAATTACAAAAAACATGTGCACTGTGTTCAGTTTTATAATCCCGTCATCAAAACATCACTGCATTGTATTTGATATCCATCTAATGTCTTAATAGTTGTGCTTTATTTAATGAAATGAGTGGGGGGGGGAAAACCCTAATTGTACAAACATGGTTCTAATTTTTTGTAAGGTCATTTAAGTCGGGTGAAAACATTGATGGACCAAAGCAATGCCAACGCCAAGGCCTCCTGAAAGATACGATCTTTACACATCACTGAGCAACTGAACGTAGCTGAATGTTTTCTGTCCTCCCACAAGGCTCTCCACTATACTTTAACAGTATGAAGCTTTGTCTTGTGAACAGTTTGACAAATTGAGAAATGATGGCCTATTTTCCAACTGCTCAAACAGGATCACTTGCATTGTGATCATCAGTAATGTCAGGTAAAAGCACTGGGACTGGCTGGTAGTGGGACAAGCTGAAGGTAAAACTCTGGTTTAGCCTCATTTCTGGTCTTCGAGTGTAGATAACTGAATGCAGAATAATCACTTTTCCCAGTTTTTCACACAGCCTCCTCTTCTCCAGTCAGTTATTCTTTCCCAACACTTTGATTTACTATAAAACTAGTACACTTTCCAGGATAAACAGCTATATCATGGTGTCTCAAAATCTTCAGAGCAATCTACATTTAATTCATTTTTCCAGCAAGTTATACATTGCAGAAAGAGAGCCTGTACTTTGGGCTTCACTACGATGAAGCTGCCAGCTGTCAGGAGGACAGGAATTTGAGGCCAACTTCTCAAATTAGTAACATCCTCATACTCAAGTTGGGAACATGCTGAGACAGATAGAATCTCCGCTGATACTTGGCTGATACTTCCTGATGAAAATCATTTCCAGCATCTGTGTCAATGCGGATTATTACCTTGCCATCGGTTGATGGTATTTCATTCCTCCACTTAAACATGCTTCCAGAGGTTCATTGCACCATGTCAGTTCAGTTCAAGCTTGACATGTCAGTTCCTCTTGGGCATCTTCCTCAAATCAGCCTTAATACGCAAATTATGCAGCATGAATTTTGTGTTTGTAAAGCTAAAAAAATAAAAATAAAAAAATAATTTAATATGAAGAGACACAGCACTGATGGTTTGGTTGTCACTTAAATCACAGAGAAGATTAACATCTTTAAGGCGACTTAAACATTAAAACCATTTAATCACTGCAGGAACATGAAAACCCTTTCTTAAACCATATCTATTATCCAGCACAACAAAAGCTATTGTTACTCACAATGCACAAGTCTTCCCTAAGTAGAGAGACTATCCCTGTGAAAGCTCTGGCTGCAAGTATCAAATACGCTGTTAACACTGCATGTCAAACCCTCGGTCATTGGATCCAGTGGATAAATCACCAAATTACACCACACTAGCTGTGGACTCGTCTCATTCACACAGGCCACATGAAAAGGGAGGGAGAGAAAGAGGGAAGTCTGACTTCCATGGCTCAGGCCGGCCAGACAAAAGCCTCTGGATCAGCACTGCCTCGGGACAAAATCATATGACACTGGCGCACAGGAAATCACCCAAATTGTCCATTGTCTGGGACAACATCAAAATCGCTCTGCCTCTGTGCGGGCAGTGGAGGCAGAGGAAGGTGAGAGCAAAGGGAGAGCGGGAGAAAGCTGGGAAGTGAGAGGTGACAGGGGATAAAAGGCTCTGCTTCAGTCATTTTATGACATGTTTGAGAAATGGAATTGTATATTTATACTCTATATAGTCTGTTAAAGTGATGAGCTGACACAGGAAAAGATGCTGAATGTCACATCTACTCTTTCAAAAACTGGGAGGTCACGTTGGCTCACCTGAACTGCTAAACTTCTTGTTACTTCACCTTATCTGATTTAAGCCGATCGGCTGGCTGATCTAATCTAGTCGTTGATCTTGTCGATCTCTGCTGGCCTTAATTATGGTTTATGCTGAGCCAATGACGCTTGCATCACGACCTCCGCCGTAGTCTGTGCAGCGCCACACAAATGCAACAGCACAACAGGTCGACAGATTGCAACACATACGTCTGGGCCCTCGTAGTTCCTTCTAAATATTTACCATCCCTCCTCCTCTTCTTTCTTTGTTTTCAAGGTGTTGAAGTAATGATACATGGTTACGTGGAACCATAAATGTGTTATAGCTGATTCCTGAGGACATGTAAACTAAACGTTGGTATTTCTTTCACTAGTAATACTAATGACACCCGCTGAATTTAAAAAAAACAAAAAAAACAAAGATGATTTGAACATACAAATCATTATAACCAGATGTAGGATGAGTGGAAGTTTTCAGATATGCATTTTTAAACTTAGGAGAATGTTTGGGTTGTGAATACTAACAAAAAAGTGTTGTTTTCATATCCTAAGTCCCCTATAGAACAGACATGGAGGGAGTGCAAATATTCAAATGAAGGCAAAGCATGGAGCTGCTTCACAGAGCACAAAACAAAGCGATCTGTAGCTTCCAATGCCGGCCTGCAGCCTCATACCCCCGCCCACCCCCACCGCCACCCCCACCCCCCGCTCCGGGATGTATTTAAACAGGTGAGTACAGTCAAAGAGTGATATTCAGGCAGGCAGCCGGCCGGCCTGTCAGGTAGAGCCTGAGGCCACGCTGGCTCTCATTTATTCAGCTACACAACTCATACCGACAGATGGCTTTCCTCTGGCCTTCTCATCTTCTCGTTCGTCCCTTCTCACCCCTCCACCACGACACCTGCTCCACCTCCTCACACACAAATACATTCACATACATTTCCTTGCTCCATTTCATTTTATTTTTCTGTATTGTCTCCAGCTGTTTGGTTGGTGCAGCTTCCTCAGGTGAACTGAAGACAGCAGCTGTGTGTGCCAGCCGAGGAACAAAAGACAGCCATTTGGCCTTTGTTACAACTGTGCTAGAGAGACGTACACTTGCACGGCCCTACAATTCTGGACAATACAGTTTGTGGTGGTGCTACAGCATGCTGTAGGTTTTTGCATGCTCCATTCACCCGGCATGAAATTATGTAACGTGTAACTCTAGAATAGTTCTTTTTCAAGCTCAAATATCTGCAGGAACTCTCAGTAACAATGCTTGTGTTCACTACAAAAACACCGTTGATGAGCCTGTTTAAAAACCTGTCAGTTCCTCTTGGTTTGTTCTGCTTCACCAGGTGAAAACAGCTGTCAGCCTGCACAAACTTAAAGAACTTATGTGTCAGGGGACTTTCAGGAAACTAAGAAAACTAGTAGTTTTGGGAGAAAAAGATGATTTTTTTTCCTTTTGTTTCAGCTGGTGCGTTTTAGGCTGTTTTCAGTTTGGTGGTTTGTTTTCCTGAAGTTGACAAGACAAAGTTGTGTCAAGGAAGTCAAGAAAGTCAAGGAAGACAACAAGCTGTGGAGGAAGATGAGAAGAAAAAACAGAACAGCGATCTCAAGAAAAACATAACAAAACCGTGACTAACCAAAACCGTATATCAAGATGGTTATAATCCCAAAATATTCATGAAGTATATCATCCTTCTTTTACCAGCCAGGCTTTCAACATGTATACTAAACAATCAAATGTAAAAAGTAAAAAGACAGTTTACAGTTTTATAACTCTTCTTCAACACAACTGATACATTATTTTGCTTTTTCTGAAATGTGTTTTTGATTTTATCATTGTGTTTTGAACCTCAAGGCTACCTGAGAATATGGGAATTCACGATAAATAATAATCTAAAGAGTCTGTTTTATTGTTTATTTCTTTTTTTGCCCATTTAAGTCTCACTGTTGTTCACTTTCTTCACACCGCGTCAGAGTTTAAATTCCATTGAAACAAAAAAGAAAATAGGGTTTTAGTTAAATTCAAGTTCAAAATGAACATGTTTGTGTGGTTAAATGTTTTAACTAGAGGTATAAAACAGCAGCATCATGACTTTTAACAATAATTAGGATTCAAAAGAGAGATGGGATATGACTCTCGCAATATGCTTTTAAACAACTTAGTCCTCTTGAAAAATTTTAAAATAACTGCTGTTGCATCAGTATTTGGTCACCCTCTTAAAATACTAATATATAAATATACTAATACATATACTAACATATGTAGATCTATATAACTAAAGAAGGAAGACAAACCCAGGGCCCAGCTCTTCTCTGTCTGGCTGCTCTCAGCAGGTCAGTGAATAAGTCAGGTGACCACTGCCACCGTGAGCTTTCTAATGACATGTTGATTTGTGGAGGGGTTCCTTTGTGACCTCACTCAAATTTCCTCTGTAAAGTGTTTCAGTCCATTCACTGGAGGGAAACTGAAGTCCCTCTTTGGCCCCGAGTCGGTGGCCATGTGCACGCAGCAGGACTGCAACCCGTGTCTGCATTAAGCCTCCACTAACCTCGCATTGTCCCTCTGTTTGAGTACTGAACGCCGAGTTTACCCATTTGCTTGTAAAAATCTTCACAACAATAACAGCCACACTGGACACTTCCCCTTTGACAAACTGACATCTTAGATACGGGATTAGGACGCGGATTAGCTTCTGTCAGTTACAAGTGTTACAATCTGATTAGTGAAGGATCATCTACCGAGGCGTTAGGAGGGGACACCGCGGGGCAGGAAAACAAAGACGAAGGCTTCACAGGCACCAACTGCTCCGACAGATATCCTGAACCTAAAATTTACAGCGGCCCTATTCCCTCTCTAAAGGAGCGATATCAGCTCCCAGATCTGACCGTTTGGAGGAAAAGAAGCAAACTGCTCCAACAGCAGTTATAAAAATGTTGTCATTACTTAATACAGGTAATACAAATAAGATGCAGCGGGTTGCTTTAGCTTATGTGACATAAGGCAAGTGGCCTTTTTATTAACTAACTTTTATTACACCTTTATCTCTCATCGGGGTTCAGAGGCACAACAGTGCAGAATAATCCGAGTGACTCTTTTTCTTTTTGCAGATATTCTGAGTATATAAAAATGCCTCACTTTTAAAGGAGCTTAAATTTATATGTAAATGACCTTTTTAGATGGCAGCTGAATCAGCGTTGATGGACCAACATTGTTTCATTGTTTAATCAACCAAAATGTTATTTTGAATATTTTTCTAGTTAACAGCTGAATCCACATTGATTCGAAGTCAGGAATGTTTAAAGTGACATTTATTCAATGTTTTTCACAAAAGAAGTTTGGTTTCAATGTTATTTCAGTGTTGTTTCAATTCTATTTCCATCAATTCCAGTGGAAAGTTTCTTCTCATCTTTACCCACTTATTCCTCTTCAGGTCACAGGGATGTTCAGGAGCCTACCCTATCTATCTATCTATCGTAAGACAAAAGCAGAGTTACTCCCTGGACAGGCCATCAGTCTACTGCAGGGCCACATATAGATGAACAACCACAGGCTCACACTCGCCCCTACACACACTTTGGAGTCACTAGTTAACCTGTCATAGAGTCATGAAGCAAACCCTCGCAGGCATGGGGAGAACATACAAACTCCATACAAAGACTCCTGCCAGGGGTCAAACCCGGAACCTTCTGGGTGTGAGGGAACAATGTGATTCCCTGGAAGTGCTGCAACCTTGAAAAGGCCAGAAAGTTTGCAACCCTACAGATGTTACAGAAACAATTTCTCCAAATCATCTCCACAGCAAACCACGAGTATAATGTCGAGGTGATGTTTTTCATCAGTAGGATGGGAAATTGGTCTGGATTATTCATTCACATATAATTAATGTTTTGCACCTTTACACTGACAGGCATGTTGCGTTGGATGATCAAATCATCCTTCTAAATCCATTTGATACCAGATAGTAAGGCATCAAAACCTGGAGAAAAAAAACAACTATTGGATGAGTTGAATACTCTTTCAAGTATACAAACAAGACTATGTCAGAGTACTTTAAAGGCACTTGTTCACTAGACTCAGATAGATGCAGGTTGGTTGGAGCAGTGCTCTGGTCCTGATCACAGCTAAGGTCCACCTTTAGTAAAAAACACCTTTGCACAATTTGCGCCGTTGACAAGAATCCGATTCAGTTTACAGCAGCTTCATTTGAAGGCGTTTTAGTTTTTTCAAATGTAGGTCAGTTGTTATTGTGTTCCTATAGTTCAGTGTATGTGTAGTTCAGTGTGTAACTTTCGGCCTTTCAACAACATTTGAACTAGAAACCCTGCCTTCGCCGTGAGCAGAAGTTTGTGCTGTCTGTCACCTTTTGTTGATTTTTACTTGAGCACTTTGATGATTACAGAAAGCGCTAGGCAAACAAAACCCATCATTACCTTACAGTCAGGCTTCGGAAAGATTAGTTTTGCCCACAAGAAAGCCTGCTGTTACCTAATGCCTTATGCCGAAATCCTTTGAGTCAATTTTAAAACGACAACAGCTGACGCTGCAGAGTCTGAGACAATCGAGGACGTTCGGTTACACCGAGCAGCTGTGAAATATGACAAACATATTGCCAAGATGGTTATTTGAAAGTTTAAACTGTGATCTTTGGTCAGCTGAGAGAGGTTGAAAGCACATCATGAAAAAGGTTCGGTTATGTCGCCAAATAGAGCAAAATAGTCCAATTTGCCAGCTTGGATGAGCGCAGAGTCAAACTGATCAACACCATGTGAAGTTTTCTCTTCAGCCGCCCCACCTAAAATATCAACAGCTTTTCTTCTTTTCAAAACAGCCAGGTGTGATTAACATGGATCCAGCTCAGGATCTATTGTGACAACAGGTCATGCCAAGCTTGTTTCTTTTGACACGGGAGACGGATGTGAGCTTTCCTTTGCTTATGCCACTTCAGATGTGTGCGCTTCCAGCGGTGTAGATAAGCAGCCGTCCGGTTTCACACCAGGAGCCAACGTGCTGCGCTGTACTTTTTTGTAAGTTATGGATAATTATGTTTAATTAAGTATTAAGGTAAGGTTTTGACCTACAGTTTGTTTGTTTAATGTTTGTGAAAAATACCTTTTTTTGTCACCATCGTCTCATATCAAATTCAGAAACAACAATCTGGATTTTGAACAAATTACGGTATATGTTGAGGTTTCTCTGATTAAGCAGCCTGATCAGACCAAATCAGGTTTCTAATGTGGGAGGAAATGAGCCTTCAACACACACACACACACACACACACACACACACACACACACACACACACGCACACACACACACACATACACACACACCGGCTAGTCTATTATCTCATGTTGTCATCTCCCCCTTTCAAGATATGGGGATCCTCTGACAAGACCCCCAAACCCCCCTGTTTAACCAACACACACACACAGAGGAGCAGTGTTCGCCCCTGGGGGGGTTGACCAAGATGAAAGGAGGAGTGATTAGGGTTTAGTAAAGGTGCAGATGAAACAGATGAGATGACCCCTCTCCTCATCTTCTCTGGACGACATTTCAGTGGAACGTCGAGGATAACTTCAGTGTGTTCAGATCCCTGCTACTGCTTCACCTGTGTTTATTTTGACTCATCACTGATCAGTAATTAATATGGAAAGGAATTGATGAATATGTTGAAAAATATCCATAGGT
Organism: Xenentodon cancila; assembly: GCA_014839995.1. NCBI lineage: Eukaryota > Metazoa > Chordata > Actinopteri > Beloniformes > Belonidae > Xenentodon > Xenentodon cancila. Next base: position 20,500,296 of record CM026207.1, on the reverse strand, counting down.
TACAGGTCAAACATGTTTTCTCACAGTGCATAGTGTTTTTATCTTCCCGGTTACTGAATCTTCTTATACCTTTACAATGACAATATAACTGATTGCAGATTTTTTTTTTTTTTAAGTTGAATCTTTTTCTTGATGTGCTGCATGTTTTGTAAACTTCTGCATGGCAAAGAAAATGGCTCTCAGAGAGCAGGTAAATGTTAAGGAGCGTCTGAAGGTCTTGCATAGAACAAAACGGTGTTTTCTATCAAACACCGCCTCTGTGTGGAGCTTCAGGTTCACTACAAGGACAACAATGTAAAGCTGAGGCGCTTCTGTGTTCCGGAAATTTCAGGCCCAAATTTCAGCTAAATTCTTATAAATTCACTAATTTAGTGTGTCATTATGGGATTTTTGTACCATTATTATCCATGCAAATTTGGTAATTTAATGAGGTACTAACAGGAGTCCAATATTGCTCCACATCAAATAGGATATCCCGCAAATATTTGCTACTTAAAACCTAAAAACTACCAAATAAGTGTAATGAAGTCAAATAATCCTAAGAGTTCATCCTCAGCTGAGCAAATACTTTATCAAAGCTGTGCTTAAATTTTGGATTTATTCACGCGTTTGTTGATAATGATGATGTAAAAGTAATTTCTGTTGACGAGTAAAGCTTCTTTCACATATCCTCAATATTGATTAAGATGGTCTTTTTTGTTGTAACTTGGGCCTCAGGGTCCATCACAACTGGTGGTGGAGAACTGGCTCGGTTCTGGCACCACTTCACTTCATTCTTCACTTCACCCACTTTCAATGCTTTTGCATTGTAAGTATAAATGAGCAGTCGCATTCACCGTTTCAGCAACACTGTGAGAAAGGGACAAAAAACAACAAAAAAAAGTATGAGATTAAGGAGTTTTGGGTGGAGCTCGTTGATGAGATAATGCTCCTAATGACTCTCAACCGGCCTTAAGGGGGTTCCTCTGTCATCTGGTACAGTTTCCTGCCTCTTTCTGCAGGCGCCTCATGCATAGATTGCCTGGTACCTCTGGCACCCAGTCTGGAGTGAAACACAAACACACACAGGCACACACATAATGTCCTGTTGAACTGCCTACATTTTTCTCTTTATCCACTCAGATCACAAATGTGAAAGAATGTGTACTTAGTTATATTTATAGGCCTTTTCTTGCGCACTGTGTACAAACCATAGATGACATGTGTCCTTAGGAGGTGTTGGATAGAAGAGGGGACTTGATAAAGAGTATTAAGCATCATATTGATTAAATGGTGTGAGTGTATCTTCAGAAAATGCCAATTATTCTTGGATTTGAAGGTGCTGATTCTCATGCCAGCCGCTTCACATTTAAATGCGAACCGCTCCAGTGAGACTGGCAGGTCATGGCCTGGTGAAGACAACAGAAACTGTCTGCAAAAAGCAGAGACCCAGTTCTGAGGTCACCAAACCAGACGCTGTCCACTCCTCAGCTGCGCCTAGAAATTCTGCCCATAAAAGTAATTAAAAAAAACAGCGACAAAGGGGAGCCTTGCGGAGTACAACCTTCACTGGGAACGAGTCTGACTTACAGATAGCAATGCGGACCAAGCCCTGACACCAGATGTATAGGGACCGCACAGCCCTTATAAGGGATTATGGAGTACGGAGGTGCCTCGGGAAGAGTGGGATCCCTCTGTAGTCGGAGCACACCCTCATGTAGCCCTTCCTAAAGATGGGGACCACCACTCTAGTTTGTTCCTGATGTCCACATAATGTTGCAAAGACATGTAACCAAGACAACACCCCCAACATCCAGAGGCTTACAGAACTCCAGGTGGATCTCATCCACACCTGGGTCCTTGCCCCCGAGGGAGTCAGTGACCTCAGGACCTCAGGACCTCTGCTTGCTCGAAGGAAGGTGCATTGGTGGGCTGTGGAGGTCTTCAAAGTATTCCCCCCACCAACTCACAACGTCCAAAATTGTGGTCAGCAGCGCCTCATTAGTTGTTTTATTTTTTTAATCTTATTTTGTTCTCTAGCAGGGCATGTAGGTCATCTTCATATAATCATGTTTTTTATTATAAATGCAGCTGCATATGTTACCTGCAAACCCAGTGACGAAATCCTGGGCTTCTCAAGACTTCTGTTTGGATAAAACAATCTGCTTTTGGACTGCATTTACTGTCACATTTTAATCTTACCGGCCAAATGACCATTTACAATCCCAACCGGCTGTATATTGTCCTCTTAAACTTCAGTGAGGTCCTTCCGAACTGTTGGTAGGACTTAATGGCTTCTGAAAGCCCTGATTCTCAAAGGTATCTTATATATGTTTAGATGTTCCTTACATTTTCCATGTGACTGATCTGCTTCATCTCATTAAATCACCATTCAAATTGTTCAATTATTATATAAATGATGTGCAATGTCTGTTCATGTGCAGTTAGTACACTGAGCTACTCATGTCCTGCGTTTCTACACAGCTTAACTCCTGCTGTGGCTGCCTTTCATTCACAGCTTTATTAGCATCTGACAGCACTTACAGGAGCACTTACAGGGCGGGGCTAATAAGGCCTAACCTTGTTTTGGCATAGAGAGCCACATACTGCTTTTGTTTAAGGCCTGGACGCAGTTCTGAGCACCAGCGGCTTGTGAGAGAGATTATACTGCAGTAATTCCTGCTAATTAATGTTACAGGCTGCACCTAAATGAGTTCTGATGTTTGGCATAGTTGGTTTCTGTAACACAGTTTAACTAGAGTTTGCAGGCAAACGCGCAGGCACAGGTTTTTCCCAAGCATGCGGACTCCATCTGGCAACGTGCTGACAGCTGCCTGAAAGCAGAAGTGGGATTGTTTTTTATGGAGACAGAGGGGGATAAGTGTGTGTTGACGTCCTCTAGATGGCAATGCTGCCCTTCTGGTTGTCTCATTTACAAACCAGTTCAACTGTTCAAGACTACCAACAACCTTTACTTGACAACGTCTTGTCATAGAGATCATTTCTGAGGTAACAAGATCAGTTTTGCTCGTCTTACAAAATGATGCAAATTTCAAATCCTCTCATTAAATAGTCAAAATGCCAAATTAAAAATTAGTTTTTTCTCTTGCGCCCTGGATAAGGAAGTGCTACAGAATGTCTACATGCACATATTATGTACTTGTGGTTTCGGAGAACCTGGGATGGATGTGGTTTTCGGAGCAGTGTAACCAGCATGCTGCCATTCCATCCAAACCTGATCTCAATAAAGTTTGATTCAAACAAGACTCGCCTCCCGCTGGGGCTTCCTCCCCTCCAATAACATTTTATTAGCATCTGACAACACTTGCCTTAATGACTCAGTCTGACAATGATCTAACACATATACGTGTTGTTATTCCACCTTATGGAAAACAGGCTCTCAGTTTCACAGCATCTATTGCAGAGACGACTTCTGCCATTCTGCCTGAACAGTAAGTAAGGAATGATCGCAACAGTCTGGCCAGCTGTTCGGGAGGAAATTACTGCGTAGACTGTTGATGGCCTGCTGACATGTCACTGGGACTGGGAATCAGGCGACTGGGACTGGGTTTGTTATGGCTGTTAGTAACCGGGCACACTGGCAGGTGATGAAGGCGTGGAAAAGGTGGATGAGGAGGAAGGACAAATTTCAGCAAGTTTTACTATGTCTACAATAGTAAAGGTTTTGCAACTTTGTGGGGTCTAGACGGCTCAGGTGTGTGTTAACACAAAGCTAAGAGGCAAAGACATCAGTAATGATGCCAAAGAAGCAAAGTCCCTCCTGTCAATGTTGAATGGGTTTTCGGGTCATTTTTAGGCAGGATTTTTGAAGTGAAATTCAAACATAAAGGTCGTCAATTTTGTTTAACTAACTAACTAGGCTTTTAAATTACCAATAATTTGACAGCCTAGCTGTTGGAAATATATTCAAAGCACAGTTTTCTGTAGTTAACTCATCTAGGAGATGTATATTTTAATAACTGGCAGACTGTGAAACAAAATGACTGAAAGAAACCCTGAAAAGATTCTTGGGGACATGTGAACTAACAGCGACAGTATGAGATAATGAAACAATTTCAATTATTACATTTATATTTGGGAATATTTTCCATATGCAACAGCATAAAAGACACTAATTAGGTCTGATGTAACTCTGTTGTGCAGATTTTTATCTTTGGGGGAAACTCCAGTCAACTTGTTGGAAGAATCAACTGCATGTGCAGAAGTTTAATATCGCTGTTCTGAAACCTCTGCAACTCCCCAGAATCAAAACAACAAAAAACATTTAAACAACTGAAAAAATAAACTTCTAAATGGATAAAAGGAAAAGAAATAAAATTCACTAATGTATTAATAGAGGTACAAAATGTTTATAAAAAAACTTTTTAAAAAGGAATTGGGAATGTTTTTCATTCTTATATATTAATACTTTATATTTAAAAAATATATAATTGTATGTGTATGATTTCATATATCCAGGATCACGGGGTCAAGAGAAAAAAAAACGTTATATTTTGATACTAATTTTCCTGCTCCTGCATTGCAATAAATGAATAATAAATATGATTCAAACATTCATGTGCTAAACGATGAGTATTTTAAATAGTCAGGCTTTTCCCTTTAAAATCAAACTAGAGATAAATCAGATTATCATGGAAACATGTTAAAACGATTAAAACCCGGTAAAACACTGAGAATGGCGGAGATCGTCTTTGTCCTCGTCTTCCACCACCCAGGCTGCGTGAATAGAAGCACTTGTTGTATTTGAGAAGTTTTATTTTTCTTTTTTTTTTTCAGTATTTCTTACAACAATACAGACATCACAGATTACATAGTTTTACAAACACAAAGCACACCACCACCTTGGCTGCCGATGCTGCTGCTGTAACGGGAAGGAGGAAATGCCGCGGGGTTCTGGAGATCGCCGCTTCAGCTTCGGGCATTCTTCATTTTGAGAGCCGTTATGGATCTCTAATAACTTAGAAAGAACCTGCCCTTTTTAGTTGCCATGTTGGGACCTTTCTGCAGCATAGCAGTATGAGAATAAAGGGAAAAAACGTTTCCTTTGTGACATGTAAGGCCAAAGAAAAGGGGGGAAAAACAAGAACTAGGCTATGATCTGAGCGTGTTGTTACCCCAACTGACAGGAAGAAGAACTAGGGTTAAAAGAAGCAGCTCAGCTGAACAATGTTTCAACCAAAGAACATTTCTACTGTACTGCTCGACTGCAGGAAATCTTGGGCAAAAGGGACCTCTCCGTTTCAGAAAACTAACACATGTGCCCCTGCTTCATGTTCAGATCTAGTTTTTTTTCTCGCGGTACTCTACAGAAAAATTACACCACCTAAATCTTACCCATCTAGTCTTGAGTACTTCGTTATTACTCTTTTTTTAAATTCCTGTACATTCAAATAAAACTTCATCAGATCTTCAAATGATCTTTTTTTTTTTTCTTCTTTTCTTCAAAAATACAGAGTGCTTTTTAGTCCAGCCATTTTTCCCCCCCGAGACAATATTCCCAAACCTTTTCAACTGAAAAAGGACTTTGATATTATATACTTTAGTGTGTTTTGATGGTAATGAGTGTGTTTGTGTGTATGCGTGTACGCAAACCCTATGTCATTTACACCCAACATTGTAAACAAACATATAACTATATTACATGTGCTTGCACTGCATCTCGGAGGGCAAAAAATTTTGGTATACTTCACTAAAACACCACAAAAGAGGGGAAGAAGGAAGGGCAGGGGCTGTGAGAAGAAGAAGTGGAAGAGAGCAAGCGTCCAACTCCTTTTCAAAGGTTTTGAGGTTATTTTCAGTTTGGCTGAAAGCTCAATTTTAGTGGACCAGCTTCCCGCCACCCCCCCCCCTTTTTTTTTTTTTAAAGATTCTCTTAAGAAACAGTTGAGTAAGGACTGAATTTTCTTTTAGCTGGAGGAAACATGGGAAAACAAAGTTATTTATCTATATAGATATATACATTTATATATCTATATATATATTAAAAAAAACAAACAAACAAACAAACAATCCTTTCGTGAAGTCATCACGACAGTGCCTGCTGCTGCGCAACATCACTGAAACCTTCAAGAAGCAGGAAGAAAAGAAAACGTTTTAAGTTCTATATGACGACGTTCCTGTCAGGTCCACCTCTGGATGCATGGAGCGTCCAGGTGTCTCCAGGCCGTAGCCAGGTTTTTGGATCTCCACTGATTGAAAGTACTTCACGGGGGCATGTGAAACAAATGTCTGGGATTGCAGGTTTCAATCGACTCCTCTTTTTTTTGTGTGTGTTTATGTGACTGAATGACGTGAGAGTCAGGGAGTGCTGCTCAATCATTCGTTTACGCGTGTTTCGTCCTCCTCTAAGAGCCAGTGAAGTCCCAAAGACAAAGTCTTATCTCTGAATGCTCTTGGAGGCTTTGCGCTGATGTCCCAGTCCACGGGAGAGCAAACAAATGACAATCAACAGGGAGGAGGTGAAAGCCGAAATGGAAGAATGGACCGGAAACACACAGGGGCTGGAGTTGTGCTCTTTACAAGTAGACGCGCCTCAGGTCTCCAGGTGAGGTGATGGTGTTGCACTGCGGGCACAGCTTCTTGTTCCCCTGCAACGAACAGGTAGAGAACAGTTAGTTGGCTGGAATCCTTTCATAATACAAGTGTTTAAACCCGGTGATCTGTTCAGTTTTATTTACATTTCAACGTGACTTTTGGATTCTATCGAAGAGTTGCTGTCCCTTCCTACAGTGCGAGTCTAAATCTCCCCATCTGCAGCACAACACCACCTCTTCCTCTCCCTCGGCACTGCTTTGATAGCATGCCATCTGCAGTAAAGCAGCAGGTGATAATATGCAACGCAGGGTTGACAGAATTACAAGATCCGGGCTGGGTGGTCTCCACCACTGTCCTCCACCCCTCTGACTCCTTCACTGCTGTTAGTCGGCCGCTGGCTGCAGACACGTTTCTACTGTTCGTTCTCTCTGTGCACCGTTATAGAAGAAATGTAAACGGGAAATGCACAGGGCAGCTGTGGATCACGTTGTTTGGGAATCAGAGGATATGCGGAGAAACAGCACAGAGTCGACCGACAAACCGGAAAGAACGAGAAAATGCTGGAGGAATGTGAACGGGTAAACGAGGCTTCTAGTAAAAAGCATCCTGAGTGGTCAAAGTGCACACCAGAGAAATATCAAAAATATGCAAATAAATATGCTGCATATCTCAAAATATTTAGAAAAATATATAGATAATCTAAATAAATAGAAAAGAAAAACCATGAAGCAGCTTAGATAACATGAAGCACAATCCAAACTAAAACTTGACACTTACATAAACATTAAAACATCTGAATCTGGGCGTGAGAAGTGATTTTATTTACCCCTCCGTTTAGAGAACCTCTGAGCATAAACGAACATTTTTCCACAAACCCCCAGATGCCAAAGAACGAGGGATTGTCGTCTTTTGGAAATTTTCACATGTGCTAAAACTTTGTGAGAAAAAAAACGTAGAAATAATGGCTCCTCAACGTTAATATTAGCGTTTCTTTAATTTATTTATGTTTATAAGCATGCATCATTGAGCACCGTCATACATCTCGATTGTTAAATTAAAGACTATGTGTCTCAACATTTGATCCTATTCGGATTCTTTGGGTCATTTTTTATTTTAAATGATTCTTGGTTCATTCAAGATGATGGTGTAAGAAGGTTTGTGATGTAGGTTATGTAGCCATACTCAGATTAGAGCGAATAAGATAAAATTGTTAAAATATATAACATTTTTTATTTATTGTTAGGCTCAAGCCAACTGCATTATAATGTACCTACATGATTTAAAGCGACACTTTGAGCTGTGTTTGAGCAGTGACAATGATACGGGCTTTAGCGTAAGAGCCAGAAAAACTCTTCAGTACTACCTGAAAAGAAGAGACGCCGAGGTGTGCGGACCGATTCAGCTGCGGTGACAGCCGCGAGGGTCGAATCACTGTATTTTGACAATTCCAGAAGACTTTGAATTGATTCAGAATCACGATTTGTATGTGAACTGTTTTTTTTTCCAAACACCCCAACTATACTGCACGAGGGTTTCGGCACAAATAACACAGTAACGCATCATTTGAAGATGCCTTTACTTTCAATAAACATTTGAGGGAAGTTTGCGTTGTACAGGATAGGAAGGCCTTTCCCACTGGCTCCCGTAGAGCCGTGTACTGGCGTTTAGTGAAGGCAGACAGCACGTGCGTGGATGTGCGTGGGCGTGCGTGGGCGCCTGTGCCTGTCACGCTGTGCTCCAGCTGCCTTTTTCATTATAGCAGTAAGAGGCTGGGGGTTGGCATTAACTAGATTTCCTGGCATTTACTTTGATCAGCCTGGCCCTCCCGTTTTTACAGCTGTCTCCAGGCTATGTGTTTAATTCCCCATACATTAGAGCGGTGATGGCAGCGTTTACGCTGCGCGCACACACACACACACACACACACACACACACACACACACACACACGCGCACACACACACAGCAGATGTAAACAAGAGCGCTTTGTCTTAATACTGACTTACAATATAAGTCACTCATAAAACATGCCGACTGCTGTTTTGTTTGTACTCAAGCGAAGTTCTTCATGAAGCAGTATTGATCCTAAACTAAATGCCCGTTCCACACATAATTAGTACACAAATGCACATCTGAAGCTGACTAAAGGCTCCCAACTTTAAAGCCATATTCTTTAATTCACTTTAAAACTATTTTGATATTCCGCTTGCTTAAACAACAGACGCTTAAAACTCATCAGCACCTGAAATCAGCAGGCACACACACACACACACACGCACGTACACACACAGTAACAAATACCTGTGCATGCTGTCAACTGTAGTTGTAATGAAATAATCTAAATTTTTTTAATAAAAAAAAAAACAAAAAAAAAAAAAAAACGCCATTTTTAATTCTAAGATTTATTCAATATTGCTGCAACTTGCTTTTCATCTATTTTTTTCGCCACCAAGGAAAAAAGGGAAAAGGCTTTTCTTTTACGTTTTACATTTCATAGCCGAAGACCTACAATAAACAATATTGGTCAAGACTTGTAGAAAAATTACTTTTAGAGAGAAAAAATAAATAGAAATAGTGAAAATACAGATTAAAGTTCTTTATTTGTGTGTGAATACAAGTCCAATGTGAGGCACAGACGAGACGCTAACTTGTTCGGATTCCGGTGGCTGATGTTCAGCTCGACTGAAGTGATTAGTGACCAGCAGAGCAGCCACTCGGAAATTACATGGTTTTTTTTTTCTGGTCAGGAGAAAGTTTTTCCTACATAAGGAAAGCCTTAAGCGGTTTGTGATATCTGTAAGACGTTCTTAAACGACGTCAGAGGAAGGGAAGAGCGACGACACGTTACAGTTTAAACCAGGAGGGGGGACACACGCAGCCTTCTGCTCGGCAGAAGTTTCCCATAAACACCAACTGCCACTCATTAAAGTCCATCTGTCTACTTTCGGATTTCACAGTTTAATGGTTAAATTTATCAAGTTAGAATTGACCATACGGCTAACAGACAACTGACCTCAGTTTACACAAGAATGCCCTGGTGACAGAGGGCGGTAACCCGCCACATCCACACCAGCCGAGTGACTTCTGCACTTAAAAATACCGGCACAACAAAAGGCTTGCAGACGTTTTTAGTGACTGCACAGACAGATGGGTTATATCACTTAACACCACTCGCAGCCAAGTGGAGACTGTGCTGAAATAAATCACATCCTCTGTAATAAATAGATGTTTCACCTAAAAGTATGTGACTTCAGTAAGTGAACAGATGGATTAATTGGTGTATTATTGTATAACTGGCACTTTTCCTACAGCAGAATCTACAGTTTGTGTGCAGTCCATTGATTTGATGGGATGATGGCATTTAAACACAGATGTGGGCTGCGCAGTCCAATAAAATGAATGATTTATCAAATGTAGTAGACGTAACAGTCGATTAGCCTCTTTTTAGACATAGTCACTGATGCATTTTAAGTACGAAGTTTTGAGGAAAAAGAAAATGTGGTTTGATTTGGCCCTGTAAATATTCTCTAATTAAAAGCTGACAGATAATCTTCTCACATTTCTACGACTTGCGTTGCCCCGTGTAGTCTGGGTGCTGGGAGTTTGGTCATTAACGAACCCAAGGTAAAGCCTCACGAAGGTGGACGAGGTAACTGCAACGTGCCGGTGATTAGGTCGGATCAGACCAGGAAAACGAGGCATGTACAGTGATTCGAGAGAGGGAAAGTGAAGAACAGGTGAAGAGTAGAAAAAAATAAACAATGGTAAAAGAAATCAAGAGCGTGAGCCAATAAGTAAACCGTTTACCCTCCCAGCACAGGGAACACTGTTGTCTTCTACGCTCCATTTACCACATTAGCACCAGCTAATTACACTCTACTGAATATATTAGACTAACTAATAACCAGCAAAATCAGAGAGCTGTGTGTGCACACAGACCTGAGGCCCCCGGTAGATAACACCGGGTGGAGTTGACCACTTTATTCCAACATTTTAACAAGCCTTTTGGGGACCATTCCATCTACGCCCCCCTCCCCTCCAGGGACTCTCTGTGTTTGCACAGCCTGGATCGAGTGTGCAGCCAGAAAACTGGTCATTTGGGAAGCGTTCCACTTTAGTTCCTCCCTATGGGGCACGAGTACAGAGAGAAACTCACCGACTATGAAATGAGGTGCAATAACTGCATATCATGAGGTGCTGCCCTGCAGAGAAGAGGAGTTTGAGAGTGTGTGTGTGTGTGTGTGTGTGTGTGTCCAAATTTCAGCGTACCAGAGTCCTGAGCCAGCACTCTTCACAATGGACGTGCCAACACTGGATGGAGGTGAGCGGCATTGTGTAGGAGTCCTAAAACATGACAAAGACACAGAAAAGAAAGAGTGAAATTATTTCTGATTCACAGGACGCACACATCCTTTAAAACAAGCGACACTGAACATTACCCTAACCAAGCCACGACACCAGACAGCTATCCATGGAACGACACAATCAACAGCCAAAGAACCACTGAGCAAGGCAGCATGATGGGGTGAACTGAACGGGCAGTCTGCAGGTCTCACTTACGCACACAAACACACACACGCACGCACGCACGCACACACACACACACACACTGTTGTGATATTGGCCAGGGAAGAACTTGAGATGGAAGAAGGCAGGCACAAGTGGAGGATGCAGGAGACTCTTCTTTTCCTCTGGAAAAGGACGGCGGAACGGGGGAGGAATGGTGGGGATGAGGGGAGGAAGGGGAGCAGAGGAGGGAAGGAGGGAGGGAATGCCTTACCCTCCTTAGGGGCTGTGGAAGGAGCTTCTTTATGCTGCTGCTGTAGCCCCCTATCACAAGGCCCCTGTACAGGCAGTACAGGCCGAGGGGGAGGGACTTAGGTTGCCTCTCTCCGACCTCATTGGCCAGTGGCCGGGGACCTAGCCACGCCCCTACGCTCTTGATCTCCACACCTGACTGGATAGCAGGCTTTCTCTGCTGAAGGAGGGGAGGTGGGGGTGGGAGAGGAAAGGGGGGAGGGGCAAAAGGTGGCAGCTAATCATAGAGCCGAACTAATCGTGCACACACAAAACACCAAAAGTGCATAAAAGACACAAGTGGACGAAAACACACGGACCAAGAAAAGTTGAATTCGCCAGCAAAAGCCAAACAGCTGATGAGTGCAATGGAAGGACGTTTGTGACGCGTGTCCGACTCCGAGGATTTGGCTAAAATACTAAAAGAGTACGTTTCAAAGTGCCACTCACAGCGAGAAAAGACATCGTTGAGATAACTGGCGTCATCACGCGATTACTTCGCCTTTCATTGCTAATGGACGTCTGCACGACGGCAGCTCTCGTGGTAAAAGGGTAATGAATAAGACACGTGTCCTCATGTTTTACTCGCATTAAAAAAAAAAAAAAAAAAAAAAAAAAAAAAGCATCTAAAGATGACACACAGGCGCCTTAACTTTCACAGTTCATACCAGTTGCCAGTACAAGGAATGAATGTTACAATGAGCTCCTCCAAACGCATGTATGAAGTTCTGCTCTGTGATTACTGATGCAAAATACAGTCATATGGCTTTGTTCTCTTTAAACTATTCTTTTGTTCTATCCAGTTTGGCTTAAAGATGGGCATTACTGCGACTAATTACTATTAAAAACAGTGTCTCGTGTGTGTGTTTTTTTAACAGCACTTGCAGAAGTATTTGGACACATCTTAAGTTAAAACTGGATTCTTCTTCCTGAAATGACCAGCAGATGGCGGTAGACTTCCACTGACAGCTCTGAGCTGCTGCACCAGCAGAGCAGCAGGATTACAGCAGGAACGCATCACTTCTAATGATATGGGGATTTAAATTTGTATCAGCCATTTACAGAACATTTGTAAGACCTTGACACTTAGCCACGGAGTCTAAACTTTTCTCAAACTTTGCGGATCTTCTTCGGGGCTGAAGTGAAGATCTCCACCGTCTTCAGAATGCCACCCCCCTTTCTCTGTGTTGCCAACAAGTGAGAGTAATCTGATGACTTTTAGATCAGACAAAGTGACAGGACGGGAGCACAGAGATAACTTGAAGACAGACAGAGACTGATTAGATGGGAGACGCTGCAGTGTGTAGGCATACTTGTGTTTCTCTGTATGCCTCAGTGTGTGTGAGCGATAAAGGACAGTGACAGATGAGAGGAGAGGAGCCATGTGTCCATGGGGCAGTGAGTGATCGATCGCTGTGCCTTGCCCTCCGTGTCACCTCAGGCACCCAGTGACCTTTAGGAAGCACAGGCGTTGGTAATTACCCGCTTTATACACACATACACGCACGCACACACACACACACACATTTACACGAGCATAGGCACAGGATGCCGATGCTGCACTGTCCACAAGCTTGAAGGATGACAGGATGGGAACTTGACATAAAGTGGGAAACAAGCATGGTACAAGCGCACGGCAAGTGTCTGATGAAAAGGAATACTAGTTCTCACTGTGCTTGACAGCATCAATGAAAGAGTATACATGTGTGAGTCCTTTCAGTCGTTAATATGTGGTGCACAAGAACATCTTTTCACTTAAAGTGACTATTTCACACTTTTACATGATGTACATTTTTACATATCAATACAGTTTCAGGTCTTATCTGAAGAATAATCTTAGACATGACTGGGCTCTGAAAAAAGAATCTGCTGTGTTGAGGTTGTCAACAAGTTATATTAAAACCATCTGTCTGACCAATAATGGGATCCTTGCGTTTTCATCAGCCACTGGCCCCGCCCACTGGCAGGGCTCCAGAAATTTGACCACTGAAAAGTCCTCCGCTCTCCAGAGGTACCAGAGAATACAGCTAGGGGCTGCTGAAAATAAGCTCAACATGGCCAGATTCAGCTAGTGGTCAATAATGCACTGCCAAAAATACAGAAATGACAAATATTTGCTAATCTTGGTTGCTTTAGACCAGATAGTAAACCGAAGTTTGATGGAGGCTTCAGGAATAATGTGGTAGCCAAGCCATGCAAGAGCTACACGCATCACAACAACACGGCCGACACCCAAAAAGTTTAAAACTGACGACATGAGAAGCTCCGACCTCCAGCACTCCCTTACCACCCACCCACCCCCCCCCCCCCCCCCCCACACACACACACACACACACACACACACACACACACACACACACACACACACTATAACCCTACATTGCGGTTTGCTTTGTGAGAATAATGTGAGTAAAGTAGGTGGAAGAAAGCGCAGCAGGTGATTCACAAAAACTTTCATTAAATGTTTGAACCCTTTCAACCACACCTTTACTTGTTGATGGTTACACATGAATCTCAGGAAATGTTGCACCTTTGGAGTCACATTACTCTCACTGAAGCTTGTCATGCAGACAGACAGACAGACAGACAGACAGACAGACAGACAGACAGACAGACAGACAGACAGACAGACAGACAGACAGACAGACAGACAGACAGACAGACAGACAGACAGACAGAGCATCAGTCACATAAATGCTAAACTCACCATGCAGATGAGACACTTGTATCGATCCCCTCGTAGGATCTGTTTCTCCAGCTCCCTGATTCGGGCCTTCAGAGCCTCCATGGTGGTCGCTGTGGACTCCTCCTCCGTCACTCTAGGTTAGGAGACGAGAGAAACGTAAAGATTTTGGCTTAATGTTCACAGGGTCAGTCCAATCAACTGTAATGGAGGCAATTTCTGCTGAAAAAACCCAAACAATAATCCTCAGATTTGTTTCAGAAGCGACATTTCAACTTCACCTTCTTGATGGTAATCTTACCACCATCAGAAAAATGTGTGAAAAACACATCGACCCTGATCTTACTAGAGATGTACACCTGCAGACCACCCAAGTGCTATTTCTGCTCACCTGCACCTGATCACACACCATCTCCTGACCATCATATATTCACCCCTCCAATCTCCTGTCAATGTGCCTGTACTGCCTGTTCAATGCTCTTTCCAGGGCCCTCGCTCTTTTCCTGCGCTCCAGCTACCTCTGACTAATGTCGAGGCAGATCACAGAAAATGCACCTTTAACACTGTCAAACAGCATATGAAGCAGCCATAACTAAATCAATACGGTCGATGTAAAGACCGCAAGACTGACGATAATGCGTTGCAGGGAGATGGGGCCGCGCGAGCCAGCTGATGTTTGTTGTGTATATACGCCCGCTCGCTCTCTGGTGAGATGCAATAGCGGTTGTGTGTGTTAAAAAGAGCGTGTGTATTTATGGTGATGTGGTCATTTTGCAGCTTGATAGTTTGCTGGCCTGTGGTATTGATCTGAGCGGGGAAGGACATTCAGAGAGAGCGGAGGGAGCGTGAGAGTGAAAGACAGCAGTAAGTGGCTGTGCGTGCGTGCGTGCGTGCGTCTGTGTGTGTGTCAGAGAGAGAGAGGCCTGCGATATGGCTCTATTTGCTGCATCCTCAAAGAACAGCTACCGCAGACAAGAACAGACACACTACTTCTACTTGAGAAGTCTGTTTTGTTTGGACGGCAGGTCTCTATTCAAAAAATAAAACACCATTCACAAGTATATAATCTCCTTTTAGCTTATACTATGTGTTCATTTTCTTGGCTACCTTCTCTTTTAATACCACCAGCACTGATGATGTCTTACAAGAAACCCAAGTCACAAAGTTTCTGATATTTAAAGAAAACAAAAGGATAAATTGTGAAAACAGTTCAAGATAATGAAGAACATTACTTGCAGCTCCACTCATTTATCTGCATTTTGCCTCACTTTTTAAAAACCAACCTCAAGAGCTGCTGTCACCAGGAGACAAAAGAAAAAGAGCGGTCCTTCCCTCCCAGAGCTGGAGGAACTATAAATGAGGTCTTGCGGTATAAAAATGCCTTAATAAAATATTACAAATGAAAGGAACCATTCGATTTGCATCTAGTAAGTATTTTATCTGTCCCCAGGGGACGCACACGTCACAGTCAGTTACAGCAGAGCTCTGCGGCAGTCAGCCCTCCTGTTTGTCATCACAGAGATGGTGGTTTAACAACAAGTTTCTGCACCGCCACAAAGGTGGCAGCAGGTTCGAGTTCCGTTCCCCACGGTGCACCAGCTGCTCCCTGCAACCCCACCATCATCATCATCCCATGTCCATAAAGCCCTAGCCCAACTCACTGCCCCTGTGCCCTATAAACTGCTTTACCCTCTCCTCTTATTAGTGCTGAGCTTGTAAAAAGCCATTTAGCCTTGATTAGCCTGCTATCTTATAAAGCAGCAGTGGACCCTCAGATGGACCGAGCTGGCCGGGCTTTTCCTTCAAACAATGCCGTTTCTTCTTTAACAGCTCTAATAAAGTCCTCTGCGCCTCAGTCACCAGCGGAGGACTCTCTTTCCTGGTTTGAAGCATGTAAATAAAGAGGATGCAGAAAAGTTTTTCGCTCTCTGTCATCTGTGCACGCTTTTCCAGACTCGGTGTTCACATGAATTTAATGCCACCACAAATTCTAAGGGCCAGTCTTTATGTCTGAGTGCAAGTTATAGGACAAGGTCCTGGCCCGGTTTGTATTCATCTGTGGCCTTGATCTAAGGACCAGGTATAAAACTTTGATGCAAGATGCCCCTGCTCCAATAGCTGCTACTGCCCCAGTGGGCTTTCTACATGGCGTGCACACGCGTGAGACTGGGAGAGAAGGGAAATTGTGGTGCGTTTCCATCTCAGGTACTCTATATGGTGAGAAGCAAGCGCAGAAGCCCCGACAGAGACAGATGGATGGCCTTGCTCCCCCTCTATTTAGCGCTCTGTCCCCAACGTGTGCAGGTCATTTCTCATTTCATTAGTGTGGCTGTGTGTGTAGCTGAAGATCTCCACCATCCATCTCAATAAGGTCTGTGTCTTCATCTGCTGTCTGGCTACATTTTGGCCTCATTCGGTTTTGTCGCTCAGCACGGGGACACACAACTGAAATAAAATGAAATGTCACTTAATTAAAAAAAAAAAAAAAAAAAAAAAAAAAAAAAAACCTGTCCTGGCACCACCGTTAGGTGGGCCGGTCTCTGATGTAGGTAAATAAACCTCTCACGTGTATGCACCATTAAAAAACAGCAGCTGTAAATCCCGTTTGAGCGTCATTCTGTGCTGCACCCCGTTAACCGAGGCCTTAACTACACTGACACACCATGATAAAACACTGCTACTAAAACTATCGATTCCTGTGCCTCTGTCCGGTGTGTGTGTGTGTGCGTGTGCTGGCCTAAGACAGCAAAAGCCAAGGGAATGGGGGGGGTGGCGGGGTTAGGTAAATCTTCAAAGTGTCTGCAAGAAAACACGGAAACGAGAAAGAGACAAAAGGGACAAAGACAGCCAAATGTGGCACATCGACAGCACAATAAGGTGGAGAATGAGAGAAGAAAAGTCTGAGCCTGAGCAGTGTGTGTGTGTGTTTGTGTGTGGACAGGGGAGGATGGGGTGCTCCACCTTCATCACTTCCAAATTGAGGACAGATTCAATTATATGCAGAAACCACATGGAAATCACTCCACATTGTTCCAGCTGTAGCACCGAATTTGGCAGCAATCGCATTGGCGACATTGGAGGGCCCATTTATCTTGAAGGGGAATAAGCGTCTCAGGCACTGTATGTGTATATGCATGTATGTCTGTGTGTGTGTGTGTGTGTGTGTGTGTGTGTGTGTATTAGAGACAGCGAGAGCTAGGGAGAGCGAGCTCATTTATTTTGTAGGGGAATGAGCAAGGGAACGAGGACGCCCCGGGAGGCGACCAGATCATTACCCATCTGGGATCAGAGACAGATAGAGATTTCACTAACGTTGCATGTGCACACACACAAACACACACACACCATGTATCAATGTAACAAAATGAGACAAATCTCATTTTCATTTGAGGACGGAAGGGCACAGAAGCTCTACAAATACATGCATTTACAGCAAGAGGGAAGGAGTGAGGCAGGAAATTGTTGCAGCCAGTCGGCTGACTGCTGGTTCCAGGGAAATCATTCAGCATCTCGTTGGCTTCCTTTAAATGGATACTTAGATTAAGGTATATTCTGCTCCGGGCAGCCACTAAAACCTCAGCTGGAACATTATGCTGCAATACACAACAACATTTGTGCCACTAAAAAAAAAAGTCAGAGGAGAAATTAAGAGGGGAACCTTAAACAGCAGAGAGATCCAGTACTATTTGCTTCAGAGTCACATGTTGTCATGTAAAAACAATTAAATAAATAAAGCACGACTCTTCAGATTCTTAGGGTTTATGCACCACATCATTAAAATTAGTCAAATACAACCTCAGTTGAACAGCAGTCTTTTTTCTTTTTGATGTCGTGCTGTTGTTCATTCCATGAAGCTGAAGTGACACACGTCTCCATTTCAGTGTGTAAATCTGTGACAGACCAAGGTCCCTTAGGTTTATTCTGTCTTCCACAATACTATATTTAATGTTTGAAACAGCGGGCTGATTCACCAGGACACAAAGAGACAAAGCACAACACGGGACACAGGCGACATCGTCACATCTGAGACTAATTCATTCGAAATGCAGAAGCGGGGAAGTGACACCATCAACCGGGACGCAAGGGCGCACAATCCCTCGCACACCCGGGATTCCATCATCTAACTGCGGTGTGGCGGCAACAGGGGGCGTGGCTGCTCTGGGAGCGAGCGGAGCGACCAGCTGATAAATGACACGCCAGCGGCCCGGTAGGATATGTTAAGTCACGCTTTCTCAAACATCCCGATTTCTTAATTTTCCTTTTGAGCAAAAGCCTTCTGGTGCAGAGCGTATGATTTTTATTATTATTGTTCATATATGTTACTTCAAACGAAATCATCAAAAACACCTCTTTATGTTCCTGTATTGAGTGAGTTTACTAACTGCGTCATAGTTTGCTAGATGTTGAAACAAGACGTGAGTCGGTGCTGTCCGATCACAATGTGCACGACAACGCATTTTCTTCCTGAATGACACCGCCGACTAGACGCAGCGGTCAATGATTCATACCAACTGTACATTTGCATTTGTGGAGCGATGAACCAATCAGCTGCTGCTGGCCGACACCGACGCTGTCGATATCTCCTTCTCTCGTACAACAACACACACGGAGACACACAAACTAAAACTGGGGCGACTGCACTAACGACAACAACTTATCGAATGTATCCCTTCACTCAGCAAACACACACTCAGCTCCTGCCTGACAGTGCCGTTTCTGATCAATACGCATCAAGCTCCTCTGCTTATTCACCAATTATCCCCTCTGCTGATATTTAATATGGAGAGGACCGACCCACACAGTGCTGATTGAATCATTTAAATGATCTATCGCATTGATCCATCTAGCTACAAAGGGAAGGAGCACGTGTTAGGTGAAACGGTGAACATCTCACCGTTATGAACACGCAGCAACGTTTTTTTTGTTTTCAAAACATTGGCAAAGGAATGTAACGATGATGACATCCAGGAACAGGAAGAACGCAGCAAAGAGGTGCTTTTCTGAGAAAATGACTGCAGTGGGAAAGTTTAAAAATGAGATGAGTCAGGGTTTGATGTGTTGCTTTAAAACGACCCTCGGGTAGACAAAAGGACTGAGTTCAAGACGCAGGAAGACAGCACGCTGGTCCCAGCGAACGCGCCCCTGCTGAGGGTTTGTACACTGAAAATCAGCAGCGTTATCATGCCAGCAGCTGTCACAGAACCAGATTACAATGCCAGTGACCTACTTTTCAATCTCACTGTTTTTACAGGTGCGTGGAGTGCAGGAGGAAGATGAAAGAGCGCTGGCGTCTGTCTTGCTGCTCTCTCCGTTGCTCGTGGAAGGCATCTCTGTGGACACAGAAGAAGACGGTTCACGCCGAGTTCACCAAACTGCAGCTCGAGAAACGACACGCAGATTTGTGCTGGGGTGGATGTGAGCACCTCAGCCGTGTGCATGCACATTTGCAGAAATAACACATATAACCAAGCACAGAAATGTGCCTCGAGGTGATGAAAAGCCTTTCCAAGGGACGCAAAATAAGAAGTAAAAGAAATCTAGAGAATTCTTAGTTGATCATTTCTTGATATTAAAAATAGATATTCAGCAAAGTTTGTGTCTTTTCTCCTCATGAGAACAGCTGCAACATTAAGATCCAAACAATACACATTTGTAGACTTATTTCACCAGCTGATAGAAATCTACACATTAGAACCAACGCAACTTGGTATCTGAAGTAATAAAAAGCCAAAAAGACATTCTCTCCTCAACACAAACGCCAGTATTGCCCAATCCTTCCTGGCCAACATGTCAAGGAAAAGACTTTATTTTGGTCTTACTCACCATCGTTGGCCCATTTGGAGAATTCGGGTGTTATTCTGTTAGAAGGCATCCCGCCGCTGCAACAAAGAGACAAGCCAATCAGTAAAGCTGGTGGCTCACAGACGCTTTCCGTTTTGTGAGCTGCAGTTAAGCTTGAATCTTGCTCGAGTGCGGAGGCCTTCGTACTTGAGCACAGCTCCTCGTAGCGCCTCCCTCTCCCTGGCTTCTCCTTGGTCCTCCCCAGCACCAGAACAGGGTATGATATCGGCCTCGGTGTACTGGGCTTTTCCGTACTCCAAGGTGTCGTCGCCGTCCACGTCGAGGTCCGCATCGCTGTCTGCCGCGCTCTCCTTGATGCTACATGTGGCAAACCCCGATCCTGTGAAGACATAGCAGAGCTTTGAGCATCCCTTGACTTTATTAAGTCCAAAAAAAGGACACCAGGATTCTGTTTTTCTAATTGTTCCTCTTCTATTTGAACTTCAACACACTCCGACACTTACTGTATTATAACCATTTCTTTTTGTACACAAAAAAAATATATGTTGCAATTCAGACCTTTAAATCCCATTCAGTCACTATTCGGACTCATTTGTTCTAATTGAGACACTTTGGAACTTAATTCCTGTTCGTTATCAGTTGAGGGTGGCTGACGGTTCCCGGCTCTGATGGATCCTGGCGCTCTCGTGTAGACATGTTTCAGTGGATTAATATTTATCACACCAGGGGTCTCCCGGGTTAAATGTTTAGTGGTTGTTACGTTGCTGAGACACTTGTAGAAAATCCAAACTGTTAAACTCAGGTTCTCTCTGAAGCAAATTAAACACGTTTAGATCATCTGGAAATAGATGAGAAAAGGGAAAATGTGGTCAGAAACCAAAAAAAGTGACGAGAAAGTCAGTGTTCTGACTCTGAATGAACTGATGGAGACTTGACACTTTGCCCATCAATCTTTGAGAAAACTGGCGAATGTGGAAGAGTGTGTGAGTGGCACTTCTATAAACCAAGTGATGAACGCTTAGACAAATCCTTACCACTGCCTGACTGCTCCCCTCAGCTCCACTTAACCATAGTCCATAGTCAGCTGTGTGTGTGTGTGTCCGTCACTTAGAGGTGTCTCTTCAATGTTTGTTTGAGACAGTCTGTCCATCTGTCACTTAGGTCCTGTCTCTCAAACTCCTTGAATGTGTGTGTGTGTGTGTGTGTGTGTGTGTGTGTGTGTGTGTGTGTGTGTGAGGCTGTCTACCTGTCACTTAAAACTGCTCCCATCAACCACACAGAGGTAGGTAGGTGTGTGTTTGTGTTCCAGAGTGTATGTCACTTACACTAAGTCTATTCAAGCTGTGTATGTGTGTGTGTGTGTGTGTGTGTGTGTGTGTGGGTTGTGACTGAAGCTGTCTGTGTGTGACTGTCAGGTACAGGCCTGACACCCATCTTATTTACACCTCTTCCAATTTCTACAAGCTCTCAGGTGGACTAGTGTGCTGCATCTGAGGGGAACCCGACACAGCTGACACCCTTCCTTTTTAACCTGTCCGTCCCTGTCTGAGACTTTTAATACTCCACTTCCAATAACAGTTGTTCTCAGAGCCCATCTGAATCTCGCTGCAACCTGGTCTCCTTGTCAAGACTGCAAATCAGCTGCTTCAGCTCGTCTACGAAGCTCTTGAGAGACGTGAGAAACTGCTGCAGTTTTTTTCCCCCCCTCCTTTCACCCAACTTTTTACCTCTAACAAAAAACACAAAATAAGCAAGGAAGATGGGCTGAGAGTGCGGGACAGCTGAAAACCACCACCACGAGACATTTCACCACTGCTGAGCCAAATGAAAATGATCTTCCCAGTTTGGTTTGGTACGTTTTGTCTTTACCATTCCTCTGAAATTAAAAATCCCTGATCACATCAAGCTTTGTGATTTTAATAAAAGTAGGTAATAAGAATACATGCATGACCCGTGTGAAGGCTTTCTCTGTCTGTGTGCTGATGTGGGATCCAGTGAACCGTCTTAATTTCTCTTTATACTGAACTCTGCTTCAGTTGTGCACCTGGATGTCGTTGTTTGACTGTGCACAGACTATTCCTACGTAAAGAAACATTTCTGCCGTCAGCCTGCATCCCTTGGGAGATCTGACAGTCACTGGCTTCTATGTTTGGGTGTTCACATGTGGTATCTTTTTTTTTTTTTTTTTTTGGAAGCTGTCAGCACCTGTTTTATGTAATAATCCTATTTCCCAGTGGATATCTTTCCAAAAAAGAAAACTTCAACTTTATATTCAAAAAAAAAAAAGTGTCCAAAGTGGAGTTGCGGGGTTGCAGCTGGACATGTACGAGCACTGAGCTGCCGACCTGCATCACAAAGTAATTGGTGGAGTCAAGGTGGATAATCTCCAGTGTTTGATATTGAGGCTTGAAACTGATTTGCTTCATCTGATAGATGTTATAAAACAGAATATCATCCAAACAGCGACGCAACAGTGGAGAAAGCCCAGAGCTGTGGTTTCTCCATGCATCATGTTCAAATGTCGGGAAAAGATCTGCAAAACCACCCGTGAGAAAGCTGGTTGTGTCAGTGTCTTATTTTGTACATTTTGTAAAGATTATGCAAAAAAAAAAAAAAAAAAAAAAAAAAAAAAAAATTGTACAAAATACAAAGTGTTGCAAATGCAAAAAAAAAAAAAAAAAAAACATACCAAAAAATGTTGTGATAGACTTTGCCCATCAAAAAACGGCCTTCAATGTTTATATAATACAGACAGTAGGGCTGCAAAATAATCGTTAAAAAAATTTTTTACACCTATATGATATTTTATTTCCAACTAAGAATGATTCTTATGCATTTAATTTCATGAGCCGCATTACAAAAGAACACCCCCATTTTTCTACGTTTCTTCAGCGTTTCTAAAACACTCAACCCACAAAAGGGCTCCATCGTCACTGCCTTCTCCCTCAACCAATGACAGGGCACCTTTACATCACGTGATTCCTTGGCAGAGCAGGCCTCTCCAGCAACAAATTTTCCCACTTTTTCCAACTCATATTGGAGACTAATGTGAAAGCATGTGTTGTTTTCACTACCCAGCGAGCAGCAGGTGCTGCCGTGGGGCCCTCCGCCATACCAACGCCCTCTCAAGACAGCCCTTCGCTCACGCAGCAGCCGCTCCCAGCTCCAGTCGGAGCCGGAGCTGGAGATGTTTGTCTTAAGGGATTTCAAACTCGATTGTTAAACTGTGGCGTGTCCAGGTTTTGAACGTGTTCTACCAACACACAGCCTGCAGCCTCTGCTATCTCTCTGTGTTTATCTTTACGTAAACAGCTGGTTCCAGCTCTTAGAAAGCAAATCTGG
Source organism: Xenentodon cancila (assembly GCA_014839995.1). Classification (NCBI taxonomy): domain Eukaryota; kingdom Metazoa; phylum Chordata; class Actinopteri; order Beloniformes; family Belonidae; genus Xenentodon; species Xenentodon cancila. Next base: position 20,477,139 of record CM026207.1, on the reverse strand, counting down.
CAAAAACTGGACAAGAAAATGACGTTTACAGCATCTCCAGTTTTCATCAATCTACAAAAAGTTGCTTGCATGGATATGACGTTGCAACTTAAACGCCTGCACTTATGAGACGGCAGTCCCCTGAAGTGATGTGTGTGTGCGTGTACACGCTGCAGATGTTTGTGACATGCACACTGTGAAGGTGTGTGTGGGGTCTGTTTGCTCCGAGTGTGCGTGATCCCAGTGCTTCTATCTGTCCCTCTAAGCAGTGTTGGCAGGCCAATCTAATCTGGCCAGGAAAAGGTCAGCCCCACTCTAACTGCCTTTCACTCACATTATGCATCCACACCCCCTCCCCCATTTGATCCTTCTCTTCTCTCCTTTCCTCACATTGCTTTCCCACCTTGCGTGTGATCAGTCCTCCTTTTATTCTTTCACTTTTCTCCCATTTATTCTCCTTTGTTTTACTCCATTCTTTGTTTTACTCCTTCACTGTATCATTCCATTTTCCTCCACTCCGTTTCCCTGGTTCCTTCTCTCTCCCGTATCAGCCCTGCTCGATGAGCGCTCTCCCCTCTCCTCCGCCTCATGAGACGAATCAATACAAACGCACACACTTTTACCTCACAGTCCTAAACTCTCTCATTATCACAAACATCTCCTGAATATCGCCGACTCTTTAGCGCGTTAACTACACATTTCATCCTGAGAGTTACACGGTTCTTGACAGCCATAAAAGTGACCCTCAATTTACATACAAGTCACCACGACAGGGCCACAAAGTACACATCTGAAGAGGCAGGCGGGATCAAAGGACTCATCAGGCCGACTGGCAGCTCGGCTCAACCAATCGACCGACCTCAACAACATCCTGTTACCATAGCAATTATCGGGACCCCCTAAGAAGCAGAGAGGAGGCGTGTCAAAGGTCATCACACTATCTTTCTGCCATTTACAGGTCACAGAGACAGAGGGAGCCATGGGGAAAGGGACCCAGACACAAAGACATAAGAAAGTCGTCTTTGAAGTTCATGTACAAAGCGGAGATTTTTCTCCTCTTCTCTATCCTTCTGGGCCATCTCAGCCCGCAATAATCCTCCCTTTCTCCTCCGCGGCCTCAGAAGACGACCCGATATCAAACCTCAGCATCTGTCTGCCGTTGCCATTTATCTTCGGCTGAACTCAGCGATCGGTCTGGTCCAAACTTTGTTTAAATGAAGCATTTTCCAACTCTTCAATAATGCAAATATAACTTGCATGCGTGTGTCAGATGGGGTGCGATGCATTTCAATATTTGATCATTCAAGTACGCTACACCTGCGCCAGGTTGATACCTCATTTCTTCCCTCTTTAAATTTGTATGACTTGATGTTAGCCAAAGGGATGCTGCAATTCTGAACCTGTTCCTGTTTAATTATCAAATATATGCCTTTTATAAAAACGTCTACGGCACCGTGAGACTTTTAAAGCAGCTCTGGGAAAGTCTGCTCCATGGAACAATCGCACGGAAACTTGGAATCAAACGTCACCACAACTGAATCATTTAGCTGAGTGAGCTCACCGACTAAAGGGATAGTTTGGGTGGATTCATCTTCATCTCATTTTCAAAACTTTCACCATCATCAACAAAAAATAAAGTAGCTTAAAGTCGTGTAGGAACAAGTACTTGTACGAAACAAAACAAAACCTGCCCGTTGGATTTAGAACGGATTGTTTTATTCACTTGTTTTTACCCTAAAAGTCCAGTTTTAACTGATATTATAAAACAGAAATTATCTATTATTACTATAAATAATAGCACAGAGTTCTTAATCTTATGTTTTAATCATTTTTAATAATCTAGTGCTTTAGTAAAAAAAAATAAAAAATAAATAAAGTATATAAAGTATAATATTTAAAAATAAAGTTTTGTTTTAGATTATTCATATCTTGTCAGATATTGACTTCCTTCAAATCCATCCCCTTCACACAGATACTTTTTAATGTATCTAGTAAACTTATAAACTCAAATCTGAATCTCATAAAACATACTTTTAGACCGATAAAGAAAGTTCTCTATCTGAGATGTATGGTGCCTTTCAACCTGGCTAAGCCGGGAAGTTTTCATTCAGAGTTGAATCAGAAGCCGATCTGGTTCGATTTTTATTTTTTTTGTTTATCCCCCGTCTCTCCTCGCCTGGTCTTCCTGCCTTTCTTCCCCGTGCTCTCAAAGGGAGGGGAAGGATGGTGGCACTTCACAGAGGTATAGGCTCTCACTTCATCTCGCCAGCTGAGGAGACCCCCTGCAACATCTCTATATCCATTTAGCCAGCCGCTGGCTCTCGAGACCCTGCTGGATTCAGCTGTGTGTTAGAACCACTGAGGAGCTTTCAAGACGAAATCCACCTTCTGAGCCTTCCGCTGAGTGTGTGAGTGTGTACACGTGTGCGTTTCAAGTTGCTCTCCCCAGGCCACCTCAGTTATCTGCGTCACATCACAAGGTTTCCTATTAGAGTCCAACAGAAGGGTCCAGGCTGTGTCTGCTCGTTTTAACGATGTGAAAGCGAGACGGACGGATGGGAGGCGTGTCTGTGAGACGGATGAAAAGAGGGAGAAGCCACCTCCCACCCTAAGAGCTCCACTTTGTTGCGGTTTAGCTGAGGCTCCAGCATTGATCTGTCTTGTCTCCTCTCTGCAAGCAGAGGAAGGGAGGCAGGTGAGGCTCAGCATGTGTGTTTAACAACAGATCGAACAGGAAGAGGGACACATGAAAGAAGGAGCAGAGCTGGGAGAGCCTGAAAGAGCCTCGGACAGATAACAACGGCCCTGTACCTCCATCTGTGCAGATCTTGATGGACCGCTGTCATTCCTGCTCATTTACACAACTTAGGCCACAAAGAGAGGCCGACGTGGGGAAGAATGAAGTTAAAACAATCAAGCTGCGTGCAGACCAGCAATTCAAGAAACTGAATCAAATTAATTCTTTGATTCGAAATTCTACTTTTAAAGGCTATAATCTGCTGACTCATCGTATTGGTTGATAACAGAAAAGATAGAAGACATTTTACAGCGAAAAGGATTTTATACTTAAGTGAAGAAAAAACAATAGTTGGTGGATTTTGCTGCTGCAGAGTGGAGGTACGAAGACCTGGGAGACTGCGACAAAGTCCACGGACCTCTTACATACATAACCACCTCGGGCCCTGAATGCTTCGAGCTTGTCAGCTGACTACTGACAATGTCTACCGGACATCAGAAGGGAGTCGGTATTGATCATTTATGAGTGAAAGATAACAGAAATGGGAGAATTTCTGTAAACGTCAGACTCAAATATATATGTTTTTTTATTTTGAAGTCAAACAGAAGACTGATACTAGAAAGCTGCCCGTTTAAAATCAACTTATTCATCAGTGATGCAGTTAAGATGGAAAACATGAAAGTGTTTAAAGTGTCAAGTCAATTCCAGCAGTGCCCTCAACAGTTGTTGCTACAATTTCCAGTTGGAAGCACCAGTGACACCAGTGGAACATACACAGACCAGCCTGGAGCCTCGAGTGGGAACCGATCCACTTCTGAGACGACCGCGTCCACTCTGACACCGATGTTCGCCTCCGTTATGTGCCTCAGTTACTTCACTGCGTTCGATTTTCTCCCACTATAGAACAACCACGGACGTGCACTAATTTATCCCTTTAAAGAGGTACTAAATTACACCTAAACTAAAGAATTATACTTGATCAAACGTCAAAACTAAATTTGAGACGGAGTTTTAGTGATTGCTTATTGATCATTATAAATATATATATTTATCAGTTATTTTGGTCAGTTACAGTTTTAAAGCAAATATGCTAAATATTCGCTTGTTTAGGTTTTTCTAATGAGCAGGTTTTTATTTGTATGTTGATGACAGGAAATATAAATAAAAAATAAAGGAGACAAATGTTAGTTGATGCATTTTAGAGATTATACAGTAAGTGGTCGTGGTTTTTCTTGCTTCAGTCATCCAAAACCTAAATCTGACAACATTTAGAGCATTTTGAGGAACTTAAATCATTTCATTTTATTACACGATCCTACAATATAATTATTTTGAAGTATCTGCTGTCATATTCACACAGATGTAACTTCATAGAAAAGCCTAGTTAGGTGGGACAAGTTTGAAAACAAAGAATTTGAAGGATTTAGTGGCTGCACCTAAAGCAGAGTGTTATAGACAGCACCGCGGTTGCACACACGGTGTGTTGTCAGAGCTGCTGCTGTGCTGCCCCGCGACCAGCTCTCCTATCCACTTCTATAATTGCATTTCTGTCCACACACACATGCACACACAGCGCTGACCAGCGGGTCAATTGCCCAGCTAAATGTGTTTTCCTTCCCTCACTAAGGAGCTTGTGCGGGGCCTCGCCAGCTGAGCTGGGCTGACCCCAGGCCAGCCGCACTGCCACCAGGCCACTGGTACCATTACAGCTCCCTGGTCACAGTCGGCGCCGGTCTCACTGAACTAACGGTGCTTACACAGTGAATGATGGATGAGCAGAGGAAACGCAGAAGGAGACAGACAGAAGAGAAAGGAGGGAGGGCGGGAGGAGGGAGAGAACAAACTGCTGTGAGTGAACGTGACGCTGGAGCCGAGGAGGGTCAGTCAGCCGCCCAACAAGCGCGCGACTGGACTTCTTTATCGCCGCGCAGCACTCCCTCTGCCAGCGCTGACAACACAGCCTCCTCAGACGGATAAGTAGGAAACACAAACTCAGGAACTGCCGGGGTGTGTTTGTGTGTTTGTACCTCTGAAGCCTCCTTCCAGCAAAGCCGTGGCTCTGATCCTCTTCTGCCCCGCCCACTCATACTCCTCAAAGCCCCGCCCATTCTCTCCATCCATGTCTGCAGAGTCATCATCTGCTAAAGCGCCCTCGCGCTGACACACAAAAACACACAGAAACACATTTTAAAATACAGCGTATTGCATAAACCTACTCTTCAACTTGAACATGACAGAGTATTAATCTTTAAAGATGAGGTGCAGTGACAGGCAGACCAGATTTCCAAAGCACGTTTAACGTGACGGGTCCCACATGAAAAAGCTGGAATTTATTTAAACCACGCGTGTAAAGTTTGAGGTTTGCCACTACTGCACTAAACCTCTGGATATTTTAAATACTTTTACCATTTTTTTGGTTTTAAAAGTTCAAGTCCAATTTAAGATCAGAGAAGATAAAATATGGATATACTCAAAAACATTTTTTTGAATCTACACCATCTAACTCTTTATTCCACGTCTGCTGCTCTTCACTGCTGGAGAGAACGGTAAAGTAAACCAACACATGTGTAGAGAAGACAAAGGTCAGCTGGAGAGCTGCCGTACTGAAAGGCCTAAAGCGTGCTAGAAGAAAACAGGAATTAGTATCTCTATCTACTTTGATGGAGAGGTCAATGAGGTGAGACGACGGAGGTTTGTTAATTACAGGAAGCGATTCGTGGTCGGTCTACTCTAGAGAAGAACTGTCAAGTATCCATGGGAGAGAAGGAGTTTGTGCAGGCTTCATGTGACCAGGCCAGCATCCCTGTCACGCAAACAGCGGACGTGACTCCTGCTCACAAGTTACATGCCAGTGGATAAGAAGCAACTGCATCATATGGGATAAACCGGGACATCATTTTGCAAATTCCATGAATTTATGCGGAAGCAATGCAGACAGGTAAACCCCATATGACGCGACTGCGGAAGAGAAAGGTGGCGGTAAACATCTAGTAGGACAACTACTTGGTGGTTTCTAGGTGACGGCACTGGTGCGACTTGACGGTAACTACGGGAAATAGAGAGGTGACTAAGATGGGGGCAGAAAGGCTGTCCGACTGGCGGCAGGAAGGGTTCTGGACGCGGACTGTACTACCTGGATCAGGCATTGTTCCACATGTCTACTCATCTCCTCCTCGCTCCCAGCCAATGGGGCGTTGCACAGCGGACATACCTGGCCCCCCTCCTCAGGCTTCCTCCTCTTCATCTTCCCTATGCGGGCTGGATGAGAAGAGCAAAAAATAAAAATAAAAACAAATAAATAAAGAGATCAACGTTTATTGTGGATGTAATTAACATCTGTATATTTCAGCTTTCACTACAGCAGCATATCTATCTGTCAGATGAATTTTACGTGAGTCAGGCAGATAAAAACAGCTTTTTCTTTCGTTCTCCAGCCTGCAATAATAAAGTAATGAGAGGTGGCTGATTTGGCTAAACTTGCCACCTTCTCGGATGTGTTCAGAATGAAACAGCTGGATGTGACAATCTCAATCCTCTGCCTTCACTCTACATCAGCGTCATCCCGCTCCCTCCGTTCCTCCCTCCTTCCCTGTCCTTCTGTCACAGCTCCCCACACCCATCCCTCTACGCACACATTTAATTAGAAATTTAACAGGGCAGAACAGCCGTCATTGCACCCCGAGTCTCTGTCGTTTTTTCTTAACTGCAAATAGCGCACAGGGACATTAATTTTTAGCTGGCTGGGAAAGCAAGGGAGGCCGAGAGGGACTGTGGCGATTGGATGGAGGGGAGCAGGGAGAGAAGGAGGACATACGGCGGTGCACCGTAACTACAGGGCGAAGAAGGAAGAAGGGAGGGCTGATGAGACACTTCCTTGCCAATTCTCTCCCTGACGCTGATCAGGAGGAACGTGGTTAAAGAGATCGGAAAGCGAGGCTAATTAGCTGCGGCAGGGATTTCAGTCCCCGCAAATCCAGGACTCTTTTTCCTCATGAGAAAATGATTCCTGGTTCCTCATGAGGCCCGGAAGCACATCAGAGGGCATGAAACTTACACTACAAAACAATATTGAGCTGTGATGGAGACAACTACAACTGAAGTAAGAATAAATCCCTAAAACAACAACCAAGATGAGTTGAGAATCTAAGAATCAGGTTTATATAAAACAAGCCCCTAAATTATTCTTATGACCAGCTTTTCTTTTAATCGTTAAATGCACCTTTCTTCAAGAGACTAACTTTGACTAAACGCTTTGGTCGAGACTGATGCTCATTTCTATGATATTTCCAACTGAAATAAATTTGACACCTGGATTTTATTTTATTTATTTTTATTATTCTTTAAGACAGTTAGTAAATAGTGACGTTGAATAACATGCTGCGCTTCCTGAATGTGCAAAATGTACTAAAAAGCCTAAACTGAAGCCATCAGGCATCAAGATGATCCAAGTACACAGCATAAGGGCTTTTTGTGTAACATAAAGTAATGGTTATATTTCAAAATAAAAGCATCTATAAGAGCCACAGGGATCCAAAACATGACATCATCAAACAACATCCGGCCCTGATAAGATGTTTCATGTTTACAAAAAGTCTCTGGTAACAACTCCCATATCATATGATTATATTTATTCAGTAAATGTGTCCAAATTCATTTTTTGAGAAGTTTGCATTTTCCTTTGACTTTATAACTGAACATAATTCAATGCAGTTTTCACTTTGTTCTCACATTTATACGATTTCATCAGCAACATCTCTTATATTCCAGTCATTTTAATGAACCTAACCTCAGGCACAGATTGTTAAAATAATAAAAGAAATTAAATTAAAGCAGCTCGACTGATGTGCGTGGAGTCTGAGCTGCATCGACCTGTGTACATACCATTCAATCTTGTTTGCCTGTTTGCCCGAACTCGTAAAAATGTCTGCAAGCAGAAGAGAAAAAGGAGAGAGGGGACATTCATTAGATCACCAGGAGCCAGTGTGACGTGTTTACAGGTGCGGATGAGGAAAGTTTGGACGGGATTCCCGTGGATTCCCGGCTGTGTCAACAATCAAACCTACTTCTCTCTTGTTTTCCACCTCCTCCATGACCGCCAGCTCTCTGTCACAGCCCCCTCGCAGAGCCGCGGAAACTCATGTCTGCAAGGAGGTCGAGTGTGTTTCCAGGGGCTGAACGTGTCAACGAACTAAACGCCGCGTCTACAATTTCAATCGGATGGAGAAGGATTGAAAGTGGCGCCCGCGTCGGATAACAGCGCTCGCGCCCGACGCCATGTTGCCTTGTTTTGGTCACGTGAGCGCGGTGAAACGGAAGTAGGGTCACGTCATTCGCTGTTGCGCCTCTTGACCGCTAGGGGGAAGCAAAGGGTCTTTCTTTTTTCTTTTTTTACCCCCAATGATTTGATGTTTAATATGGAGATTGTCCCACATGCAGCTCTCCTTCAACTTCTCTGACGATAAGCATTGTATTGTTTTTTATTTTTATGTTGGCTTCTTTTAAGCAACTAAAAAAATGGAAGGCATTTTAAATGCTTAAGGGCTTTCTCTTTCATTTTATTACATCAGCAATCACAACTAATGCATCAGTTTGTAGCGCTATTATTGTCAGAAGCAATATATAGTCAGAGAAGATTTAAGTTCAGTAGCTTAAAATGACAAAATCAAGGGTATTCCTCTCTTTTATCCACCATCAGGGGTGTTTTAGGTATTAACGTGTCGGGATGCAATACTGTGTTGCATCGCTAAACTAAACATCCTTATTTTCTTGCAATGGCTGTAATGAACTGCAAATCCAGAAGAGGAATGAGATCCTAAATTCTTAATCTTACCTTATTTTTTATATGCTTATATTTTAAAAAATTGCAGTGAAATGGTGATACAGATAAAAGCAATGCATTCTGCCGTATTTTACTCTGGTGTGGATGAAAAAAAAAACCCAAAAGCTTATACTTCAATAATTGCAATCAGTTACTTTCAAGCACTGCCAGATGTGGGATAAATTATTAATCATGCACTTTTATAAGCATTTCTGGAACATTTGGGGTCCTGGCTAGTTCAGTTGCCTCGGGTAAATTACCTGCATCATTACAAAAAGTACAGTATAAAAGTACAGTATAATGAAATTAATTGAGGTCAGATTCATCTATCCTTTCCACCTTTGTCAATTGCAAAATGTGCACCTCAGGTCCACTGGGATTAAAACCCAGAGGCCTGTATGAGTTAACTATATGCTGACTAAAGCAGCCCCTCTCCCATGGTTATGAGTACCCTCTCTTTGACACTGCAACGGTCTTCACACCGTTTGCTCATCTCCTGTCGGTGAGTGCCGTCAAGCAGCCAGGCCCTCACCTCCAACCGCCTCCCGCCAACACTTGAGTTATAGACCTACTGGCTGTGCATAACCACCACCGGCACCTTATTATTATGATACACTCACTAAATGGCTGCTGATAGGTCAGGTTTTTAGAAGTGAGAAGGTAGAGTGCACTCAGGCCGACTGGCAGAGAGGAGGCGGCAAAGTCTGCCATTATGCTTTATTTTCAGGGTGCTAAAAAGAGTCACCATTGACTTAATCATTTGTATAATATAAGGTGATTTCAGCAGTTTCACCTAATGAGAAAATCTCCTTTATTGCTATAAGGTCTTTATGAGCTGTGTCATCCTAACATATGGATGTAACGTCTGCATGGACTTAATAGTTCGTATTTTATGGTGTTAGGGGGGAAACCCACTTAACCCTGAGATACATCACGGCCAGAGGAATTACCCGAACAAACTTTGATGAATAGAAGGGATAAAAGCAGTCAGGGTGACATCTGAGATTTAAGAAGATTGGCCTGTTAGTCAACTTAACTGCTGAAAAGGCATAAACCCCCAAATTCGCCATAATTTTTCTGCTACACAGATATATCTCATAATAACAGAAATTAATTATTTGATTCAATACATTATGAAAGTCTCATGATTTGCTACAATGTTAATACACCTAAAATGTCAATGCCGAGAATGTGTCTTGGATTCCTGTACCGTCAACGTATCCTGACATTTGAATTAATAGCAGTATGATAGTTGAGTGTATATATATATATATATATATATATATATATATATATATATATATATATATATATATATATATATATATACATATATATATATATATATATATATATATATATATATATATATATATATATATATATATATATATATATATGTTTTTTTTAAACCAAAACATGACATTTGACATTTCGATACATTGAGGATAGAGTTAAAATGAGTAGCAAAGTGTCCTCTCATAATGTATTTTTCACCCTGGACAAGCCCCGACTGGAAACAGAAAAGTTAGATTTCAACTCAGGCTGGCGCAGGCTTTGTGTGTGTGTGTGTGTGTGTGTGTGTGTGTGTGTGTGTGTGAGTGTGTGTGAGTGTTTCCCTGTGTGTGACCTGGTATCTGTCGGAGTGGTGGGCGTCCTCGGACGACAGGGGTGATACCACGGGAGACTCTCCCTCACGCTTGATGTGTACGGACAGCAGCATCGACTGGAGAGACAGGGGGAAATAAAATGTCTTTTTCTATGCAGATAATCTTGTTACATTACCACCTCGGGGGCAGTACTTACAGCAGAACATGTCCTCGCCTGACAGCTGTCACATGGGAATAAGCAATAAATATGTATCAAACACAAGTAATGTCGTTTCTAAATACAATTAAATCTAATGAAAAACATACCAAGGCTTGTGCATGTTTTCTGTCCCCTCACACACATACGTTTGATTTTTGATTTTTTTATAGAAAGTAAAATAATGGGAACACTTCAGTAAAAGTAGTTGAACCTAAATTATACTTAGACTTCTGGCAGTCACATGAATGGGTTCACATTCCTCAATGTTAAACCAAAAACAGAATATTTTTTCACTATCTTGAGCACCTTGTGCCACCTTCAGGCCCAAATGTTCGGCTATAACGCTCTGTTATAAGGCCCGCCTCCCAACAGGCCGAGCCAGCTGTGATTGGTCAGCAGAGTGAGCTGGTGTTTAAAGCAAATACACATGTTCTTATGATTTATTTTTGAGCACGGGATCAGCTGTGCTAACTGTAGCATGCAAGAGGTACCTGACTGGGCTGCTACTTTTGGTCAAGTTTCTAGTGCAACAGACAAGTCTACCTCATATACTCAACCCCATAATAATATGCATCATTACAGCGGGAGTCAGTCAGAGCTGTAAATTGGCTGGTTCGCATAGTATGCGTTTGATGAATATAAGTACAGTATCTACAGTAAGCTGCATTATTCAGATGTATTTTATGGTGATGTGTATAAGTGAGGGGTTGCTGCTGCCGAGCTGCTGCTCAGTTCAGTATCGCAGACAACTCTGCAAACCTCATTTTTTGTCTTTAATTCCCCTACCAAGTCTAAAAAAACAAACAAAAAAAAAAACAAACAACAAAACATCACTCTTAGGTGAAACATAAGCAACAAAAGGAGTTGAAAATTCAACTGAAGCTGAAGGAAGCAGCTCAGTTGGAGTGTGGCTTTACAATTAAGCTGAAAGTGTCAGGCGCAATGAAAGAAATTAGTGTCAAGTCAAGTGTATGAACCAGCGGCAGTTAAACGCGTTGGCTGAGCTGTGCCCAACCGGTTGCTGTTCTAATAAAACAGAGATGAAGTGAAAAAGCTTTGAACCATCGGAGGAGATCTTTGCCTCACAGTAGGAGCTGCTGAGAAAATCACGTCAGCTGACGTGTAAACAATAAAAGCAGCTACATTTTCATTCGAGGGGAAGAAGATGAAAGCAATTAACAAGCAGCAGAAGATAAGAAACCGCCCAAAGAGACTAAGACCTTTTCAAAACACCTCTTACTCTCTAGAAACGCTAGAAAAACTGATGACGTGTCAGGTCTAACAGAAAAGTAAGATGCAAAGATTAGTTATGTATTACCATAAACCTCTTAGGGGGGAAAAGAAGGAAATTCAAAAAAGCAGTGCTCAGAATCTTTACCCTTGTAGAATTTCAACAGCGCTGTTGCCACAGATGTTGAGAGCGACACGTCTTTAATGATGACTGTAACCTGGCTGACTTTGTCTATAAAATCCCTTCCACTGATTAAAGTTAATGTTTATGGGATGTTAAGGGGAGTTAGGGAAGAGTGAGCGATTGGAAAGAGGGGAAGCTTTGAGGAGAAGAAATGAAGGAGGAGGAGAGGAATGGCAGGAGGAAGGATAAACATCTGACAGGGAGGAGTGCAGCGGTCTGACATTACAGTACACTCCCCGTCCATAAATCTGCCCGACAACACTCTGCATTCACAGGCTCACTCTCGTACACACACACACACACACACACACACACACACACACACACACACACACACACACACACACACACACACACACACACACACACACACACACACATACACACACACACACACACACACACACACACACACACACACACATACACATATATAAAATAATATCCTCTTCTAACCCACTCTGTGAAAAAGACAGTCCAGGGAATTCCTCAAGTTAAAAAAAAAAAGTGAAAATGAGAGAACACGAGAGGAAGAGAGGCAGTTCTTGTATTTTCATCCGTGCCTGCTTCCACTGCTTTTTCCTTTTTTTTTCCTTTACAAGGCAACTATGAAATATTTGTATTTACAGTCGTCTTCAATTAATCAAGTGGAAAGGGGGAGAGCAGAAGCTTAAGTGCTCGACAGCAGTAATCTAATAATAATATGTGAGAAATGACCAACCTCCAGTGCTGCCACAGTAAATTGGACATTATGCATGGTGCTTTTCTGCCCATGTATGTGTGTGTGAGTGTGTGGTCTTTTCTTCCTCTTTTAACTAGGTTTAAAAAGGTCAGGAATCCTTTACCTGGGGGCGTTCTAGGAATATGCTGGAGTTTTACCATTAGACTATGACATTTAATGGTATTGTACGAAGAGATTATAAATGAAGGGCTGCCTCGAAATTTGATCTTTACAGCTCAACATGGGAAAAGATCGGCACCAAAGTTCCAGTCGGGTTAGCAGCAGCGTCAACACCTCGTGGGTCGGAGATACGGACATGCTTTGATTCTGTAAGATGATGAAGCGTGCAACATGAATGTGTGAATACAAGAAAGAGTATGCAGCCCTGCAGATACCATATGTTTTCTATCCATGCATTATCTGTACCTGCTTATTCCAATGCAGGATCACAGGGATCTGCTGAAGCCTATTCCAGCCCCCTTTGGGGAAAGGCAGGGCTACACCCTGGACAGGTCACCAGTCCGTCACAGGACCACATATAGACAAAATAGTATTTTAGAGTTACCACTTAACCAGAAACACGTGTTTTTTGGACTGTGGGAGGAAGCTGGAGTACCTGGAGAAAACCCTCACAAGCACAGGGAGAACATGCAAACTCCACACAGGAACCTTCGTTCGAACCTTCGTGGTCCAGAACAGACAAAAGTAGTTACTCTGGGGTTAATCTTTTCTGTCGCTAGGCTGTGTGGTGTATAGTGGACAGGGGACACCTACGGCAGGCCCATGTGCCTCAGACTGGCCCGCTTCATTCTCCATGGCCTGGCTCTGAATACTAAACACCAGCAGTAAGATGCATGGTCACGGCAGCACTGGAAGGCCAGCACTCACCCTTTAACCCTCCTCCTTCTGCCATCCTCAAGTGCAAGACCAGCCTTGGTGATGTGAGCACCTCTCTAAGCCCGGGTCAGCGCCCAGAGGGTTGAGGGAAAGAAAAAGGGGCTTCTTCATTATTCTAGATCTCTTGTGCATTCATGTGCAGGTCAGATGCACTTTGTTTGGCTGTCCTCTTTTCACGTGGGCTGTGGTTAGAAGTGAAGACAAGCAAAGAAAGCTACACTGAAGGAAGCTGAACTGAAGAATTTGAGGGCTAAAGGTGATTCATATCATATCATAGTCATATCCCAATAGACATTATCTGAATTGATATTAGATATTGAACTGCTTATTTAGTGTAAAACAGGAAGCAAAACCTCATGAATTCTGCAAAAGAGCTAAACTCAAATTAATTGCAAATAAAAATCATCTTTGTTTGATATGTAGCATCAAACCAAATATTTCTCAGGGTATAAAGAATTTAGACCTGAATTTGACAGTGAGAGTAGGAGGGCATGGAAAAAAAAATCCATTTCTCTTCCAGTACTTCACAAAATCTCCCAAAGTTTGCTACTCAGTTGTGATGTGGATTTGTCTTTCATGCCTAACTACAATATATGATGAGAGAGTAAGAGGTGTTTTAAAAAGCTCCAACTCTGCCAGCAAGTGCTGGACTCAGCACAGAAGCTCCTTGATGGAATCATGACTCTCCCCTCTTGTGATTTGACATTGTCTTTCTTTTTCCTCTTCTCTTTTGTCTCTCTAAATCTCTCCCCGTATCGCTAATTGGAACAATCACAGTACAGTGCCTTTTGGTGCCGCTGCCTGTTGGACCATGGGACACTAATACTGCTCTGTGTGAGTGTGAAATATAAGACAAGAGGTCCGCAGCAGTTCTCTTTAGCGCAGTGGAGAGGAACAGAGGCATCAGAGTGACAGCATGATGGCAGGACTGCGAGGAGCTACTGCACATTTTAGAGAAAACTAGTCACGGTGTTGTGAAATACAAGCAGATGAATTACAAATCACATACTGCCCAAAAAGATGAGGGGGATCTCACCTTGGGGGTTCCTGGAGTGGCTGCTCCATCCTTGGGTGAGGAGTTCTTACTGCAGTGGAGAAACAGGACAGAGTGGAGTTTAGTGAGGTCTGATTACACAATCTGGTGCAGAGTTGAATCTGGGAACACATCTTGTGCTTGTCCAACAGTTCCCTGCATCAACTGGCTTTAAATTTAACCAATGGCTCCCTTGAGACCAATTTACCATATTCTTGTTACGGAATTTCATTCCTTGCTCTTCAACAGTCTTTTAAAATCCATCCATCCATCCATCCATCCATCCATCCATCCATCCATCCATCCATCCATCCATCCATCCATCCATCCATCCATCCATCCATCCATCCATCCATCCATCCATCCATCCATCCATCCATCCATCCATCCATCCATCCATCCATCCATCCATCAACACAGTATATGCAGAGGCTGAAGCTGGATTTGCCAGTGTGGTAAACTTGAGCCAAAAGTATCTTGAGGACCATCAGTTGGCTTGTGAACATTACCGGGAGGACAGTGAAGCGAATGAGAGAGTGGTTACATGCTCCCTGAAACAAGTCTGATTTAAGATTGCATTTATTATGCCAGCAAAAGAGACATACATGACATTTATTTATGTAGCTTTGCTCTGATGGCTTTTCCTGAAGCCTTCATCAACTCCTCTCATTCCTGATTGATCTGCTTTTCTCTCATTGTGTTCAATATCTCCCACTTTCTTCTCCGTTACCCACTTTCTCCCTCACTTTCTCCCTCACTTTCTTTCGTCCAAATGCAGAGAGAAATCTCTGTGAGCCTCACAAAAGGTTTGACATTGATATGGCAAGGCGAGGTTGTCATGTTTGCTTTGAAACCCTGTTAGTGCTCCGAGATCCTCGGACAGTGGCAGACAGTGGCAGGCTGTGGAGGGAAGCGTGCCCAAATCTGAACTGAGCGCAGCGTCTAATCTCAGAGAATGCCTTGGTAGGCAAAGGATTTTCCTTTTCGATGGCTGGATGGGTGGATAATAATGAGAATATGAAGCCTTATTTATATGCCACTTATCTGAAAGAAGAATTTACAAAGTGCTGCATAGACAAGTGAAAAAAAAACAACTAACAGAAGTGCAGAATTGAGAAAGACAGCATGATGAACATGCCAAAGGACTAGAAAAGTACATCCATCCAAGCTGTAGTAGAAATGAAATAGCCACAGGTCAGCTTACCACTACAATACTTTATTACACGTATAGTACTGTGCAAGCCTGAGGTTGTGCATATACATCTACATATTGTCTTGCAACTGCGTGTGTATGCGTGCATTTCTAGGCCTCACCTCCACCAACAAAGAGAACAAACTTAGATGACACAGGCAAGCCGCCGTATAATGCAGGGGAATCTGCCAGCATCCACCCTCTTCACACATACCTCTTTTACTCCTTTCCTATCTATGTTTCTGTCATCTCTCTCTCTCTCTCTCTCTCTCTCTCTCTCTCTCGCTTCTTCTCACGCCATCTCTCTTTTATTCATTACTTGGAACCTCTGCAGAGGCATCAACAATAACAGCTGCCTCCACCTGCTTGTTGACAGTGTCAAACAACGACAAGAGAAGGAGGGAGAGGGAGAAGGGACAGCAGTCGCATGCCTGCCACGACGGGAGAAAATTGCCACAGTGACAGAGCGGGTGAAAGAGAGATGAAAGGAGAGTGAAAAGGGGGGAAATGCAAGGTGAGAGAAAGACGCGGCGAGGGAGGACGAGCGGGCAACACAAAGAGACGAGATGAAAGATGACAGAAAACAAGAGAAAGAAAGAGAGGGAGTGATGGGAGAGTTGGTGCGCTGCCGCCTCTCCTCACGACTTCACGTCTGTGTTCGCCCGGTTGTATGAATTTTTGATCATGAGGGTTATGGGCTTGGAAATTCCAGCTGGCTGCCATGTAAAAGGAAAGGGTGGAAAAAAAAACAACAAAAAAAAAAAACACAAGACAGGCTGGAGGAAAAATGAGAAATGAAAGTTATAGTTTAAAACGTATTGTGATAATGAGGGACGTGGTGGTGGTGTTGGGTGGGGGGTGGACAGATGGAAGAGAGAGAGCTAAAAGTTATGGGATCGTGAACAGGAACCTGTCACACTATTGGAACAAAAGATCAGGTTGTGGGTCAAATGTACCATTTTGCTGTTGTCATCTCTAATAAAAGTAAGAACATCTGCAAATCATTTACTTCTATTTAGCTGGTGACCACAACTGACATCAGTTTGTGTAAAACCTTAATTTACCACATTACAGAACTGTTATCTGTAATAACAAGGTAATGACACAGATTAAATCGCTTGAGTAGTATGTCAGAGTCAAAGTTTTAAAATCTTATCTTAGAGAGATTTCAAATTATAGTGTGTGCCAAAACTAAGAGTTTGTAAAACCCATCCATCCAAGATGAGGGGACACTGATAAAAACATGTAGACTTTTTAAGTTCTTTTTAGGGGATAAAGTCCAATAAAGCATGAAAGACAGCCCATATTGCAGCTCAAAAACACACTTTCATGTCAATCTGTTAAACTGAATGTTTTTGCATTTAAATGCATTGTGTGGAGCAGGTAGAGAATATAGAAGCACAATATCCACATCTGACCCTTAAAACAGCTGGATTAAGATGACTAAAGATGTTATCAGTATATAGAGGATTCTCTGTAAATCTGATTTAATTATTGCTAATTGTCTTTTGTTAGATGTTTTAACATCTCATGTCACATAAAATACACAAAAACTACTTTCATTTTTCATGTTATTTCCCATAACAGGAAAATATAGTTAAAAATAAAATAATAGAAAAATAAACAAGCCAATTACATCCAGACCTGTGTGAAATATGCACCAGTCTCATAAGCCAGTGGCTGCACTTTGCATTGGTGTGTTGAGTAATTCGTAAGCAGCTCCAGTCAGTAAAACTGCCCACTCACCTCAGCCTGGTTAAATCTGCATCGATCCTACACCAGCAGAGCCAGACTGGGTTTGACTGACAGCCTCTTACCTCTGCTCCCAACCAGAAGGGTGACAGCAAGAGCACCGCTACGATGAATAAGTCTTTTCTTGGTGGGAATGAGGCAGAATGGAAGGAGGGAAGAATAGAGCGATGGTGTTAAACTCAAGATACTGATTGCTTTTTACCTCCTTGTGTCATCTCGTGGAGAGGTGGAGGCAAATTGATTATGGAGGAGGGAGGGTAAGAACAGGAGCAGAGGTATAAAGAGAGGAGGGGGAAATGGGCTATGTAGATTACTTTAGACCCACCCCCCCACCCCCTGACTCACGCACACACACACACACACACACACACACACACACACACACACACACACACCCACACAGTCCAGATTTCTATTTGCCAAACACAGTGTTTGTGTATGATTTCCATGTCCACATCGGAGTCGTGGCCCATGATCAAGTGACAGAACTCGCGGTCACAAGAGAGGACAGGCTGGCAGTTGTAATCAGGCACACATGCATTTGCATGCAGTGGGGAAAATAAATAAATAAATAAATAAATAAAAACACATAAGAAAAGATATTTAGGCCAGGCAGAAGTGGCATTCACACACTCTTCGTTTCCATAGCCGTGGCTTTTTCATTCAGCCAGCGCTGAGTGTCATTAAAGGCGGATTTACTACAAATTGGACCAAATTCCCACTGTCACTTTCGATGATGGCAGCTCCCTTGCATAGAGCCACAGAGAGGAAAGGACAGTAAGAGTGTGCACAATTTAGTATTAGCGTCAGTTCTGTGATATAAAACACACATAACATTTTCCACTTTTGTTTTGTTGACTGTTTTAATAAGAAATGCATTGTTTTTTTTGTCTGTTGCTGTTTTTCTTTCATGTGAAGCAACACGCCTCACAGAACCTCTGGAACTGTGATCCACTGCATCCCGGCCGCTGGGCTGTGTGTTCTTTCTCTCTCCTGTGTCTCTGGGTTAATGGTGAGTGGGTAAATCAGCCAAGCATGACGTTAGCCACCATCCCATCTCGCTTGGGGATGACGCTATTTCCTTAAATAACTGCATGTGTGACAGAGACAGGAGGGATGAGTGCGCATGTGGGGCCTAAGCTTCCCCGGGTTGGTTTCCAGAGGGAAGGACAAACTTCTAACCTTTATTAATAATTGAAACACAAACGCACACACACACACACACACACACAACTTGGTATATCACAAGATGATGAAAGGCTGTCCCATCAGCCCTGTTCTGTTTACTTTTTATCTTTTCTTGTCTTAAAGATCCTTTTTTTTTTTTTTTTTTACCTGATTTCTTGCTCTCTGGATAGCAACTATCACCATGACAACTGACCTAACTGCATCCCGTGATGAAGGTCCTGAGCTATGCCCTGGGGCGAAAGTACATTTTATTTCTTGCTGGAACCACCACAAGCGTTTTTCTGAAGCAGAATTAAAACTAATAAACCCTTTAACGCATATAGTTTCCCAGCATGCTTTATGCAGCGTCTTTGTACCACTGCGAGTTTGAGATCATTGTTCATAGCACGTCGTTTGTTCCTGGTATTGATGAGGTTAGTGCTGTTTTTCTATTGCCGACAGTTTCGGTGACAGCTTCACTTTGTGGAAGTACATATGTGGGTAGTAAAAGTCCTACAGGGAACAACATGAAGTTGGTTCAAGAGGAAGTATAGTCGATGTGTGATAGTGCTGGTACTTGCTTGGTACAGAGAATGTTATCAACAGAAGCGCCACGGCAACGCTCGGTGGTGATGACACGCTTTTATCGCATCATAAACAATCAAATTTCTTCCCAGTTACTGCGGAAGTAAGTCCTACTGGAAGCTAAACGGGCACTTTATTTCTTTTTTTCACCTTCATCACGACAAAAAAAGTTTGTGTTAAAAGATGACGATGAAACAAGGATAACAACTTTTGTGATAAGTGCTGGAGGTATGAAGGCTTGATCAAGAGAGGATATGGATACATATGGGAATATGGGTGAAGAATTCGATGATGTGGACTTGTGGAATTTTGGGATGTGGAAGAAGAACAAAAACGGACGACAGGTGCAGCATGTAGACCAGAGGGAAAGCAGGAACACAAGCAGAATAAACGTGAGGTAAATGAGGTGTGATTTCTACAGGGGGTGACACTATCTGGTGCCCCATTTCTCCAGGTTAATGGGGACTATCATAAAGCCGGGCTGCTGAGGTGGACCGTGGGTCACACACAAACACACCCACGGAGAGGCCACACATGTAGGTACACAAACAGGCACACACACACAACCAGGCATCCAGATGCAGTGAAATATGGATCCTAATGGTTGTGTCCCATCGTTAAAAGGGCTTCCAGTTGATTTATTCATCGTAAAACGGCTCGTGCAACTGCCACAAGGAGAAGAAGGGGGTGGCAGTGAACTTGAGGTCACAGGTTTGAATCCTAATCTCTGTAGGAAACACTTAGCTTTACGTTGACGGCATGCTTCTGCCTTTTATGCAGATTTATGGCACCCAAACCTCTGCCAAAGAGAAATACGGCTCAGCGAGCCTGACACGAAGACTGAGCTGAAATGCAGTGCACGCCTTATTGGCTACAAATGACCCCGCTTCACGAGCCAGCCACGACTGTTTGTTTACCCTACATCAGCGCTTGTTCTCACTTATTAGGTTCACGTTAATTTACATGTAAGCAGGGTGGTTTTTGTTTTATTTCGTGACATAAACAGATTGTGATCGGTGGAGTCTGCGTTTAAGACTTGCCTGAGACATATGGCAGCTAGCCTCTCTATTTCTGTCTCCATGTGTTCCTGTAGCTCTCCGGGCCTGAGCAACACCTGACAAATGGGACAGACCGGAGCCTGGCTGTCGTACAGGGACATCTTCTTTTTACCTGGAGAAGAGGAGCAGAGACAGCGACAAATACATCAGAACAGACACTGATAAGACAAACAGCAACCTTGTATTGATATCAAAGCCCACGAGCGGGTTTCAACACATTCATTAAACTGCTTTATGTGAACAAATCAAGATGTTTTATTTGTGTGTATGCGCTTGTTTATCACTGGAAAGGAAAACTTCAGCATACTATCCACCAAACAGTAGATTTGAACTTATACGCTTTAAAAAAAAAAGTCTTAGATAACAAGTGCGTGTGTGTGTTATAGATTTCTGGGATGTGCACGTACAGAAAAAGGGGAACAGAGCGCTGTAGAGTCTCGTGCACATTCTTGTGTAATGTCAAAGCAGGAGGTGGGGGAAGGTGAGGGAGTTAAAGAAGTGTCTGCCACGGATGAGATAATGCTGTATAGAGTCTGCCAACACTACCTCACTTCATTGTCCTTGACAAGCAGGGCAACAGGGTGGGGCCCAGCTGTTTTTGTGTGGTAGCATGTGCGTCTAGGCGTATATGTGGAGTGTGTGTTTGGTAGAAAGTGTGGATTCTGAACAAAAGCGGTTTCTGACCCGCTGTGACTGCATATGTACGTATGCGACAATGTAAATAACACCTCTTAACAGCCTCTGGGTCAGTCGGGGTTGGCTATAAATAACAGCTATTGAAATTGCATCAGGGTTTAATGTTGGAGGACACTTCCTGATTTCCGGTATGTAGCCAATCAAACGGGGTTTTTTTTAGCCCACGAACAAAAGGCTCCGCCTCGGCCAGGACATCCCGTTTAGACTGCTTGTCACCACGGCAACAAGAGGGCCAGGTTGGAGGGGAGTCCCTCTCAGTCTGGTCTTTGATGTTACTCTCACACCACATACACACACCGCACACAATCATAAACACACACACACGCAGCACTCTGGAGACGTGCGTCTTTGCTCACATAATGGTTTGCTGCACGACTCATCAGGAGACAACTAGTAAGGGAACACACGCGCTCACACAGATGCACAGTGTAACTGACGTTAGAAAAAGGGAATAGATAATCCAATCTCTTTATCTTTCTTCTTTTCTTTCTTCACCTCATTCTCCTTTTTATGCCTCTCTCTCTCTTATTCTCCTCATTTTCCCATCAATTCTATTTCTTCGTATTCCTCTCACCGAACCACGCGCCTCTCTCCCCTCTGTGGTCTCTTAAGACTTTTCATTTTCTGTCCTTGTTTCTCCATCTCCTTTAATCCCCACATCTCCACCGTCCCACACCTTTTCTCCCCCTTACTGCGTTGACAAGACGATTTGAGTCACACTGAAGCCGCTGCCATCTATTCCTGCAAACAAAAAAAGAAGATCTGATCCCTCTCTGCAGCCCATGGGGTTCCTGCTGCTCCAGTTAAACCCATTCCCAGGGATCGCTGACACACAAACACAATGGGCATAATCGTATTCCTGCATTTGCTTATTATTTAGACTTTTGAAAGCCTAATAGTTAATGAACTGTCTGAATTTATCTTTGCATTATCAAGCTTTTTTCTTTTGAACACTGCAATAGTCTGAATAAATAGGATTTTTTCCATTAGTTGACTGGTGATGAAATGTAGATGCATAGACATGAAAAGAGAGAGCGAAAAAGGATGAATAAAAGTATATAAAGTTTATGTTTAACTGATTTGAGGTCAGTTTTCTTTAAGGACCAAAGCTAACATGTTACAAACACATGAAAAAAGTAATTGCTTACATTTAAGGGAGATGAAATCCACTGACGGTATTGTGACGGACTAGTCTCCCAAACAAGTGTTTTAATCAACAGGAAATGCAATTTGCAGACACCAAAGTGGTACCAAAACACAGGATTTTGAACAGAAAATGTTGACAAAAACCCCATGAGCGTGTTACACTGGAATTAGAAATTTAAATAAGTCCCGGAACAAAAGTATAGAAAGGTATGGGTGAATAAAAAGGAAGGGTTTTGCTTCAGATGTTTTTGAAACTCAAAGTTCGTTTATAGTTTAAAATGCAGATTTTTCTTAAATTTAAGACTGGACTTACTTCTAAATAATCAGATTCACTGTTGTGAGTCTTTAAGGTTTTGAAAGTCCTTTTAAAAAAAGTTAAAGTAAATATGAAAAAAAAGATTTTTCCATGGTCTCTAAACCCGACTGAACAGCAAAACATTGAGTACAAAACAAACCAGCGTAAAGGAGAGTTACATTGCTAAGTGAATTAATTATCTAACTGAAATGTATATACTGAATGTCACTAAATCAAACATTATATTATTATTATTTACTGCTGTCATCACCTCAAACCCATGAATTTTTTAAACATGCCTTTTGTTCTTCTCAAATCCTTTCTTATCATTTTCAATCCATGCGTCTGTTTTCTTTTTATTCATATTTTTCCCTGTTTTTGTCAAATGTTCCCAGAGGAAAGTGGGTGATAGCGAGAGAGAGACAAACGGACAGATAAATCCAGACGAGAAGAAGAGAGAAGGTGATGTGTAGATGTGATGTGATGTCGCACACCAGGCTTGTCATCCCCTTAAAGATGATTAATGTTGGGGTACGACACACACACACACACACACACACACACACACACACACACACACACACACACACACACACACACACACACACACACACACACACACACACACACACACACACACACACACAAACGTGTACCCACTCGTCCTGCTTCAGACCTCGCAGCCTAAACACACCCTCACCCTGCAGCACAACAAGGGAGCGTTTAATCTCGGGCTGCGTGGGGAAGGCACCGGAGTAGGGGAGGGCGGGGGAAGGTGGAGGATAGAGGTGAGGAGACGGCCGGACAATAACAAGGAAATAGGCCTGACAAGACTTTTTAGTGGTGAGATTCTTCAGTGAAATGCTGGCTGGCAGAGTGAGCGATAGATGGATGGATAGATGGAGGAAAGGAAAGAGGTGTGCACCTCCCTGACAGCAATGATGGAAAATAGGCCGGATTCCACCCTAATATGCCAGGATGGATCGTCTCATCTCTCTTTCTCTCACTTTCTTTTCCTTGTCTCTCTCCCTCTTTCAGTCCCGCCATCTGTCATTAGTCTATCTCTCCATCTCCTATTTGCCTTTTTCTTTTCCTTCCAGATCTCTTTCCCTCTCCACTTGCTCCGTTTTTCCCCTGTCACCACATTTGACCACATTCCCTCTTTTTCATCTCTGTTACTTGATCCACTTAATGGCGCTCACTGGTTTTGTTCAGGTTGCAAACAATAAGCCACTCAGCTGGCAGGAAGCATGTGCTGCGACTATTTTATTTGGATCCTCCTTCTTATGTAGTGACTGGATGCCGAAGCACTGGCGTGACACGTTGGCCGGGTCAGTTCAAGCGGCAGCGTCCCAGACTGAGAAATGAGGCAGATGCACGTGCAGCAAAAGCTGCAGTTTTTGAATTGGCCACATGAGACTGGCTTCAGAAATTCAATCAGCTTACATGGTTGAAATGTTCACAACAGAAAAAAACACATTCACCACCTAACTGGTTCAAAAATCTGCACATAATGGTTTATTTTATATTCATTAAAGAGGTTGTCCTCCGTTTCCACGGCTCTTATTTCCTTGCATTTGTTTTGTTTCGCTTTCAGCCTGGCCGTCATCTACATCTTCCCGGTCTCCTCCTGTCCTTCCTTTCTCTGTTGCGTGCGCTTCTCTTTCAACACTGCTTCCTCTCCACAATAATGTGTCCTCCTCTTCTTTCCTTTATTGGTGAGCCAACAGATATGAAATACAACTGCAGCATCTAGAAAATCAATTTCTGCAGTCAACAGCAGCGGAAAATTTGTCAAAAGTCCGTCATCATGAAGGAGTTTAATGCCATTTAACACTTTAAGGAGCGTTCATCATCTCCCTTCATTTTGAACTTTCGTCCTCTCTGTCTCTCAGTGTCTCTCTCCCCTCTCCCTCAGTCTCTTCACTCCAGATGAAGTGGGAATCAATAGATGCTAGATAGCACAGACTACGAGTCACAGACTACAATGGGCTGAGGTAAAAAGGCCACCTCCATGGTGGACGGGGATTGTCAGCTCAATACTCACTCTCAATGGGGCCAGAGATAAAACACCATTTGGGGTGTCCTCACGCCTCAATGGGCTAAGAGGCAAAGCATGTGCTCACAACACTGTGGGCCCAAATCCCATTAATGGCCTGTATTGCTTGTCATCTCATCACTTTTATGTTTCTTAGTATTGTAACCTCTTAGGAAAGTAGATCTACATGTACATAGAGGTTTTGCTCAGACCTGGAATCCATTAAAATCAGAAACCGATCAATAAAGTATTTTTAGCCCAATCAGTTCCTCAAAGAAGGTAGGGAGTCGAGTTAAAAAAAAAGAACATTAAACGCTTCCCTTTCCATGAACTTAATCATTTTTTTATACCTTTTCTTTTATGTCTTCTGTAACTAGACTTGTAAATTGCACACACAATCAGCTAATGAGTGCTGAGCATGTAAACTGGTTTTAAGCGCAACAATAAGAATCAGATAAGAGGCCAGATTTATTAGTCGGTACACACAGTATTTTATGTGGATAGAGCTCACACACAAACTGCAAAAAGCACCCTTGCAAAGCACACCAGCACATTTCCCAAATGGAATTACAAAGTGTCGACATGTCGAGACTGTTTTTCTGTCCTTGAACAACTGTCTTCTCCTAATGTGCGCATCCACACATACTCCCATTCGCTTACCTTGTTGTTCCCCTAAATGAGGTTTTTGACATGCATCAAGTGTTTATGCTTGCTACCTCTCTTTCCTCATCCTCCCCCTCCTCCCCCTCCTCCTCCTCCTCCTCTTCATCCTCCTGTTTTTTCCCCTCCCCTCACTGCTCGCCAAGCCGGTTAGCTATAACACCCGCCAACATTGGTAAACAAGGAAATCTCTCAGCCGCGGCCCGGCGCGTAACCGCATTACTGCGCCCGATAACCTCTTCAAATAATGTGCGATAAGGGGGAATTTGATTTGATTCACGGAAGGGAAGGAGGGCCACTTCTGCTCCCCTTTTCCAATCTCTCCCTTTTCCTTTATTTCTTTCTTTCTCCTCTATTCACATTATTCTCCTGCTCTTCTTTTCACTTAGCCTGAGGGTCCAGGCCTCCTCCCCCTCCTCCTCCTCCGCAACATTCCCTCCTTCTCCCGAATGACACCACCTCGCATCCGCAATCAAATAAATCCCACTGAGGTGTCAGCCTTCATTTTGACTCTCCCCTGTCTTCTGCCCGACCAATGCAAGGTGAGGTGAGAGGGCCCCCATAAAGCCATCATCTCCATAATGGCAAATATGAGCCCCGAAGCCCAAAACCTGAAGCCACATTAACACAAATGTGACTAGCAAGGTGTGTGTGCACGCGCCCGGAGTGAGTCATATGGTTTTTCTTAAGTGAGCTGTGATTTAAGCAGGCCAGACACTGATCTCTACCCATATGTGTGTGATTGTGTGTGCGTGTAAAACAGATGAGGCTGTGTGGCTCATTCAGAGGACATTTGATGAAATGGAACGGGGGTCAACTTCAGTTTGCCACCCGGGCTGCTTCACGTTACTTTGTGCATGTGTGCTTTTCCTCTGTCTATCAGACCTTGTGTGTGTGTGTGTGTGTGTGTGTGTGTGTGTGTGCATATGTGGTCTTACTCCCTGACAGTGATGCATGGTGCTTTTAAATAGCACTCCTCCACGCCCAGCTCAAAACTCATCACCAGGCTCTTTTGCTATCCCTCCCTCGCTCCCCGGGGTTGTCACTTTTAGGAAAGCAAATGAAATGTCGGCTCAGCGGAGATGAAGGATGAAGAGATGGCCAGATTGAGGGATAGAAGAGCAGGGGAGGGGGGGGGTGTTTGTCTGTGTGTGTGCATGCCGCGATAGCCTGCCTGTGTTTGCCGTCTGTTTAAGTCAAGAGACTTAAAATATTTCCGTGCTTGAACGAGGAGGTGAGCGAATAAAGTGTGGAAGTGTGGAAGATGCACTTACATTTACATGGACAGGACATTTGTTACACTTAGCAGAGGAACAGCATTTATTCCATACCCGGGAAAACATTTGGGATCAGCAAATATCACGTTGAAAACCTCATTGCCTTAAATATTAACAAATGCAATAAAAATGACATGTTAATTAATTTGGGAGTGTTTAGACAAGAAACAGGGAAAGCCCAGGACATCAACGCGTCATAAATCACCAGGTGCCCAGTTTTGAACACTCACTGATAAATGGTCATCTGATGAGCCCTGTGTGTGTGTGTCAGAATGCGTAATGTGGCTTGCACTCCTGGGACCGTGCATGTGTGTCTGCTTCAAAGACAGCAGCGTGACGCTAGTGAGGTTATGTCCAACTACTGACAGCTGTTTATCCAATCAATCACCTTGTCAGTGTGTGTGTGTCAGAGAAACAGTGGTGTGAGAGAAAGAAGTAAATTAATGGAGCATTAACCAGGCGCTGACCCTTGTGAGCAGAGTCACAACCAGCAGCGGTAAGACCAGATCTCTGTTCAAGACCCCTAACAAGCACAAACGGACACAAGTCAACACAGAATGTCCTGAATTTCATGTACTTTCTGTAGGAAGGCAGATATTCTTTAACTGTGAGGTTTAAGATGTATATTTCTGTCTTGTACCAAAATCTTTCTCTCTCTCTCTCTCTCTTTTCCCTGAGTTCACTTTCCTTTCTTTCATTTCAAAATTCATGACGAGTAAGTCAAGCACCCTTACAGACTGTAAATAATTAAAGATGTTGGGGCTTTATGAGGCCAGGGAAACTGCAATACTAATTATTTCTAGAATAATACTTGCTTGACATGCTCTTTGAACAAGGAATGTGCATTCTGCACTGGCTTGCGACATATTTAAAAGATCTTATGATGAAGACGTATGACTGGAAGATGTTTCACCTCCAATGAGCTCTACCCTGTCGCCGCTGATCGACTATTTTTCTCCAATCTTAGCTGCACCAAGGAGGCGGGATACCCAACAGTGAGAGGCGAAGGCATGAGGCCCTTCGACACGTACCTCCAAAGAAGTGTGGTCATTGTAGGTACATGGGGTATTAGTGGGCAAACGGGGACATCAGCAAATTTGAAATAGACAACCTGAGTGTGTTTGTGTAAAATTAAATATAGTGAATAGTTTAGTTGCAGGGATGAGACATTTGTAAGATGCTCTTGAGTATGCACAGTAATATACTATTGTCTTTTTCACTGTGCTTGAACTGACATGTGGGCAACACTCTCATTACTCCGTACTTGAAACTGACTGTAAAAGCTGCTCAGAGACACGCCACTTCACAAACAGGGATTTCCTGCACATCGCTCCTCTTTCTATCGTTTATCCTCCTTTATCTTTCTCATTTACTAGTCTCTCTTCTTTCCTTTTTCTGTTTTTTATTCCTTTAATTCCTCTTTTCCCACTGCCTCTCATTATCTCTCTCCCCGCTGCTTTCATATGGTCTAGCAGCTGAATTAATTACCAAAGCCAATTAACGCAAGATTGGCTGATGTTTTAACTAATTAGCTTTAATGAGGGTGCCGTGGCTGCTTGCACCGTGTTAATTGAATCCTAACAGAGGAGGAGGCAGCCTGTGGAGGCATTATGGATGGATGGATGGATGGATGGATGGATGGATGGATGGATGGAGCCTCATATACGTGCAGAAAATATTCAGAGCGCAACACGGCACCACCCATCCTGTTGTTGCAGGCGGTTTATCATTAACATCACTGGCCTTTTGTACAAAAATACCAAGAAAAAAAAAGTGGTACAGTAATGTATTTATTTTTTTGCCGTTGTGTGCATTTAGCTCATTTTCTAACTAAAAGTTTGTTTTAGCCATGCCTGGCTTTGTTAACGCGAGCCATTTCATGATTGTGTATCTCCTGGTTTATCTCTGCGGTATTAGTTATGGCTAAACGTGTCTGGGAAAGATATGTACCAGATTAAAATCTTAGATCAATGTCATGCTGTCCTCTTAGCGCCAGATTACGTGCTGCATACCTGAACTCCATCCTCACCTGCCTCTTGATAGCAGGATCATAGGAGATACACAGGAATTTAAATAAATGTCACTTTCAAACATCTTATGGATATACTATAACATTCCACTTCAAGTCATCAAAAGAGGATTTGACCATTTACATGCAGTACAACAGATTCTGCTTGCTAAACCTGAGTTTGGGTGTTCATGAATATATATAAATAGATATATATATATATATATATATAAATAGATATATAGATAGATAGATATATATATAAATAGATATAGCTATATATATAGATATATATATATATATATCTATATATATATATATATATATATATATATATATATATATATATATATATATATATATATATAATCTTATATAAAAGAAAATCATTACATCAAATCCATTGGAAAAACAAATTAAAGCAACTCCAACTATCGAGAGACACTGGCCACAGTAGAAAAGTTCTCTCTGTTTCCTCTCCCATCTTCTTCATCGAAAGGCATGGACGCCCGCAGATTGTCCTAGGTGGCCATAAAAATCTGCATGGCCATGTAAAAGGCTTAATGATTTTAAAGTTACAAGAGAAAAGACCCCGCAGTTTGTCTCATCCATCAAGTCTAGCACCACCGCCTTCGCCAAATGGCTCTGCCACCGAACCTGGAGCTCAGCAGTGAGGAGCAAAACACACCCTCCCACCACTCCACGTCTCTCTGCAACCTTTTAACTTGATCCCATTATGACTATTTTATTTTTTCTTACACTTTGCATCTTTCATCTTCTCTGAGTTGCTCTTTGCAATTCATTGTTATGTATATAATGTATATACAGCATGTGGCTGATAAAGAGAGGGCCTACGAGGTGTTCGTTGAACGAGTTTGTCCCTGTTGTCATTTTGTGTAAACAACAAATGACAGTAATTAAAAAAAAATGTTGGCACATTTTCCTGAAGTCTTCATGAAATGTCTGTGGCATCATTTAATTGAAATAATAATGAATTTTTACGTCATTGTTGAAAGCAGCTGGTTTTAGGAGGTGAAGTCAGCCCCTTGAACTGACTCTGCCCCTCTCTTCTGCAGGATGGATGGATGGATAGACAGATGGAGGCACATGCACTCACGGGTCATCACTGAAAATATTCAGAGCGCAGCATGTTGCCACCCATCCTGTTGCTGCAGCTGGTTTATCATTAACATTATTGGCATTTATCACAAGAAATCTACAAACTTCAGAAGCACAGTGAAGGTGAATGATGTGGATGTGGGTGGAGACAAAGACATAGAGGTTGAATAATTCAACTCTGATCTGAGTCTATGATGTCACAGCATCCTGTAAATCTAAGTAGTTCACTGAATGAGAAATGTTCAGACTTAACTACCCCAAACGAGCTGGGCTTGTGTTATGTCACAGTTATTGATTTCTTAGTCACTTCAGACAATAATACATGCTCTTGACCAGAGGAAAACTTCATTTTTTTTGACATAATATGTCTCGATTAAAGTATTGATGAGTATTTTTAGTTGTGAGTATCACTGGTTAACATGAAAATCATAAGCCAGCAAAAATGTTTTTGGCAAAACACTTTTTTAGTAAAACATTTCTATAAAAGTGTCTTGAAATCAGCTAATTCAATTAAGAAAACACCTTCAAAAGTCCCATGTGTTTCTTTTAGACATTCAGAAAAAGGGAAAATTATGGTAAAGTTATATGTTAATACATATTAACATAAGATAAATATATTTTAATTCTCTTGGATCATGATTTTTTTATCATTTGGTTACTTGTCAAATGATAACCCACTTATTTATGCATAAGAATATACTTATACGCGACACAAGCACTACCACTGCAACACCTTATCCTCATATCTGTCCACTCATCCTGAGTGTCTAAAAACTGAGGCGAATGAGAGATTTTGTTTTCTGGCTGATACAAATAAATTAAAGCTTTAATGGATATGTTTTTTTTTTTTTTCAGGTCCTCTGATACGAAAAAAAAAAAAGGATTTATGAGGCGCAATAACAAGCATCGGGACATTTAGATTTTCTATCAGCGTTAGTAACAGCCATAAATACACAGATATACAGCCTTAGTGACAACAATAGACAAATGTAAATCTGATAACTAGTTGTTATTGAACAGTCATTCAAACAGCCCCATTTAACTGAAACCTCATGAGCCTTTTTCGTACGGCAGTCTCTATTTTAGGCATGTGTGTTTGCAGTGTGTATGCTGGCCTGTCAGCAATTGAGAAGAACCTATTTCCTCTTGCAGAATCCCCGGCTCTAAATGATGGATTGATATCTCTCTCGCTGTGGATTATATGCGTGTGTGTGAGTGTGTGTGTCACTGGCCCTCTCAGCCTCTTGCTGCCTCTCCTCTTAGGCCCTTATCAGCTCTTGTCACAAACAGAGGATAGGGGATAATCCTTCATACAAGGGGAGCAGTCTGCCCTTCCATCTATCTCGCTGTCCGTCCAGCTGTCTGCTATATTACCTGTCTCATAGGAACATCTGCAGAACGGAAATCAAATGCACACAAAGCAAACTTCCCGCATTTGGGTAATCTCTGTTGGCATTGGTGACCTGGTGAGTCTGATGAGAACTCAGACAGATTTGGCCTCGTTGGTTGTAAACACTGTGGTATTATTTAAAAAGCAAACGTTTTTTTGGGCCTTCTTTGGTTATTTGTTGTTCCGGTGGGGGATGACGTGGAGTAATGGCTGCAACTCTTACAGTGAAAAGTCTCCTGGTTTCGTGGTCATCCGTCCACTCCGGGATGCCCTGTAGTGGGTTTGACTGTGTTGCAGCGGGTCACTTAGTGTTCCAAACTTTTTTTTTTTCCAGAACATTTCACAATACCTCAGTGCCTCGTACAACTCGAGCTATAATCTAATAAAAAGACCTATGTTCTAAAATGAGATTTTACTGAGTTTTGAGAAAAGAAAAGAACATTATTAATTTGGCTCAGCATTGGACATTAAATATAAGCAGAAAAAAAAAAAGTCTATTTGCTGGAGTAGGGTATTGCACAGCTCACACCTGAGGCTATTTTGTGTCTTTGTGTGTATTTGTGTGTGCATCACAAGGCTGCAATTGGACATTGTTGTGATCTTTATCAATCTGTTATCACTCTGCTCTACAGGACTCTGCCTATCAACTCTTCCTCCATCCTTTCTTTCTCATTTCCTGCTATTTTCCCTTTAATTCTTTGCGTTTCCACTTAATTCCGCTCTTCCTTCACCTCCCCCTCTGGGTGGTGATATCACAATGTCCAATAGAGGGGGATGTTCTGCTACTCTTTGCTTATGCTGGGTCTTTGGTGTTTTTCTCAGAGGAAGCAATGCTCCATAAAATGCCCCATTACATTGTCCACACCTTGTTATCGTGTTTTGACATTTTTGTTTTTTTTATAATCAATAGTATTTCTTTTGAACAGTGATTTTTAGTAGTTTAAGAAGAAACTCCAAGAATAAGAGACTGACATGTTCTCTATCACTGCATAAGATGTATGGAAATTAGCAGATCATATGGTTCAGTTGTTGACACAAGATTTTTATTTTTCTTATATCATGTTGCACATTCTAATTTTCACTTCTCACTTCCATAGCATTACTTTTCTGTGAAAAATACATCTTCAAATCTGAAAGAGTTTGACGTTTTCAGGTACAATTAAGCTCTAAATCTTACTTCATAAAAAAGGTGTGTGTGTGTGGCTGGGGGTGGGGGGGTGGGGGGGGGTGGGGGGGGGGGGGTCTGTGAGGTACATAAAGCATTAAAAATCGGGTGGATTCGTTTAAAACATGTTTGTATGAAAGTGAGCTGCTGATATATAATGCAAACTACATTCTTTGTATTTTAACTCTGAGGAACCAACAACTTCTGATTGAGGAAAACTTGGAGTTTGCCAAACTCACACAAGCACAGTTATACACATATGAAGAAAGAGCTAGAAACAATAGAAAATGAAAGAAAAAGAAAGAAAAGGCTTCTGCTTGCACATTAACCTTTCTTCTTTTCTTTTCTTCTACCTTCTTCTCCATTTTTCCAATCATCCGCCCCTTTGCTCTTTCTCTCTGTGACACTTTCCACAGCCTAATAGCCAGCGGCAGTGTTTCAAAAAAACCTAAGTGTAGGTTTAAGTGAAAGCAAGAGTAGTGTTTTGTGAGTTTGGGGCTTACAGATGGAGAATGAAGAGATGGTGAGACGGTTGTATGAAGGATGGGATGGAAGGATGAGGTTTTGGGGGGGGGCAGTAATGGTACAGCGGCAACAGGGGCTTTGGATGCTCTCGCTCTCTGGACACACACACACACATATACATCCACACACACTGTCTGGGGACTCAAATCTCAGAGCAATTTTCAGCTCGGATGATTGGCAGCTTGATGTGTGTTCTTTCCCTACAAGACTGGCTGATAAGTCTACCTCTTCTCATTCCACCCCACCATACCTCCATCTCTTCTCCTACTTTTACCACCACTTTTTTTTTTTTTTTGTCACTGTGACACTCTCAACACCCCCTTGCCCTGATTCACCCCCCTTTCCTCTCCATCGTTCTATCCCCATCTCTGTCTCCCTCTCTGGGCCTGTTGTGGGGACTATTACAATGACAGAGGCGATAAGGGACATTTATCACATGTGCGGTGGTCTGAGCGAGAGAAAGCCCTCAACAGGTCTACGGGGAGGAACACACACATGCACACACACACACACAGACAGACACACATGCACACGTACAGCATTGACATGTGGAGAATGCGTACACACTAAATGCATGTAAATGTGTGAGCGCTTGTGCACGCTTAAGCATAGAAAAATAAGCAGACAAGAGGTCACGCATGCTTGCACAAAACGGTGTAAACTAACACATCTACTCACACACTCACACACACACACACACACAAGCAGAATGCAATGGTGAATCATCCTCCTTTTCCCTGTTTTGTATTTTGCAGTTGACTGAGGCCAATTCCCCATAATTCAATACAGTTGAAAAATGAAACCCCGGTAAATCGCTACAGCGATTTTACAGATCCCCGCTTATCCTCATAATTCATTACTTCCAAACTGTAACAACATTACATTTCATTTGTAATGCTCCGCCTGCCTCAGCCATTTGCCAATTGTTATATCTTATTGTTTTCTTCTCCGAGGGGGAGAAAAGTGAGTTATTGGGGGAGAAATGGAAGCTAGCCGGGACGGCAGGGCTCCTCACATCCACTGCCAGCTACCTGTTTTTCTGTATCCAAAGCTGTATATGTTTATTGTTCCGACTGCCTCTGAATCTGTCCTGTCTTCTTCTCCATCTGCCCGCGACACTGAGAATGCACAGGCGACAGTGAACAAATAAGAACAGAGTTTTTGTGCTTTTCATCGTCGAGCAATAACAAGCCTATTGTTTGCATCCGTACACACACACACACACACTCACATGCACGCCCATGGACTGACTGGCTGATTGTTTCTCAGCACCGTGGTACAGTCAGATCCACAGCTGGATTTGGGGCAAGGCAGAGACTGGTGCGAGGACCGAGGATGAAGAGGAGTCAAGGCAGAAAGGACAGAGGGGATGGTAAAGGAGGCAGAGACGTTAAATGTCCAGCTTACAACATTATATTTCTTGAAGAACTTTTGATTTATTGATTATTGCAACTCATAAAACTTTCAGCTCTCTTTTTTATCTAATACCATGAGGTTTACCTTACAAGAAAAAAAAAAAAACACTATCGAAGCAGGGAGGAAACCTTTGGCAATTTAAAACTTTATACTGCAACCCGTAAGCGTTTGTCGATACTGCAGAGAAAACCCCTTTCACACTCGCCGCTGTGATCTGTATTGAGAAGGGTGTTTGCAATATTTACAGCTTCAAAAAGACATTCTTCAAGTGGAGAAAAAAAAAATCACTTAGATCAAATAGTGGAGTTGCCATTAATCTGTGAGCTAAAAACATCCTTTGATGTCGCTCTCTCTCTCTCTCTCTCTCTCTCTCTCACACACACACACACACACACACACACACACACACACACACACACACACACACACACTCACACACACACAGGCTGAGACACCATTCTTCCTGTAATCCCACATTTATCACAGCTGTAGCCATTCTCCAGCCCAGCCCATGTTACTGTACCCTGTCACCCTGCTGGCTAAACAAACTGCTCCTTGATGTATGAGGGCCTACACCGGCCATAAACTTATTCACTTTTAACTAGCGTGCTACCGGCTGGCAGTGGCCAGACATCAGCTTTACTGTGTGTGTGTGTGTGTAGCGTATGAAAACTGCTGGTGAGAAATTAACCCCCTGGGTCCTGCTTCATAACTCACTCTTCTATTTCTTTCCTCTCCCTTTCTTTCCCTTCCCTCCCTGTCCATCCGTCTTTATTCTGCAGTCCAGGCATTAGGCCTGTATCTATTGCACATTAGACTCTGTGTGTGTCTTTGACAACAGAGGAAATGGCTCAACGTAGAAACAGTACACAAAAGCAGAAGAGTTTCAGGTAGAGACTCAAGCGATTGCAGATTGGTAATTAGAAATGGTGCACTGGTGTCAACGTAGACAAGATCAAAAGGCACCAGAGAGAAGACCATTGTCCATTTAGGTACGTTTTGTTCGATGGCAAACCGAGAGGAGAAAGTGAATTTATTAAACTTATATCGTCTGTCCTTTTGTTTTCTCTGGTTTCTTTCTTTTTCCCTCCTTTTTTTTTTATTGAGTACATCCAGATAAAACAAGAGACTGTAAAGTTACAACTAACGTCAAGTTTATGGTGAAGCTTGTGATCTGAGCAAACTGGCTCATGTGTCAGCCCACACCCATTTCCCTGTCCTCCCATGATGCTTTGCTGTTTTATTGACTATATGTATTTATTGTCTCCGGTCAGTCTGGAGGCAATTGGATGATACGCTAATCTGGCTGAACACGATTAACGATTAATTGATAGTGGCGGCGTTATCACGTTTGTCCTCGTCTCTGTTAATGTGCTATAAGACTAAACCAACCAGCTTGTTGATTATGTGCACAGCATTTAGACGCGTGCACATGTACTGACACAAGCATGCAGACACGCACAAATGAAGCCACATCAAGAAGCAGCACATTGTACTCACAGCTACTAAAGGTTAATTACACAGGGGCTTTTTTTCCCCAACATTTTATGACCAAAGTAAGTTGTAGCTGCTTGGGCTTCCTTCTTATCAAGCAATAAATTCATTAGTGGCTAACACACCTCAGTTGGGCAGCTCATTTAGTTCAGACAAACAAGATTAAAGGAGACACGGGTAAGTAGGGTGGATCGGGACAGAGCGCTCCAAGATCAGACGACACGGACACATGCGCACATTGAAAGACAATGTGCTGCAAGTAGTACTGTCATTTAGAGAAGGAAAAAAAAAAACAGAAAACCAAACTGATTGTACAAAGATACTCCCCACAATTACCGTGAAAATCTTTATCATATGGAGAGCCTTCCATTAAGGGGATGGCAGTGACATTGATTAATTAATAAAAACTGCAGCCTTGGCAAGACAGGCTACAAGCAAATAGCAATTACAAATCATGGGCTAAATCAGGTTTTAACAGTTGATACTATGGGTCATTTATATCATACGTGCACTGAAGGACATAAATCTTCTTCACATTTCCTAGAAGGGCTGCATATCTGAACACAAATGTCAAAATGAATCAAGCTGAAGATGGATCACTGTCGCCTTTTTACCCCTAAACACGGCAGACCAGCGTCCCAACCCTTCCGCTGCGTCCACACTGAGTGTTCACACTCAAACATCCAACCGTTTTTATCCGGTTCTTGCGATGCACTGCAGAACAACAGAATCATCAGTGTGGAGATGCTTACGTACTCAAAATAGTGGATGTAAGTGCAGAGTTGTGTGATTTGGAACATAGTAGGGGTTTTACTTAGCGCCAAGCAGAGTCGTCCAACCTCGGTCGCCTGCAAAAGGACGTTTGTGGTCGAATATCTGACTAATATCTCGCATACTAGCATTTATTCGACAGAACTTTACTGACGGAAATATTTTATTCTTACAGGGCTGAAAGCAAAAATTGTTAATCATGCTTTTGAACATACACATTTATTAAATGACGATTTATGAAAAGGAGTACAAGACAATTTCAATCCTGTTTCTGTATAGTGTAAAAAAATGGTATTATTTATAGAAAAAGGGGAAATTAGCCAAACATTATTATTATTAAATACACATGAATTTATTTCTTTAAACACACACAGATCTAACTCACATACAGCTTTACTTGCTTTTTTCCTGTTGAGTTAAATTGGAAAATATCACCTGCTGTGTACAGAGGCACACACACACACACACACACACACACACACACACACACACACACACACACACACACACACACACACACACACACACACACACACTAGAGATGTCATCTCTTTTATCTCACATCAAAAGGATGCCAGCTAGAGATGCCAGCCAGAGATGCCAGTAGACATATCAAAAAGTCAATCAATCATAGGGTGGCGTCATTAGGGCTTATCGTACACACAGGATGTGACAGCTCTGCATCTCTGTGGGCGCTGTTTGGTAAGTGCAAGCTGACACACATAATTGAAGGCAGAAATGCGCACTCAAACAAAGAGATATACATATGTGTGAGCATTAACAAGCCCACCTGGTGCACATGCAGACACAACACTTTGTGTTTCCGCAGCGTCGCATCTCATTTACACTACAGAGCGTGAGTGGGCAGATAGCGAGGATAACAAGCCGATCAGTTGTACAAGCTTTCATCTAACCATACACAAATAGAGGCGCGTTGGAGAGATCACTAGAAGTGAAAATGCACCTTTAAGCATATGAAAATGCCTCTTATTTAATAAACACTGACTCATTGCGTGCTATTATTAGTCCGTTAGCCTCCAGATGTTAAAACTGTGTAATTCTGACTAAAATAAATGACACAAAAAGAGAATATGTAAGAGTAAAATATATTTTTTTTTACTTAGCTATTCCTTTTTTTGGAAAGTATTACAGTAATGTAATAAAGATAAGAAAGGTGGCTGCATTTGGGTCTGGTGTGGTGATCCAGGACAAACATGGATTATTTACTTGTACTTTTATTATTTTGTTATTTATTTATTATTTACTTATACTTATGGGATGGGAGCTGGATTGTTGGGTTATTTGGAAGAGCAGTGTTCTCGAATTAAACTGCCTTTGAGCTTTAAATCAAAACGCACAAGCACACTTATGCACACAGCAAACCGTCTATCCTTAGTTTTACTAGACTACCGATCTATGCACCTAAACAACACTTATGAGCCAAGTTCATTGTCGTTTTTGAAACCTGCTTGTACTTGTACAGAATGGCTAAAGATGTCTGTGTCACGAGTGATTTATTTTTGAGGAAAAAGTAAAAGAGGCCTGGTTCAGCCTTAATTGTGTAACACAAGCAGGAGGTTAACCTGCCTTGCCAGACACCGACTGCTGCAGTGTAACAACAGCAGATCCGTTGGCTGTCCTGAAACCACACACACCGCACGGCCCCTTTCCTTTACTGCAACGGCTCAGCAGGTGCTGAGCTACAGGAAGTGGGCTGAGAACGATCAGAAGATTAGCTAACATCGAGTTGTAAGGAGGGAGGGAAAAGGACACTTGGTGAGAAAGGAAAGAGAAAAGTTTTTGGAGGTGTAAGACTGTAAATCAGCCCAGCGTCAACCACAGAAACTCATGTCAGACTGTTAACTCATTCATGTGACCCTCCTCTTTTGATTGCACATACTCACTTAGGCTAGTTAAAGTATTATTTTTATGCACTTTGTTGAAAAATCATTGAGACTGATAAGAAGGTTGCCACAAATCTGTGACAAATATACTCTACATGACATCTGTACATCTCTTTTGTTCTTGTGAGAACAAAACAGGCTTCGTTACACTTACGCTGCTTCAATAGTCACCAGATGACATCAATTAAAACAACACACACATAGTCAAATAGATATGTCATGGCACATCTTCTGCCCTGTTATTCTTATGTCAGTAAATGTGGCCTGGGATAAATTCAAGCCTTTTAGTCATCTTCCACTCCCCATAATACGACCATTACCATTAGAATAGACACACATGCATACAGACATGGATACACACACGTGCGTGCACACACGCACAAGGTGTCTTCTCAATAATAAGGCCATCACCATTAAAGCTGTCATGGCTGGAGTGTTGGGTATTACGGGAGAGAAATTACACCTCACTCACCCTGCATGACACTGTGTGCCCAGCAAACCTACACACACACACATACACACCACACACGCTCTCCAGTTGACCCCGCATAGCCACACTTCTATGCGCATGTTAAGCACATCTAAATGGCTTTCGGGTGCGTGTTGTGTCCGCACTTGCAGCATGGAGACTTTTGTCCCCTCTGTGTTTCACAGGACTGTATAATTTTAGGGCAAGTGGCCAACGCACAAACACATACATGGACGTTATAGTTTGCAAGAAAAGGCCTGTGTGGGATCACACTCGTAGGAGCGTGAAAATTGAGGCAGCAGGTGGACCTGCTTCAATACCTTAAGACACAGTTGTCAGAAAAACAGCAATTTAGGGAGGAAAGGACAGAGGATGGCATAATTGCCACACTCACCACTGGTTTGTGAAATAAGAAAGGAGGGTTTGACAAAGTAAGAAGATTGAGGTAAAATGGAAAGGGCATGGACAGGGCTGCTGGGCAGACAGACTAAAAAACGTTAATGCATTCTCTTAATTTCCACCATCACCACATACAAAGAGGCTGACATGTGAGTAACCTGGGTATGTTGGGAGAAATGGAATTTTATGAGGGTCAACTTTTTCTGTGTTTTCTAATATTTCAAAAAGTTTTAACACTTTGGTCCTTGGCATTATTATTGGGAAAAAACCTAACTGAACTGTAAGTGAGGCTGGGTATAGTGTTGGGCTTGTGCTTCACAATGTAAACCAGAAGCTCTGGTTAAATCGTATCCTCGTAGATTTTCTACTTAACTTTTTCTTTCAAAACAAGGATTGAATTTTAGATTTTCAATGCTGGTTTGGATGCTGTTCCACCTAAATGTTTTCTCCATGCAATCTCAGAATTTGAGCAGGAGAAAAGGAGCTGAAGAAAGAAGATGTTTTGATTTTTTTTTCCATGATCATCACTGAAAGTGTGAGATCCCTGGAGAGTATAACAGATGAGCTTGCAGCACTGATTGGAAAACAGCAAGCGTATTGGATTTTTTTTTCTTAGACGTGGCAGCAGGAGTCCGCTCTTTATTTCAGCACCTCTCTACATGGATTTCAGAACCCACGAGAAGATGAAAGGCTTTAGACAGAAGGAGAAGGAGTGGAGAAGGTGTGCTTAAGGACATATTGTGTAAACCTGGACTTGATTCTGCGAAGGAGCAACTCTGCATCCCAGATGTTAAAATAAGTACTTTACACTCCAACAATATAATTCCCATTTGTGGATTAAAAAATATTTTAGTTCATTTCAATTAAATTCACTTCAGTTCAGTTTAATTATATAAGTTGTTTGCAGAATGTGGACACTCTGGAATGTGTAAAGTAAGGATAATGTGAAGATACGGCGGTCTTGACATTCACAAACTACCATCTTTTTTAGGCTAAAATGTGGTGAAATTCTGTCCTTTGCAGCCACTTGGCAGAAGAGTCTGGCTTGAAGCAGATTTCTACACCCGCCAAACAATAATCAGAAACACACCAAGGGCCTGGAGTGAGTGCTGACGTATTTATCAAATTAGTATTAACCCTTCTCTGTGTCAGTGCGATCCTCACAGCTGGTGTTGACATGCGGTCCCTAGACCCCCGCAGCACCCCTGAGGCCTTTTGCACAACAGTTTTTTTTTCTTCTCTTCATATGTATGCATAAAAAGCTTGTTTATTGCTTCCTACAGTGACAAGTTAACGGAAAAAACATCCTCTATAACATGTGACACAGAAAGAAGAATATTAGAAGAAAAATGTTGGGGGGGAAATGAAATAAAATGAAGGAGGCACAGAAAAGGGATGTGAGTGAGGAGGGGCAGGCAGGGAGCAACATGGGAGAGACAAAGATTGGTGATGCCAGTTTCCATATGACAAGTGGCGACGTTATGAAGATGGACGGGCGGCCGAGATGGGGCGCCTGACCTTTCCCAAAATGCCACATGTCACCGTGCTTTTATGTCAGTCCCCGCAAAACAATATGTCAGGGGCATAAAAAATCATTACGCCCTCTCAGAATTATGCTGTTATGGCGCACCGCAAAAAATAATCATTAAGATGACATTATTCCACATTTAACTAGCGGGAAGATGAGGAAGGAAGCGGGGGCTCGTTGAATTTACGATTTGTCGTGATTTCATGTGTAAAGCAGCCGTAGCGAACCATTGCCTTTTTAGATGTATTGTTATGACTTTTATGCTTTGACGTGGGACTTTGGGGAAAAGCTAAAGCAGCAGTGATGATTGTACAGACATCAGGAGTGGAAAGATGACTTTTCACAGTGTAGCTGCAGCAGTCATCTTGTGGAGTTACTGCATAATAATAGCCTTTTTAAATGGAGCATCTGAGGCCTTATGGGGAACACTGACTCAACAGGAAGACATGCATCTTCAAATAAAAATTCCCTATCTGACAACTGAGCCATGTAATTCTCAGCTTACAGCTTCACAAGATGTTGAATCCATCTAAATAACATTTTACTGGGCTGCAACACCGATCACCTATCAGAGAGTACTAAAATACATGGTGCATGTCGCTGGGCTCTGCTCTGTTTTACCTTGTCATCTATTATCTATCTGTTATTTTTAAAATAAGCTTGCAGAGAACAATCATTACATTATCAGCATATTCAGGAGTCAAAGTGAAACGTGCACATTGCTGTGTATCTGTTTCTAAACGCCACTGCTTCACAGTTGTCACAATTTAGAAAGGAGATGCATGGCTTACGATTAAAATTGTGCATCTTTCTCTATTAGAACAGCAACTGGTTCTCACTTATCTAGAATATCTCATTTTGTCTACTTTTGTTTACATAAATGCACGGAAGCTTACTAGGAAAATAGATCACCACTTTTTCAATAGCCATCATGCCAAATCCAGCTATAGTTTAAAAGTGGCATCCATCCATCTTCTACCACTTATCTAGGACCATGGGGCTAGGGCTGTGGGGGCAACAGTCTAAGCCTAGATACTCAAACCTCCAGGTATCCATTTATCTCCTTTATTTCCACCCAGGAGAAACCAAGGTGTTCCAAAGCCAACCTGGAGACATAATCTCTCCACCTTGTCCTGGCAAAACAAAAGCACAAAAATGACAAAACCAAAAATAACTATGACCAGGAACACAGTCTGATAAAACAGAGAAGAACAGTATGTACCAGGAAGGAGCAAGGGAAAGACAAGACATGACGAGAAGCAGGTGCAAACAATCAGGGCAGATGGGAACAAGGGAAATCAAGACTAAACTGAAAACACAAGGACACAGACTTTGAAAATAAAACAGTGACCGTGACAGTGTTTGGGAAAGTATTTCAGACAGAGACACGCATATGAAGTAACATGTGAGCCCACCGTTTAAAATGTTACATTTATGTCCAATTGAACTATTGATCTAAGGGATTGAGAAGTGGCAGACTTTGACATTTTGCCTGGTATTTGAGCTGGGAGATGCTCCCGCCTCAGACATTTGACCTATATAACCCTTAACATGAATGCACATCCTCATACACGGGTACATGCACACATTACTGTACACACAGCTGCACACTCATACACAGTGGCCTGTGTGTGTGTGTGTCTGTGTGTAAATGCACATGTCGTCAGTTGTAATATCACCTGACATCAGCAGAATTGCGTTTGGAGTCAATGTGGATGTCCTCCATAAGCCAATCACCCAATCGGTGCTCTCCTGACTACTTGGGTCAGAGGGCGGGGTGATGTCATACTTTCTGACAAGATGACAAAAAGCCCGAGAGAGCAAGTGGGAGAGAGTTTCTCACAGGTTTGGGGTGCCATCATGACGTATGGTGGTCTGAGCATTCACAATATGCGACTCCAAATCTGGCAGCCAACAATAAAGCACTCAGTGAAACATTTATGGCTTTCATAAACAAGAGCCAGTGATTAATGTTAGCCCTCTTCTTTGGGATTTCTAATAAAGTATGACACATTTACACCCCTGGTCAATGCAGCCAAAGCCCTATTAAACATGTCTGAGAGGATAGATGGCTGTGGCGCACATGCTGACACTGACTCACGCACACAAGAAAAAGAAATTAACCAAACAATGCACAGCTCATGTTTTTCTGTCCAAGTCATATGAAGCCAGGCACCCTCATGTCCAAATCATATGACTTTAAAAGCTCAGTTGTTGCTGACTGGACTGTAGGCATGGCAGCAAATCTCTTTTGTTTTGTTTATAACTGGAATTGTTCTGAGCCTCCCACTTAAACTTACTCTTGTTTAACAGCTGTATTGTACAGAGAGGCTTATAAAACCAATGATATATGACCATGAATATTGAGAGGGTAAAATACATCAACAACGAAACTCTTGCGGCTGAGGAGCTCAGTGCCTTTATTTGCCTGTTTCCTTCAGGAGATTGACTGTGCTCTCTCTCTTTTTAGCGACAAGCCGTGGTTGGTTATTTTCCAGACTTTGCAGACTTTACAATGAAGTGTTGCTTTCGGTTAATGAAGGAAAATCGAACTCTTATTATTATACAGCTCCATGAGAATGGTACATTTAACTTCAAAGACATGCAGAAAAAAAACAACAACTATGCTGTAAGGATATGACACAGAGGAAGAAAAAAGTAATGCAAAAGTAGAAGGGAGCGCCTTTCTCCAACATCCAATCTTTGTTTTGATTGAAAAGAGTTCAAATAAAGTTTCAAACTAGAACATATAATCTAAAAGGAAGATAAAGGCTGGTAAATTAAAGGATTTAATAGCAAGGTGATAAAGAAGGGATGATTATGAAGTGGCCAAAGAAAAAGAAATCATAATGTTTTGACATTATATTTTTATTTTTTACTATCGGGTAAAACAAAAAACTTTTTACTGGATACTTTTTTTTAAACTGTTGGATGTGTATTTGCGTTATGTTCATATTCAAAAGGTAAAAAACATGTAAAAAGTATCTGCAAAAGTCTAATTAAAATGATTTAGATGGTACCATGTTTCCCTGATGGTTCTTGAGGCTATTTAGATGTATGTGTGTGTGTGTGTGTGTGTGTGTGTGTGTGTGTGTGTGTGTGTGTGTGTGTGTGTGTGTGTGTGTGTGTGTGTGTGTGTGGTTACAAACCATGCAGTGACTTCATCTCTCCATTATAGTGTAATCATCTAAAAGTAGACAGGGGCATTTAAGTAGAAATGAGCGCATTTTAAGAAGGGGGAAAAAATGAGTGCCAATACCACAACTGGAGTGCCGCACAAACTTGCTTTGACTTTTAGCCTCTGTCCTCGTAACACCTGGCTCACAGCGGCCGCTGGATGTCACGATTTTATTAGCTTTACATGGATTCATGGAGTTTTCTCTTCATCCCTCAAACCAGCTGAGCCACTGTAAACAATTATTCAGATAATTATTATACAGGGTAGCTGGCTGGCGTACGTAT
The DNA here is from genome assembly GCA_014839995.1 of Xenentodon cancila. Lineage (NCBI taxonomy): Eukaryota > Metazoa > Chordata > Actinopteri > Beloniformes > Belonidae > Xenentodon > Xenentodon cancila. The sequence continues at coordinate 20,433,215 of CM026207.1, read as the reverse complement.
GTTTAGTCATATTCCGAAGTCAAATAAAAGCGGCTGATATGTAACAATTGTAAATGCACCTTTTTATTGGCATTGCATATCTTTTTCTGCCTTCGCAGATGTTTCCACCTATGTTTGTCCAAAAACTTGACTACTTTTTTGAAACATTAAAATCTAAAGATACTGCAAATTTCTCTGTTTAATTTTGAATGTTTATTTCTTTAAAAAAAAGAAGAAGTGTAAACTGATTTCAGACTGCTCTACTGTGGACTTTATCCAGGGCTGTCCCTCTTCACTGCATGGTCTTTCCCAGCACCACATACCCTCCTTCCCCTAGTCCCACCCACTGTAACCATGGTAGCTTTTTTTCTCAGTCCTTACTGGGAATCCCATCGCTATTCCATCCCTAAAGTACACCCTAGAGCAGCCATTGTTTTACTGCCCAGCGTTGTTCTCTCAAAGACTGGAATTTTACGCAGCGGGTAAAATCAAACCAGACATTTGGAGGAGAGAGGGAAAGGGAAAAAAATTTTTTTTTTTTTTTTTTTGGTTTTGGTAGTGAAGCAATGTATTATGGAAATTGGTGGTTACAGACCATGTGATTGTAAGATTTTTATTTTAACCATCATGTTATTCTCTGGCTGCACACTGTGGGTTAAATGCTTCCGAACAATATTCAGTTAGCCTCAATACATGCATTTAGAGTCATTAACTGTAAGTCAAAGAGCAAGAGGGAGGAAGAAAGGGATAGGTGAAGAAGGTAAGTGAGGGAATATTTGAATGTCTGTGAGCCTGAAGGGAGTGAAGGGTTTAGACCAGTGAGCTTGCCAAGCTCCCTGCTGGGCTTCCATTCACTGAAGCTGTTCTTTTACAAGGAACCCTGCCTGGCAAAAAGGGGCCAACCTGCCGGGACAAAAGGAAAGGGGTGGGCAAATCTAGTGAAGGATGCAACTGTTGCTATGTGGGGAAAAAATATGGTGATGTCTTTTGGTCCCTCTCAATTCTGATGAGTGAGTGACTGAGGCAGCACCATAAAACTGAACTGGAATCATAATTGTTTAAGTCTTTACTACTGTATGACACAGGGTAGCTCTTACTTTGATGGTGCAACCCGTTTAGAACACAGGGGTAGTTTTGTGGAGCTGGTGGTGGTAAGAGGGGGAACTCTTATTGTGAAATCCCAGTGGAGTGTAATTGGAATTCAATAGGGGTTAGATCATGGATGCTGCCTTAGTTCCTTTGAGGGAAAAGCTATGGGGGATTAGCAGTCGTTAGCCCATAGTAATGTGAAGTGGAAAGGAACAGCTGGCTCTCCGCTAGCCACATGGTGTGTGTGTGTGTGTGTGTGTGAGTGTGTGAGTGTGAGTAAGACAGGGGAGTAAGCAGCAGAGGGTGTGCTTCACCCTGTCTCCTCTCGCTGTCGGGGTGTGTTACCGGAGGTGTAGCTTTTAAATGAGATACCTCACCACAATAGCATGAGACAGATTTAGAAGTTTTGCTCTAATGGTTTGTGTCAGCTGTCAGAACTTTGGATAGATTCTATTCTATTCTATTCTATTCTATTCTATTCTATTCTATTCTATTCTATTCTATTCTATTCTATTCTATTCTATTCTATTCTATTCTATTCTATTCTATTCTATTCTTTTTGCTGCCTCAACAATAGAATTTTCTAGACTGCGGGGAGTGTGGTAAACTGTCAGTCCCGCAGTGTTTTACGAGCTCTAAACACTTTGTTATTTTATATAAAAGGAGGCAGGCAGATTTGCTAAATACTTTTGCCATTTTATGTGGGAGGATGGAGGACTGATAAAGGAGGGAGGCAGTGACAGAGCGGTGAAGGAAAGGTGGAGCACACGGGCCTATTAGACATCATGCCTAAGAAGTGGGTATGAGGCCACATACTGCTATGAGCCACGACTACCTGCATAATAATGCACAATGCAGGAGAATAGCACTGTGCCTTTTATGCTTTCAGATGTCTTTGGGTCAGATTGTACAGTATGTTAGTTTCGATTTGCTAATGCTGGACTTTACAGCGTTGCCGTGACCTGGATCATACAGAAATGCCCCATTATCTATGTGTTTTTTTTATTTGCTCGTTTCACTTGATGCTCATGCATTTCTAGCAAATTCAAATAGGGAAAGGAAAAGCCATGAGGGGTAGTATCAGCGCACAGCCGTTGCTTTGTGGCTATCAGTCGTGCACATCCAAGTAGTCCTTAATTACACAGAAAAGTTGGTGGTTTTCCACAAGGATAGAGTTTTAAATAGAGTAAATGCAAGGGACAGAAAACAACAATATAATGATGAAGTTCATCAGGTTAAACCATATGCAAGATGCAAAATTCAAGTGGAATGGAGTGGTGTTTGAACATTTTGACTCAAAATATTAGGTGTTTGCAGTCTTGTAAAACAGAAAATAAACTCTCCTCCAATGCAAATCATCTGGTCCTTTCCAGGTCTTAAATTTAGGTCAATTTCAGAAGCAATGTTGAGTGGATGAGAATTCCTCCAAAGTGATGTGAAGGATATTTTAGATTAATATATCATGTGATGGTCATCATCTGAGACATTGACCAAATTTGAAGACATATATGGATTTTTTTATTATCTCTAGGTGAACTGAGACACTTGCTTTTTCATGACTGTAAGCATTGCAACTAACTGTGTGCTTTTACAAATGCTTTTCATCCAAACAAAGCAACCAAACGCAGCCAGCCAGTCACCTTGTCTGCAGCGAACAAGTGAAAAGGTTTGAAATCACAGGTTCGACAGCTTGATGGTGAAAAAGCTGTCCGGATGATAGGCACGGCCTCTGGAGAGACCTCAATTCAAACGCTGTATGGGATGTATCAGACCTTTGTCTCACCCTCTCTGGGGTCAAAACGACAAGACCTACTCCTCTCATCATTGTCATGTTCTCTAACTTTGTCTCTCTCTCCCTCTCTTGCCGTTTCTCTATCCAGCCAGGTCAGGCTATTAAATGGTAGAATACATTACAGAGGAGGGAAGCTAATAGATTGGAATATTATAACCATACAATAATTTCATGAAAAAGTCAAGGAGGGATCATCGCTCTTATTAACTCCAAGAGAAATTGAGGCTGAAAAATGCTCAAATAGAAAATGTTAATGCCAGGCTATACTACGTGTAATTGTGCCGGCACCATTCCCTGGGCTAGCCCCATTCATGCCACTTTATTAGTGGTAATTGAGGATATGAATTATAAATGGGAGGGGATTTCTGTCCTCTTTCTCATTGAAAGTGAAGTGTAATGACCACTACCATTGTTTAACCTTCATAATCCTGTATTCTCATTTTTTGGGTCTTTTTTTTGTCTTTTACCTGAAGTGCTTTTCTCTTTTCACTCATCCTAGTTTTCTGTTTGCCTTTTCTCACTTCGTTTTCACTTTCTCCTCTTGATTCTTATCTAGTTTCTCAGCCAGTCTTTTTTCTCCTGTCTTTACTTTTCAAGGCATACCTCTTTCTCTCTACCTCTTAAATTTCTTCTGTTTTGCTCCCTAGATTTCTTTGTCTCCAGACTTCTGTTTTACAGATTTTAGTTAGCAGACCAAACCAAGACAAACATGAATACAAATACTAATAGTTAATAACACCCACACAGATCATGGGGCTGGCGGTGCTTTTTACCTTTCCATGATTGCATAATGTGCCCCAACAATGATGTGAATGCCCCGGGCGAAGGACCCAACTAAGAGGGCCAGAGGTTTTTCTTGGCATCCTATCTGAGAAGTTCACTTTTTTATTTAGGCTTTTTAAAGATCAGCAGCTCCACACCTCCCAACAAAGTCCATTAGCCCCAGCTTCTCACCCACGACCAGTCTGCTTTTTATTTACAACATCAAACGTTTCACTTCATTAAATTACCTTTTCTTTCCCCTCCCAGACTTTCTTACGCTCTCTCCCTTTCCCTCATAGGCGTCCCAGTTGCATTAAGTTGAAACATGTTTTCTGAAACAAAAGGACGTGGGGTGACGGGGGGATAAAACAGCCCTCCGATGTAGTCTGCAGTGGTTTTATAGGGGGAAATAATGGGTAATTGGGAAAAGGTATTTAATAGGAAACTGACGTTGTGCTGCATATTAACTGTTGTTAAAAGGAGACTCACTCAGCTGGTGTTACTGAAACGTGGAGGGCTGCTGCTTACTATTTTCCTTTTGAAGACATTAGCTGCCCGCTAAGTGGTGATGACTGGATGAAGTTTATCAGGAGACACTCTAGCGTGTGTTTTTGCTTGTTAACGTATGGGGCTATGTGACTGACATTTGCACCACGTTTGTGTGACAGAATCAAAGTAAACCATTAAAGGTTGTAAGCGTTCAAAATGAAAACCTTTAAAACCAAGCCACTTTATTTTCTCTCATCTGGGGCCTATTTCACAAAGTGGTTTTGCACTACATCTGAGTATGTTGAACCTGTAATGAAGGAATGAAGATTTTCTGTTTCAGATAGTGAAGTAACTCAAACCCAGGAAAAGGGGTTAGTTCAAGCCTGTTACAGAGACTGAAGTAAGTTATATATAATAACCTGGTTGAGAGGTTTTATTCCTCTCTGTTTCCTCCTCTTCATAAAGCTGAAATGGGTTTGTTTGACTGCATTAGACAGTCGATCTTATAATGCACATTTTGGAGACGTCTGTGATCCATGACATGTTCTTTTATTGATGAAGAGGCTGAACTGGGGCGGGTGGAGCTGCATTTGCATCTGGAAGGTATATTAAGGATCCAAACAGGTAGTTGGGGATACCCTGAGGATTTCTGTCGGAGCACAGTCACATGGGATCATATACATGGTCTTGTCTGTTTGTAAGTCACAAAAATGAACCCTCATGGCCATGGCCTTACGTCACACAGTTTTTGTCGGAAGAAGTGCACCTGTATACAGTGAGTCTTACCTCTGGAGCGAATGCGCACCAGGTTTTGCACGAGTCTTGAGCGTGACTTGAGCGTGACTTGAGCGTGACTTCATGTCCCATCAGGAGCGATTCAGAAGCAGGACGCTTGCCGCCGTTGTTTGCTCAGTTAGATTCGTGAGATTTACCTGAAAGTCTCAGGTGTACACGAGGATCCCGCAGTTATCTGCTGATTATAAAATTTATATCTCACCTTGCGTTGAACTTTCTGGATGTATACATTTGAAACGGAGGAGTGGTATACAATAAAACATGCTTTTCAACCTCTCCTTGTACGAAGTTCGAATCTTTTTTTCAAACCCCCTGAATAGATGATGGCTTTTATAGCCGCTGTAACTCACAGACAGCACTCAGAATCGAATGAACCACCTCTAAACCCTTGACTTCAAATTGGAATCTTTGAGTTTCTTGTCTCAGGGTTTGTTGAGTCTGAGTTAATATTTTCACTCTGAATTTGTTGAACCTCCCTTCTGAAGAGGGCCCCAGATATCCCAGACGTTGTGTGTAAAATCCCTTTTGAAACCCATATCTTGTACTCAGATTTTTTTCTTTTCTTTTTTTTTTTTTCACTGCATTGATTAAGAGTTTGATGTGATCTAGGTCCCTCATGTACTGCCACATCTGCAGCATGTACTGCTGTGTGAAGCGGGCGTCAGCTGTGTGAGCATATAAATGAAACCAGAGAGGACTGAAAGCTAAACATTCTCTGAGATCAATATTCCAATATCTAACATCAGGGAACTCCAATAAGTACAACGCCAGGGACACTTCAATGGCAACATCAAGGCAGCTGGGTTTACACACACACACACACACACACACACACACACACACACACACACACACACACACACACACACACACACACACACACACACACACACACACTAATGATTACTGCGTTTCAGATAGTGATCAGGCAACACCAAAAAAAATCCATCCTACTTAGGAGAAAAGAATAATCCATTTGAGGACAGGTTTCAATACAGTCCATACTAACCATGTCACAGTGAAGTGCCCACCGAACGCAATGGGGATAATTTGGGACTGAGATACATTGGCAAAGTTTGGAAGCAATGAGACGAGGTCATATTGCCAGAAGCTGAGATAAGAATTAGCAATCAATGTTCATCGAGGTAGTTAACATAAAAGGCCTAAGGCCAGCAAATGTGACCGAATACTGATGGTTATAATCACAGCGAATACAGCTTGCTGGTGAGCTGTAACAGAAGAGATCACTTGCACGCTTGCTTTCTGCTTGACACGCTGAGAAAAGGTAATAATGTGGATACAGACATTCCACCGTTGTTACAAAATGAAATCTATGACAACTTGATTAAATAAAAAAAGAGTCATCACACAGACCAAAATGTCCATCTGCAATCCCTCAATATTGCCTCAATCTTTTAACCAAATTATTAAGTAGCTCCCATTACTCTAAAACATCTTTGTTTGGACAAAATGCAATGAGGCCGAACTAATGACCCTTATTCTAATCACATCAAACTCCAGCCAGAGGTGTGTGTTGCTACACAAAGGTACATGTGTGTATTGGTGCAAAGCAGTGACCCCCGACCACCAGTGGTCATCAAAGCAGACTGACCACCGCTGGTCGATACCTGCTGAACCACCTAACCAATTGCATCCCCCTCATCTCTTCCCACCTCTTCCTCCCCACAAAGCCTATTCACGGCTCCAATCAATGTCGAATTATGTGTTATTTATTGAATAATCAAAAAGGTATTATAGGTCCGGCTGGCCAACTAGCCTGCAGTGGCTGACAATAGGGAAATAGAAGATGGTGATGTGTGTGTGCGTGTGTGTGTGTGTGTGTGTGTATGGCTATTTATCAGCCTAACTGCCATGCATGCATTTGAAATTAGGGTAATCAGTTGGCATGTAAACAGTAGAGCCAGCAGCTGGCTGCCAGACAGCTAGGCTATTACTCACTTTCCACTTATTACCGCTGACATCTGAGTGTGTGTGTGTGTGTGCGTGCATGTGTGCGTTCACACACATATATACCGGTTTAATGGTTGAACATGTACTTAGGAACTGGTGGCACTTATGCTTGTGGTGTTAGGGATAGTGTCTTGAGCGTATTTTCACAGGTGAGGCTTTGCTTTCACCTGTAAAGGTATTTTTTTACATTTGGAGGTGAAAGTTCATTCTATATGCTGAAAAAAATATCAGTAACAATGAATATATATCAAACTAATATGGACAAGTCCACTTACTTGTTTTCTGGAATACTGACCAGTAAGAAGTAACTGGGCATCAGTTGTAACTTTAGATATTTTGAGATTACTAGGTAAATAAAAGGCTGGTGTTACTCTGGTCTGACACTTGTAGCATTTGTAGCATGACCAAGTGTGACTATATATATATATATATATATATATATATATATATATATATATATATATATATATATATATATATATATATATATATATATATATACATACATATATGAAATCAATGAAAGAATATCTAAAGGGTTAAGATTGAAACCCAGCCTCCCAGGCCACTTGTAAACTAATCTGCCAGGGCAGTCTTTGTGTTAGAGGTCAACAGACATCATTACAGGGGGTGTGCAGGGGCAAAGGAGAGGGCAAGGCTGTGTATGTGTGTGTGTGTGTGTGTGTGTGTGCGTGTGCGTGTTTGTGTGTGTGTGTGTGTGAGGGGCAGATGAGAGGGCAGAACTGGCCACTGTGGGAAGATTGTCTTTCTCTCCAGAGCTTCAAACCTGTGAGGACTGGCTGAATGTTGTTTGGTTGAGAGTAGAGGGTTTATTCTGATAGAGAGCGTCAGGTTTTGCAGGCAAAACCAATTTGTGTTTTGAAAAAATTGGGAGTTGGAAAAAAATTGACTACTGTTTTTTTGAATCACTGGAGTTTATTTTTTTTTTTAATAACAGTAATGTTTTGGGGTCACTGCAATGGCTAAACATTGTGAATGTTGTCAAACTACTATAAATAATGCAATTAACCTTGCATTGAAATCACTCACCCTCTCTGATACTTAACTAGGAAATATGTTTACATTAAGTCATTCACAGAGTATTTGATGTTAAGTCAATAAAGACCCAGTTCTCCTCGTATTAGTTAGTTAGTTAGTTTACCGCTCTCTGTGACTGAAAAACATATGCTTTAATAGAAATATAGCTGTTTTCTCAAATTTATGTTTTGATACAGTATACAAATACATTAGATTACGTGTGCAATGTTGTAGGCGGAAGATAAAACAATTATTTCATGATCTGTTTCTCAGCTCTGGTTCACATATGGACTTCGTAAATTACAAAGAATTTACAAAGTTTCTGTTGTGATCCAACTGGAGTCACTATGTAAGGAAGACTGCAAATAGAGATAAGGATGATAGCTGGAGCGTGGTACGAGGCATAAAGTGGGGAGAAAAACGCCCTTAAATTGAACTTTTTGGTGAATATTCGCAAATCAAACTGACTGATTACATTGGCATAACAAATTACTTTCACCTCATTACAGATCTAAACAGAAAATCTGCGATTTCTTTGCTTTGTTTTTTTTTTCTCCAATCCATTGTATTCCCTATGAGAACTGTAAATACTTTGGTTTACTATCTATTATCTATACCAGCTTATTTCAATGCAGGGTCGCAGAAATCCGCTGGAGTCTAGCCAAGCTCTTTTTGGACAAAATACCACCTGGACAGGCCACCAGTCCATTGCAGAGCCACATTTAAGGCACTTTTCCACTAGTGGGAGTTCTGGGTAGATCACTGGTGTGTCTCCATTACCAGGAATGGCTCAGCAAAAGTGGTTTTCAGGCAAATCTATGGTGCGAAAAAGACCTTGTAGTAGGAGAGGTACTCAGAGTGGCCAACAGGAACCTCCTGGCAGGGGGTCTCTGCTGATCAGGATTTCTAAATTACATTCAGCACTCTCACATGAACATAAATCATGTCATAAATCATTTGAACCATTGAACCAGAGACATTGTGCTACGAGTACATTTGATGAAACTGGACATTACAAGAAAAAAGAATAGCTGGAACGGCAAGCTGGTTCAGGTCTTGTTTGCATATTACGCCAATGTAGAGGTCCGGCAAGGGTTTTCTTTTAATCTCCATCGCTACGGCCACGGTGTGTGTTTAAAAAAACAACAACAAAACAACCAAATTAAAAAACACAAGTACTATCCATTGTTTACGTGTTTCTTCTTATCTTTATTCTTCATTCGAACAACACAGTTCGATAGAAACGCTGACCCAAAACCAACAAATGACTGTTGCTATTGTAAATATGGCTGCTAGTTACCCTTCCTGTGATCAAGAACATCTTATTTGCCTAAATATCATACATTTTGGGATCATTAACCCATCTTGAGGTAAAATAGCAGTAAGCATCGGTGCTTTTGAATGCCTTGAGGGCTTCGCTGGTGTATGGAGAGGGATTGTGGACGAGGTGGATGTAAACATCGTTCTGCTATACTTTAGGGGAGTCAGCAGTTCGGTTGACAGCAATAGGTGCGCTATTTTGGGGTGTAACATCATGAAATCTGACCAGACAGGCTACGCAACAGTCCTAAAGATGGGGCCCGCAGCAACAGAGTCAAGTGACTGAAACAAATGAATAGGTGATGCTTGTACATGCATGGACGTGCACATTTGATTCTTAACAGAGAAACAGACCTCCAAAATCAGGGATAGAAAGACAGCTGGCTAATCCCAACAACTACTTGAACTACTTGAACTAAAATTTACATTTTAATTTTGGTCTTTGAACGCCACTGTTTGTGCACCATCAGTCTCGTGTACATGCACTGAACAGATATTAAACAGATACTTTGAATCCATCTGTGCGTCTACGTCATCTTACTGAAACTTCATATTCTTAGACTGATGCTGTAAGGATGAACGAAAAGAGACATGAAAACAGAGAGAGGAAGGAAAACAGATGAGGGAGAGGGGATGCAAAAACAGTCAGGCGAAAATATGAGTGAATGTAAATATATAATTTAAAAGTCAATATAATTATTTTCTTTATCTGACCATCCTTCTATGTATCTGTCCATCTTTTAGTTTTCCCCTCTTGCTTTTAAGACCTCTGTACTGTCAAAACTTATTGCATGTCACCATGTTTTCATCCCTCAAAAAGCATTAGAAAAGCCGATGTCAGGGTGGGGTAAGTGAATTAGGATTGGTTTTTGGCTCCCTTGGCCACAGAGAGAGGTAGGGTTACCCACAATAAGATCAGAATGAGACCAATTTTGTTTCCGTTGCCATTCAAAACAAACAATGGGCACCTAATAGCCCTACAGCATCTGTGGCCTCGCTCAGGCCAAAACACACATGATGGCCCTGGTCGATAGACGCCGAGAGCTAGATGGACAAGAGGAGTCACGCGCAAGACAGTGCACACGCATGAGAAGAGCCACCCACTTACGTAGGCAGACACATGATTTTCCCTGATAGCCCACTAACTGGTGATCCAGGCACCAGTTAGCGGTTTCTACAAAAGTGGCCTGAGTGCCTTTGAAGAGAGTGATCATATCAGCGAAAAGAGGAGAATAGAGGCTTATCGACTCAAAGAGGGTGACAGGCAGGGAGAAACAGGGAGGGAAACAGAGTCAGGACTGCTCATATCTGACTAATGTATACTGTTGGTGATCTAAGTGTGATGCGCTGTACTGACAGACAGCTTTACATCACTGGTGGATATCTCAGAATCGGGAAAAGATCTATGGCCGTTGAAGATGTTAAGAGTTTAGTCACATCCATATTCCCTTTAACTAAAGGCAGTGCCTGATGGCATAAATCTTATGATATCTAGTGAACATATAAAAACAAACAAAAAGAAACACATGCATTGTTCAGGCAAAATGCAGGCATTTTGAAACAGTCTAAAGCGTAGGTTGTCCTTGATAAAATGAAATGCCAACCAGGCATCTGTTGCCAGTCGGAATGGTCACACTTTCAGGACACATCACCCTGTGGGTGGTAGATAATAGCAACTATAAACAAAGTTTCTGGCATATCCAGTACCACATGAAATCAATCTGTGCACTAAAAGAGATTGTTTTCGATGAAGAGTTTTTTTTTTCTCTCGCTCGTTTCCATTTCCATTACGTAGTTCATGCAAAACTGGGTTCTGAGGCTCGGTTTCTAAAAAAATAAACACTTATGTCAGCTTCTGTTGCATAAGTATCTTTAGGGTTTGGGGACAGAAAGTACCCAAATACTTGGACTGCAGAAAAATTGTGGAGAACATATTGCAGTATTTTGTTGGCATTTAGATGGCTAAATGATTTCAGATGATAATCAATTAAATAAAAAAGAACAATTGTTTAAACTTCTATTTTATTTGACTGTCTCCTCCAGTCTTTCAATCCATTCCTCCTCCATCCATTCCTTAATATTTTCTGCACCATAAAATCTAAAGTTAAGTCAAGGGAATTCAGGTAATAACTTGTGATAACAAGGGAAATGTCCGAGCAGGTCGTCTGCTCCTGTGATATACCCTCCAGGTTCTATTATAAGTCAGTAAGCATGCTCTACACACAGGAGCCTGACCTTACATTGGCCTCAACTAACGATATTAGGACAAGTTGGTGTCGTAACAAGGTCAGTCATGGTGCACCTATACGCACTCACACATAGACATCCACATACACACACACTGTAGGCCTTTGAGCATGCATACGCAGACAATGTCCTGGGTCCCCTGAGCGAGCTGTTAAAGAAGGTTCCCTACTCTAGTTGCTTCTTGTTACAGCCCATTAGTTCAGTGCACTTCAGAGAAATGTGCGGGGTCACCCCTTAAAGGCTAACAAGTTGGGTAACAGTGTTGGGAAGAGAAAAGCTGACAGGGTTGCTTTACTTACACCTGCCTGCACACACCCCCAGGGCATCAACTTCAACCGCTGCTTCACCTTTGCCTCTGTGACCTCCCCAACAATGTGTTTATTTACGGCAACACATTGTCACAAGCAAATACAGACATCTGAAGCACACACACTGCCTGTCACACACAAATAGCTGAGAGGGGCACTAGGGAGGCATATAGGATGGCCCCTATCACACTGGTTTAGATAACCTATGCAATACTAGGTGGACAGAGAGTAACTGAGGCCTCCATTAAATCTTAAAGCTTCATGCGGCAGTGAGGAGGAGACTAGACGTTGTGAAATGAAGGCGCACACACAACAAAGACTGCGGTTGGAGAAATATAAAAGAGTAAAAAATACAAAGGTATGATATTCACAAACAGACAAAAGCAAGAAGGTATAGGCCACCAAAACCCATTCATAATCTCCTTTGCATCCGCTTTTTTTGGCCAATAGTACCGATTTTTCCTGTTATTGTACATGCTGCAAATCTTCACAAAAATAATTTGCAATTTTCTCATGCAAGTATATAGCTGCAAATCCCAAACTCATTCTTGAGAACAACACTTCCTCTGTTGCCAGAATATTGTAACTTTATGCTTAAAAGAGTTACCAAAAGAGCCGGTTTATCTGCAGGCAGAAGCTGAAATTCCACACGAACCCTGCCACCCCTTCACCTTTTTCCCACAATTCCTCTTCCAGTAACGCCATTCTTCCACGCATCCTTCTGACACTACACTTCATAACATTATACCACAACATGGATGGGACTGCGATACGCAACATGGACTTTTATGAGTGAGCCAACCTTTTGATGAACTTTGTCTCAACCTACGATGCACAACACCCCTCTGGAGACAGAGACGAGTTAGAAATCCCATGTGGCATTTTTAACTTGCCCTCAAATCTAGTGACTCATCATTTTCTTTAAATGATAGTCAAACATGTTGGTTAACTTTGAGAACCGTATTTTACCTATTGAAATCATATCAGTGTTTTAAATAACTGCATTTAGCATTTTGAAATTGAACAAAGAGAAATATTAGCACTAATTTGAATCCTTTTTGTTACTTAATAGATTCAAGCCAAAAAGTTCAGATACTGTGTCTATTTCAAGGTCTGTTAACTGCTTAGGCAAGAGTTATTTAGTTGAAAACGGTGGGTCTGAGCAGCTCACAGTAATGTTTGTATGAACCTAAAACAAGACAACGAGCTGAAAGGCTGCAAAAATGCAAAATGTAGAGATTTTAGGGCTCTTGTAAAAAAAAGAACAAAAAACAACACTGGACTCTATTGTTAAATAAAAAGGTGGTAAAACACAGTGAATCCTAACTGTGTGGGTGAAAGTGATGTGCAGAATCGGAGGCATCACATTTTCCAGATTATTCCCATGCACATGTACAGTATTTCCAAGTGTGCATACAGTATGCAACTGGGAGTGGGGTGTGTGTGAGTCGTCAGTCAGCCAGTGGCTGAGCAGGCTATCCATACTGATTAGTAGTAAAATTTTAATGGGGGATCCATACATATGTCTATCTGTCAGCTTTACGAGGGCGTTTATACAGGCAAGTCTCACCATGCCAGCCTGGACTGCAGACAGCCACACAGACATTATTTAGTTCACCCACATACACACACATACACAATGTCTTTCAATCCCAGTCTCTTTAGCGGTGCCACAGGGACCAGTACTGTCACAGCACTGTCAGCGCCAAGAGCTGGGGGCCCTAAATGAAGGCATCAAGCTCTCTCATTCCCCGTTGCAATAAAACCCAGTCAACAAGCCCCCGCCGCGGGCTACACATAATGGGCTTTTTATTTCCGTTTGGTCGCCCCAGCCTTCAGAATTAAAACCTGGTTTGGTGAATGGAAGACAAGGTGACCTCAAGGTCACTATGAGAGCTGCAGGGTGAGTCAGACAACTTTCAGCTTCTAATTATGAGTCCCAAAATTCATCAATATTACAAGAGTGCCTTGATAATCAGAAAGTCATTATCACGTTATAATATGCAATACGCAAATCCCAAATGTTTGAAAGCAGGTGACTGTTGGGGGCATTTTTGGGCGGAAAGCTGGAATGAAGCCACAGGTTTGCAGTTGCACTAATTAGGAGTTTAGTTTGGCAGCTGACCAATAAATCCAGAGTGACCCCAGTGATCTCATTTAACCTACCTGCCCCATTTGTAGAGCAACTGGAAGCAAATGATGTCTGCATTAAAAGGTTAAGGGTCATCTCATGTTGTTGTGTCAGAGCCCACTAAGTGGTGTCGGTGTGTGAAAAGGATGTTGTATGGGTGTGCATGTGCCAAAACACAATACTGCATGTAGTGGTATTTGGTAATGAGCAGAACACCCCCCCCCCCCCCCCCCCCCCCCCCCCCCCAAAAAAAAAAAAAAACACAAACCCCCTCCCAAAAAAACAGGGGAACAAACTGTAAACAGCAACAGGTGTCTACTTAGTTTAGAGTTACTGAGACAGATGCACACAGACACACTTGCCCACCTGTGAGGGACTCTGGCAATGCTCTGGAGAGACACGCGAGTACTTTCTCTAACTAACAAGAATATTTAAGATTGATTAAATACATTTTTAGAAATTGTCCGGACATTTTTCCGTCATGTGCTCTGGGATGTTTCTCTAGGTTTTAGTTGCTTTGTTGAAGTCATTTTATTTGAAAGTAAGTTTCCACTTGGTGGTAGTTTGGGGAAGGTCTTCTTTTCTGAGGACACTTTGAATAATCTGGCTGAGGGCTGGATACTTCTGACATTTGACTGAACCCTTACGACTGAATTTAGAAGTCCTATGGACAGTAAGGAAGTAAAGACTAAAAATTCATTTTAGAATTAGATTTTGTGTAGTCCCGCGCAGGTACAATGTGAAAGCGTTCACCATATTGTGTACTTCTATAAGTACAACACAATGATCGGGTGATGACCATTGTCAACTAAAGCAAAGACTGATAAAAGTGAACATGTGAGTTCCTCTGACAAATAGACTTGGACGAGATATGCCATTATGGAAGTGGCTAACCATCACTGAAGTACTTAGTGAATGTCTCCTGATAACGCCAGCTTGATGCCCTTTAGGTGATACTTTACTTAATTGAGTGTGAAACCTTTATCACTATCAAGACATAGAGGGGATAAAGAATGGATGGGAGGATGGAAAAAGCAGAGAAGAGAGTGAGATGGTGGTTGAGGATGAAGGAGAGGACAGAAGGAAGGCCAATGGGAAAAGAAGAAGAGCAAGGGAAACATGGAGAAAGGAGAAGACAACGACAGAAGGGAATGAGCACCCCTAACCAGATGGTCATATAGACAGGTACCCTCCCAATGAACCTCCACCCTCCCCTCGTATTAACCCTCCATCCCTCCACCCCCAGTATACTGAACCCCACCACTCCGTCATGCTATTACCTCCCTGTCTCTTTCATTATCTTCCGTGAACTCTGGGTAACCTCGTCACGACCATTCTTTATGTCACGGCTTGCAACGCGAGCTGTGATTTAGGCCCATCCAATGTACCTAATTTGATTCCATCATCACTGGGTGCAGCGAGAAATGGAGGGGAGGAGGGTTATGTTGTGGAAAAGCAGGAGGGAGAAGGAGAAGCAGGTTAAGGTGATTGTAGAGGAAGGTTAGGAGTGAAAGAGTAAGCAGATCTTAGGAGGGGTCACATCGGTAAGCACAAGCCAAATGACTTCAAGTGGCTACTAAAGTAATCAAGGCCTTCGTTACATGGCCATAATAATCACCCTAAAACACTGATAACTATTACTGGGCCCAATCATCGGCCAGCTTTAATAGCCTTTTCCTCCTGTCCTCTCAGTGTCTCTGTCCCATGCTTATATGTCCTATCTGCACTGTCAAAACTGACATACTTTACAGACTTACAGCGCTATATGTCTCAAAAGAATGAACCCAATCACGCTCCCTCAAATAAAAGGGATTTGAATGTAAATTTGATTAAAAGCTGGGCCTCTGGGCTGGGTTGAAATGGGTAAATAAAGACTAACCCCCAGTAATAGAAGAGCAGACACAGGAAGCAGGAAAGAAATAAAAGCTATCATTTACATGCCTAAGATAAAAATTTGATATGTTTAACATTGTTATCTAATCAATTTCATGAAAGAGTCATACAGCTTTTAATATTTTATTGTACTGGGTTAAGCATTTAACAGAGTCACATATTATTATCCTAAAATATTGCTGTTTGATTAAATAGTTTTAAACCATTACATATCGGTCAAGTCTGCTGTTGATTACAGTGTGCAAAGCACATATTTTATAATAAAAGCCCTACTAAGAACATTAGAGTTTCTGTTCAGTTAAATTTAGTCAAATTTTGATTTGATATAGTGTAGGAAGCATAAAATGTATAGTATCAGCCTTTCAAGCAGATTGCTAAGCTCTTCATTACTAAATTTATCCATTTTCTTGGCACACAGAAAGAGACCACATCTTTCTGAAGTCCACTGCTTAAGTTAAAAATTGCCAACACATTTAAAGCAAAGGCAGCGAGGGGAATAATGAGTCTTTTTCTCAACAAAGACGCAACAACAAGGAAGAAGCTGCTACAAGGCAACATGGAAAGTGTGGCTGCTCCCAGCAAACAGCTTAAGCTGATCATTTCTTCCCTTAATCCATTTTCAAATAAACAACCACAGTTTTGCTTTGGGTTACTTGTCTTTCCTGTGTTACTTTTTGTGAGTGTTTTGTCCCAAAAAAAAAAAAAAAAAGTGGTTTGAGTGAAAGGGAAACTAAGCTGTTGTAAGATCTCGTAGTGCGCGACCACCTGTCACCGATCAGTCATGCAACATTAAGACTTCTGCTTACAACACAGCAAGTCACGTTGTTGATAGACATGTAGTCTGACGTCACCCTTTTCAATAGAGGGAAGAAAAAACCTCTGCTTTCATAAATATGAAATATCATGTTATTAGCAGGGTTGCAGTTAGTGAGGGATTATTTTCTTAATTGTTACGATGTGGACGTTATTGTCCCATGGCCTTATAGTGGAGTAAATAGTAAAATGTGTTTTCATTACCCTAAACCCTAAACAACATTGTGGCTCTTCCCTAAAACTTAAAAAAAAAAATCTTTATCCTAACGAAACCCGAATGTTTTATTTTTTTCTTTTGCTTATATGGAATCTTACTTAGAGCGACCACTTTCAAAACTTTCAAATTGACCATTTTGGTCTGTTTTGGTGGCATTTAAAATGACATTATTACATTGTATAGTGTTAGGTAGGAGATGCTGGGCTATATTTCATCATTATGGTTGCATGTTGTGTGTGCTTTACTGAAAATGCTGTCTATTTTATCTGTCTTCTTAGGTCATTTATAAAAGTCAATAAAAGTCATTTATCTGAGGAAATATATGTCTTATCCATCCACAGTTGCTGATATTATGCCCTGAGTACTGACACCTGCTCCACTTATTCAGTCAAATGCATACACAGACACACAAATTCACACAAGTATTCAAACAGCGAGACATGGAGCCTCCCTTGTTTGACACAAAGACACAGACACTGTCATCGCAGGGTAATCTAGATCCATTAAGATACATGGAGAAAGGCAAGAAAAGAAAAAAAAAGAGCACAGTGTCTTTATGGCTTCCCTGGTTGTTATGTTATGCTCAATAGACCATAAAGTAAGGGGGAAAAAAATAATAATAAAGAGTTAGGGTTGGAGATGTGCTGTAACTAACATCCACTTGAATGCACGATGAAATAATATTATGTCTCTTGATTCTGGTTCGACTTCAAAAAGAGAGGCTTGAGGAGGAAATGGAGATTGAAAGAGAAAGGCTAGACACAGCAGCAGAAAATGACTGCTTTATTCTTCCTTGTGCTTTCTTCTGAATGCTTCAAGTTTCCAGCGAGTGAGTCACAAACAGAAACTGCCAGTTTGCGTCTGTATTAAAGTCCGAGTGCAGTGAAGCGTCTGATTCTACTTAATAGGATATTCTGTATACAAACCATCTTTTTTGAGGGCATGGCTTAAAAATAGGGCACAGATTGACATGGATTGAATGCCAATCTATAGATAATGACATCAGTATTTCAGGTTGAAAACGGGAGCCATCTATCAAAGTCAGAGTTGAGGAGCATGCCTCTTCACTCTTCAGTATATGTCTTTGACAGGAACAGCATGGTAATGCATAATGATTGCTCGAATGTGATTATCTTCCAGAGGGGGAAAAATGGCCATCTATTTTCAGTGTATGAGAGTGTTTGAGTGTTTGTAACAAAGTCAATCCAGACACTTGTAAAAACCCCTCCTGCTCTAAAAAGGGTTATTAATGCTTCACACAAGCAGATACACACACACACACACACACACACACACACACACACACACACACACACACACACACACACACACACACACACACACACACACACACACAATAAACTGAATGAAAGTTATTTTCTGTCATTTGATTTTTTTTATTTAGAGGATCATTTGAATCTATTATTTCATATTCATTCGTGCCGTTATTTTTATTGCTGTATTTGTTTCTTTTTCTTCCCTTCACATGTTATTCCATTATCCCTATTCATGCTTGAGCTGTTGTAATCCATTGAATAAACATACTAGTTGCGCAATAGTGTTTGTTAAGGACTGCAGTTTTTCCACCACCAGTTTTTCTTGACATTTTCACCCATTCAGACTTTTCATTCAGACCTTGCATGAAAACAAGTTATTGGAAATTCCATCACAAGGGAGCAATGCTAATACAGGGTATGAAGAGACTCCAGGATGGCTTCAGATCTGTTTAGTCAGGCGACATTTGAAGGCAGTCTGGGATTCTTGTCACAGTCTGAACACAAAAACACCCTGTGAAGGAATCAGGGACTGCCTAAGAAACTGACTTTATTTGCTTAAGGCGCCTACACGTCGCAAGATTTCTGGCCAACGCAGACGAAATTGGGCTGTTGTGAAAGAATCATAGAAATATCTGTCATCGCCAGTCCAAATCAGCTTTCTCCCATCGTACAATGAGAATGATGCTACAAACACACTGCTCTTGTAACCAGAGACTGCCTGATTGACTCTTCTGACCATACTTGAAATCCTACAAAGTTTAAATATAACTGGAAATGATGTATTAAGGTGACCCAGCACGATTTCTGCGAATTAAGCTCCTGCCGTTGATTAAAAATAATTAAAACAAAACAGTTAAAAATAACAACCTGTTTGGTGTCTGCAAGTAAAAAAGGAAATGCATGTTTTTTTTTTGCAGGAAGATCAGATCCAATCGGTTAAAGTGCACATGGATAGACATTTTAATGCCAGGTGTGAACACAGGCAGAAAGTGCTGCCCACCTGTAATTGACTTTCTCTGGGTGTGTATTGATGCAAAGTCTTGACAGTTTTGAAATAGGAGGAAATATGTTGAGAATTTGACACTATAAGCAAGTAGATAGATAGATAGATAGATAGATAGATAGATAGATAGATAGATAGATAGATAGATAGATAGATAGATAGATAGATAGATAGATAGATAGATAGATAGATAGATAGATAGATAGATAGATAGATAGATAGATAGATAGATAGATAGATAGATAGATAGATAGATAGATAGATAGATAGATAGATAGATAGATAGATAGATAGATAGATAGATAATGTGACACTTCAATGATGCTACGTTAATATAAGTATTTAATCCCTGCCACTTGTTTTCTGGCAGGTTTTGCTTCCATCTGGGTAGCAGCACCAGAGCCCAAGCACATGTGTTTCTGTTACCCTAAAATAAAGTTAATTAAAGTCAAACTATTTTAAAGTCAAAGTTGGGCAGCATATGTGCATGTCTCACTCGCACACAGCCTCTGTGCACAGTTTCTGCACTTGAACTGGCAATATTACTACAATGCTACCATATGCAATAACTATATGCTCAGTTCAGTTAAAGCCGAGGTACTGTGTCATTGATTCCAGTGATTTCAGAGGTGACAAAGTCAGTATGAGGAGGAAACTCACACAGTGGTGTGAATTCCATGGATCATTGTGTAGAATTCTCCATAGTTTAGAAAGTGCAATCAAAGTTAGTTTCGCCATACCATGCTTTGTGCGTAGTGTGCATATTTTCTATTAATTCAAACAGGGTGTAAAATGGAATTTGAGTTTATTTAGAAATTGTCAGGATAATCGTCAAATGCATGATATGAAGTATAAATATGACAATCTCCCTGCCCTCGAATTGAAGCCTGAATATATTGTAATGTCATGCATGGGTGCAAGGTTTTGTATCAGGGAAAAGACCAAACGTGTGACTTACCTGTGAGAAGAAGTCAAACAGGGAGAACGAGGCACATGGAAAACACAGAGAAAGGAAGGCAATATTAGGAACATTACTAAGCAACACATGGCTTGTATTTCCCCATGCAGCCTCTCCAAAACCACGTGATGATCTTTATATGAAATAGACTTACTTCACAGAACTAAAAGACGACTGTAAACGCTAAATCACATTAGTCTCAACCACAGTAATTATGAAAATAGCAAACATGTCACCAGCGATTCGTGTCCTGTTTGGGTGCATTTGTGTGCATGTGTCAGGGGGCGTACAGTTTTTTAATGCCACTCATCAGCGACACAAAAAACCCTTGTTAAATTCAAGTTGGGTACAGACGTAGTCTCCCTGCGACCGCAGCCTCCCTCCTCCCCGTCGCTCCTCTCCCCACCCCTCCTGTTCTTACTGTGGTGTAAACACAGATTGTTAGGTTAGGGGTTAAAAGTGTTGTGCTTAGATTCTCTCAGCACTAATCTGATTTCTCCTCTCTTTGCGCGTCTATATTTATTTGGTTTTGTCAACACTCAGGTTTCCCTCTCTCCTTCTGTCCCTCTGTCTCTCTCTAACTCTCTCTCTCGCTCTCCTCTGCCAGTGTATTGATCGCTGCTAATGGATTGGCTCTGATTCCGGAGACGTCTAACATGCTTTCCTATCCTCTTATTTTCACCCGGGGAAATCAATGAGGAAAGGCCTGCAAATTTAGACAGGATCAGGTTTTAAGGAATTTACAGTGAGCCACAGCCCCTCGGAGTGTGAGGAGGGAGGGATGATGAGGCTGTGATCGAGCTGCCCACTCATTCACTATGCAGCCCAATAGGCCGTTTTGTAGTGTCGTTTGCAATTTCAACTGTAACTTTTCATCGACTGTATTGTGCAATACGTAGTTGTGACATAGAGCACTAAAAGTAAAATTTAGAAGGCGTTTGATCAAAGGAGACCATCATGCATTGCATCTTGGAGCTGGGAGCTATGGAGTCAATTTAGTGTGCTGATGCAGGTCAGTGTTAATGCTGACGTTAATAGTAAATTGTTGTGCTTTTCTTGACAATTAGAGAACAATTTGATTTGATTCATTCATTCATTTGACAGGGAGAGTGCACACTTTTTACAATTGCACCAGAGTTAGTAGTTCCTGGACATACAAAACAAACAACAAATCAATGTCTAGACAATGAAGTCTCCTGTTTTGATTTAAGAAACTGTTTGTAAAATAAAATACAGTGATGCTAATTTCCGTCTTTGGTCTTTCTCTCTCTCTCTCTCTCTCTCTCTCTCTCTCTCTCTCTCTCTCTCTCTCACACACACACACACACACACACACACACACACACACACACACACACACACACACACACACACACACACACACACACACACACACACACACACAGGTTTACACTGCTATCCTAGGATATTGAACTGACTTCCATTCATTTTGTCCAGCCTATCCCAAACAGTAATCTTAACTGACCGGACCACAAAAATTACATTCAGCCTCACCTTGTCTGAGCGGATTCAGTCCCAGATTCAAGTCCCAACAAGGTCAGTGATTATAAACGTCCCAATGAGGTAACGAAAGCACGAACGCACACACCCCCAAACCCAATCTTTCTTGTTATCTCCATGTTTTCCTTCCGTTCTTGCTGTCATTCAACAAGATGGCCAGCATTCGAGCTATCTAGTTTTACTCTCTTGACCTTCAGTCACTGTGTGGCGAAATCTGCTGATGTGACTGCACAAATAAACACATACACACATACGCTCACTCGAAACCACACACACACACAAACACAAATAGGGATGAACATGGACAGAGACAGTGGTCCCCACTGCTGCTCAAACATCGGATGGAGCTGTGTTAAATCTGAGAAGGCAATCAATGACCAGTGAGGAGTGTGACTTTGTGTGTGTAAGTGTGTGTTGTGTGTGACAAGCAGGGGGCAGAGGGGCCCAGCAGGTTTGAAACTCTATCCCGAGGCCAGATCATTTATAAATGGGACAATATTGATGACTTTGGCGTGTGCATGTGTGTGTGTGTGTGTGTGTGTGTGTGTGGGAAAGGAAGAGATTGCTTCTGAGTGTGAGTGTAGGTGGGAAGATATCAATGTGCTCCCAGGCTCTTCACACAGTAGAGCAAATTGGAGAAGTTGTCAGGAGTCACAACATGAGGGGCCAGCCAGGGGACAAAGAGGGCTGCAGGCAGGAAGGCGCTGACCTGATATCTGAGGGTGATGAAGGTCTGAGGCACGGCGGGACAGGTATGGACGGAAATTGATCGTTGTAACTCAGGTTCTACCAACTTCTGGTAGGTATAAGTAACACTTAACATACATAAACCTAATTTAAAAGAGCAAAATAATAAGTGTCAAAAACTCTCCTGCTCCTTTCAGGCCAACTTCAACTTGATTTGGAACATTTTAAGAACTAGATAGCTTTTCAATAATTACATCATTTGAGTCTCTCTTTAGTGACCTTCTGTAGCATTTTAAGTGCGCAACTGAAACAACCCTTAGGAACTTAGTTGAGGCAGTGTGTAAATGTTTGCATTCATCCCCTTTGCGTGGTTCATTCCGATCACTTCATCTTTTTCTTTCAAGGATATAAGAGGTACTTGTCTCAGATACTTTCAGATGTCTCACCTGTCAAGCTCACTGCCGGTCTCACAAATATTCTACCTCCTCTCTGGTTTCAAACATGGCAGTCAGAATGTTTTATTCAGACTAGTTTGTAGCTCATTGTATTCTCAAATTTGAATTCCCTGTAAATCCCTTAAATTAATTTGAGGGTCACAAGGTTTTGGTTGGTCACAACTATCCCATACCAGCCCCTGAGACAACAGGTTCTTGCAGAGTTTTGGGGCCAGAATAGCATCAGTCTTCCTGGCTCAAAACTAGTTCTTCATTGCAGCTGGCTGTCAAACAGCAAAGGATGGGTCATGAGTTAGGCAGCACTTCTGCATCAGCACTGGGACTGCTCTGGAGGTAAAGGCCCATCAGTGATCCACGTGTAATGGTCAGTATAAGCGATTTGTCATTAATGTGATCTGTCCCTCTCCGTCTTTCCAGACAATTCAGATCATTGTATCCGAAAATATTTAATAATAATAATTAGATTGGCAGGTGTACATTTTAAGCACTTGCATGCAACACACACACACACACACACACACACTTTACAGATATAATTTAAAGAAAGCATTGATGGATGAACATTCTTGTAGAGGATGTGGAGGCCTGATAAATGGAAATGATGGAGGATGAAAGGGGATGAAAAACCCCTCCCTCTTCAACCCCAACCAACAACCCCCCACCCCCGACCCCTAACCACCCGATCATTCCCTTTAACCTTCCCCCCAAAACACTTTCACTCTCCCACACACACAGCAACAGAGCGGCTGCTGCATTGTCCTCTTACACAAACATTCCCACAGAAAGGGGACAGAAAGCCATTTACCCCCTTTTCCTTGCTAACCTCTTACCCCTCCTTATTGGGGGTTGTAATGGGGGAGGAAAGGGTATCCTGCCTCACTCTATCCCTCCTTACCTCCTGCCCGTTTTTCCTCCCCCCAGTTTCACACAAACACACACATATGAACATCCACACACATGCAAATTGAACCCACGCGGTCTACAGCTGTACACGAGGTGACAAATTGGGATCTTTGTCTGCTTAAAGGGAGGTGGAGGAACCCTTACTTTGCACACACACTAATGCACAGACACATAGAGCCATCTACTTCTATTGTAGGCAAGTTCCATGGCGCACCAGACAATGGACATTGCCCCTGATGTTTAAGAGGAGAAATATGGTGCTGCCTTTGTGGGAGGTAGAGAGCTTCAGTTCATTGAGGGAGTGATATAGAGACAGACAGATTAAGAGGGAGAAAGACAGAGAGTACATAAGACAGAGAAAAAGAAAGAAGAAGGAAGAAAGAATGGAAAGATGCACCAGCTATTCATGTGGAAGGGCTGGAAATTAAAGATTAGGAATCCAAAGACTAAAACACAAAGAGTTGTGTGAAGGAAACGTGGTCATATAATGAAGGAAATAGTTTAAAATGAAACGCAATGATAATTTCCTTTAATTAAACATCTTTTTTAACTTATATCCTGCATGTTAAACTGCTGTTATCCCCGGGTTCAAATGACATAAATGTGGGAAAGGGGTTAAGACGGGGATTTAAACTTCACTCACTTTTTTTCTTCGTTGTTTTTTTTTTTTTTCAGCATTTGTGGCAGGTTTGGTTACAAATAAGTCTCAACAAGTTTCATAAAGATGCTTAAAATAGACCCAGTGTCTCACCGCAATGAGGGATTCACTGGTATCTTTTCAGAATAAAATTCAGAGAAACATGTTTAAGAGACTACGAATAGCGTTGATATTATTGGACTTTCACAGGTTTTGCGACTCTTCTCTTGTTCACTTGACTATTCCAACTACTATTTTCACATTAATTCATGCCTCCATGTCCATGAAAGCGATTGTTGTCTTTGTGCAATGACCGGAAGCACGAAGGGAAACGTGAACCTACAGTGTGACTATACATCACTCTTTTGGGCCAATACATAGTTTCAGAAGCCGTCAGAAAAATACAATTTATTAATTGTGTTAGTTCTGTCTTTTGTACACCACTTATTGCCAGTAGCAATATTTCTTTTTGTTCAGTCTCACAATGAAGATTCTCACAGCCAAAGTCAGGCATCCAGAGGCTGACACGGGGCTACTGGTAGTGTCCAAACCCCCTTTTACCCCACATACATGTACGCAGCAGAGGTGGGCTGACCCTCGGGGTGAAAAAGCTAAGCGTTTGACAGACTCCACCTCTTAAGTTGTTAACTTGCTAATTAGACCTCTCGGTCACTTCATGGGCCTGGACAATAGACTGCTAGCTGGGCGATGATCAGGCTGCGATGCACACACACACACACCCACACCCACCCACACACACACACACACTCACACACACTAACGCTAAAAGCTAACAACCCCCATGCACACTCTACTGATTTGACCACCTGCCCCCTCTTGCTCTCCAAAGGACAGTGTGTGTTTGACTTTGTGCGAGTGTGTTTCTGTGTGCATGCATGGGTGTCTGTGGCGTGATTTGGGGTCTGTGCGTGGGTCTCGTTGCCACGGGAACAGGAGGAAAGAGGTAGGTCTGATATATAGGGTGAAGGATGTTGCCCCCCCCTTTACTCCTATGTCTTTTGCTCGGTGTCTCCTTTATACATACACAACTAAAGCCACCAAAAAAGAAGTAGGGGCAGATATAATAGATGTGTGTGTCTGTGTATGTGTGTGCGTGTGCATGTGTGTGTGCTTGCATAGTGTTTGCCCAGAGGTCTCGAGATCGGGGCTAAATGGGGTTAAACATCTATCCATGTTAGAACTCAGAGAACAGGACTCTGTCATTAGCCCGCAGCTTAGAGAGCTATTACTGACACAGCTGCTGCTGCTCACTAGGTAAACACACACACACACACACACACACAAATACAATCTTTGATATAACAAGCTGTCCACAGTGGATTGTGTGTACTGTCTGTTTGTGGAACAAGGTTGCCAGATATCACAGGCGAAAGCTGTGAACATCCAACTGGCATCCAGTCACTGGTTTTGTTCATGTGTCCATTGGTATGCATGTGTGTGTGTGAGTGTGTGTGTGTGTGTGTGTGTGTGTGTGTCTCTGAATAAGTACATGTATAGAAAACAACGGCATAAATCAATCATGACAATAAATAACTAATTTGCTGTATTTTGTGATGCCTAATTCAATTAGTTAATTGGCTGAAAAATAATCAACAATTTTGAGTTAGCAAAATTAAAACTTTTGGTTGCAGCTTAATGCACAGTTTTGTGCAAACGTCTAAGACACCACCTGTCTGTTGTTTTATCAACGCTTTAATGTTCAATCAATCAATTAATCAATCAACCAATCCTTATTTATTATTCTGTCTATTGAGATTCAGAAATAAGTGATGGCATTAGAGGTCAACTAATTATTCGTATTTCTAACAATCACCTTAGACAACAGAGAAACATATACTGGTCAACCTCTAACTAACTTGGTTACAAAATAAAACCATACAATGTTCAGAACAAAGTGATTTTATTAGGAAAAGTGAGTATTTAGTGTGATCTCTTCACAGGTTTGCAGTGATATTATTAGAATTCCCTTCTTTTTAGTTTTAAGAGCATTAGGTTCCTTTAGTTTCTGTTTATATCCTAAAAATACTGGATAATAAATATGGAGATCATTAAAACATTGATAAACAACAACAAACTAGGGGTGTCTAAGACATTTGCAAGGCACCAAGTCTAAAATAATATGTATGGATTTGAACTTACGTTTTAACTGACTGAATAAAGCATAATTCATTATGCCGGACATTGTGAAAACCATGTTGTCATATGAATGATTTGATTTAAAAATATGTGTATTAGGTTGTAGACAAACAGAGATCATATTGTCAATCACTATACGTTTCGTATATGTCTTGCTGGTTTCTGGGTTCTGAAATTATTCAGCTTAGTACTGAAAATTCCAAATAGTTTTATCCAGTCACAGTGATGAAGTTTGAAACTAAAAAATAAAACAAAACAAAAAAAACGTGCACCAACTGCGCAGCCATGCACCTTCATCTCCCTGTCTGGGAGAACCTACAAACATTTACTGGAAATAACTCGATCAAAAACAAGCTGCCCTGTGGAGTCACCCTCTCATGAGATGTTTGTAGCTCCCTTTGGCCTCGTAGCATCTGGGAGCACCGTGGGGACTCTGTGTGTTAAATAAATGACTGGGGAGTTTAGCCCATGTGCTAACCATGTTAGAATAACATGAGCAGCGCTGGGCCTGCCGGGCTGCGCTCAAGCCTAACGCAGGGCTCTTCCGCTGGGTCACCTCCCCCGGGCGAAGCCCAGGCTCCGCCCGGGGCCTTGTATATTTTTCCCTGGCTGCCTCTTTATTTTCCCTCAGCTGAAGCCTTTCAGATCAAAGAATGTTTTAACCTTCTGTCCCCTCATTCCTTCAACCAAACTTACACTCCCCTCAGTTTTTTAAGCCAACGAGGTTGAGAGAGGAGGACTGGATTCCGGGAAAGGTGCGAGGAATACGAATGCTCATCTGAAAAAACTGGCCCTGCCTCGGCGAGCTTTGAGTTTATTACTGCAGGGGGGAGAAGGAAAAACATGGAAAGTGAGTGAGAAGACAGGAGAATGGAGAGAATCAAAACAGGCCAGGCTATCCGGTTAGTTGTGATGCAATGAGAACAGAGACAGATAATAATGCAAAGTCTGCATTCTTTGTGCATTTACGTGGAGCAACATCTAAAACTGCAGAATAATTTGGACAGAAATAGCCAAAATTAAAATAATAAAAAGTCTGTGTTACACAAAATGCGCATCTGTTCATACACAGGACAAAGTGCCATGTGTGCCCTTATTGTACCCTGCACCTTTTGCTGCAGACCAGAGCCATTTTCAGCTCACGGAGCCCTCCATCAGTGCTTCAAACCCACCCATGGTCCTGCTCGTTGTGTGTGCATGTGTGTGGCTGCCAAACTAACGAGGCACTTGGTATTGTTACAGGGGCACACTCCAACCGCACCATGAGCCAGCCATTACACCAATAAGCCTGCATCATTTCCAAAGAATCCAATTAAATTTTGGTCTTAGAGCGCTGCACTCTGGAAACAGATTTTCTTCATTGAGAATCTGCAAACAAAAACATTAAACACACACAGACACACACATTGTTTTAGGCTGGGTAAAGCTATCTTTCTCTCTGTTTCCCTCATTTACTTGGTTCTGTAGGTATGTTAATTTTGAGAAGAGACGCTGGCCACGGGCGCGAGATCTTTGTTTTTGTCATGAAGAACCTGGATGACTCTTTCACTCGTTTTTCCGCTGCTGTCAATCACACTGCTACGGCTCTTTGATAATTCTTCAGTTTTTTTTTTAACCTTCTTCCTTCATCCAGCTTGTCTTTTTCTCTCTTTCTCTCTCTCTCCCCTCTCCCTACTTTCTTCCCTACCAATTCTGGTTGGCTGTGTAAGCCGCTGAAGAGAAAGTGTGTGTGCACGTGCGCGTGTGTGTATGTATGTGGTGGTCTTGCTGGGTTGGATTTGAACAAGCTCATGCCTGTTCTGCCCCGGTGGCCTATGAAATGAGAAAGGCAGTCACTGTGCTGCAGACCTCCACTGATAAATCTACCAGGGTTACCCCTCTATGTGTGCATCTGCAAGGCCGTGTATGCATGTGTGTGTGTCAGGTTCACGTGTTTGCATTTGTGTAAGCGGGCATGCATGTAATGTGCGCGTATGTGCGAGTAGTGATCATCTGTGTTTGCATCTTCAGCTCCGTGACGCCAGAATAAAGATTTGGAAAGATTTGATTTCACACACCCCACAGCCAAATGTGTGTGTGTGTGTGTGTGTGTGTGTGTGTGTGTGTGTGTGTGTGTGTGTGTGTGTGTGTGTGTGTGTGCATACATGCATGCGTGCACCATGTGGTATAATCTCCAGTCACTGCCTTAAATGCATGACATTAAAACACCACTGAGTCGATTCTCGCTCAGACATTTTCTTTCTTCTTGTCGTTTCCCTCTTTTTTAACCACGCGCACATATTCGTCTCGGGAGAATTAGAGGTCATGTTACCAATCTATGAAGCACTCAAAGGCAGGGTAAAGAGAGGTAGACTGAGACACAGTCAGTCGGAGAGAGAGGGTTACACTGAGAGCACTCAAAGCCTGGGGTTACCTCGCTTATGACAGCGAGGTCAGATATTGAAGAGATAAAGTCAATACAACACACCATTTAGCAGCCATATTCATCTCAAGATGTCTTATTGTGAAGTGTCGAAAGAAAGAAGGAGTCTTGATTTCATAAAAACTGTATAGGCTAGAAGATTTTAGGCTTAATGTTTTATACATTAGATATCCTTCAGTCTTATATTCAACTTTTATATCGCTGTTTGAACTGTTACATGTAGCTTTTTAATGCATGTAGATTTTTATTTAAACATAACCTAAAATGAAAACATTCAGTGCAGTCATATTTCACACCATGAAGGGTTTTAAAGTGCATGTGTAGAAGTTTGTAGCAAGAACTAGGTTTTTGAAAAATATTCACTCTTTGCAGCAGAGGGTTTCTTATGTGTTGGGAACATATTAAAATAAGTTAAGTCACAAAAGGGAGAGAACACTAGCTGGCATGATTTAACAATATCTAATATGGATATACACTGGAGGTAAAATAATAACATTTTTGAAAATCTAAATCCATGCACATTTGCAACAGACCACGGGCTTATAAATATGATGGCGATAGGCATCCGGGAGAGCAGAAAGGATAAGTATTACCATCAGCAATCAGAAAAAAAAAATCATTTTAATGGAAGAGCACTAGTGTCTTGGTGAGTTACCGATGTTGGCTAATGACACTAAGTTGACGTTGTGTTACAGGGTTGTAAAGTTCGCCATCGCATATTAGTGTAAAACAAAAACAGAAGTACCCATTTAAGATTGGACAGAAATCAGGACTTCCTCTACAAATACCCATTAACTGGCTTTTAGTCTTATTAGTCACACTGTACGACAAAGTAACAACGTTTTACTGTGCCAGAGATGTAGCCGTGGGAGACGGACAGCAAAAATATGGAGATATGAGACAAACGGAGAGGAAAGCAGAGGAAATGTTAAATGAGAAAGGTAGACTTACAGTGCACAGTTCCCAACCCTTTCTAGTAGGATCACTTATTGGCCTGTCCGCGGGGTTCTTTTGCCGGTGTTGTGTCAGGCTTACGTTGTCTAAATGATGGATTGGGACACAATCTGCAGATGAATCTCACATGATTCTGTGGATGATCTGGACGCTATGCAATCAATCAGGTACACGACCCTGCTGCATAAAATGGGCCCCACACAGTCTAGTTTGCTGTTATGGAAGCACCAAGTTAAGTCTAAACTCTTCACCTGAATTAAATTCCTCCAGTTCTGTTTGGTCAGAACCTTTTCAAACACATTTTGGGATAATATTATGTGAGTTAAACGTTATTCTACATAATTTTATATGTATGCCATGCAAATGACACAACTTTACATTCTCTTATCAGAGCTCTTCACAGGCTGAGCTTGAATTAATAGTCTTCATGCCTTCTTTTTGTCTTTTCACCATCTTAACATGAACTAAAGTCCGAAAACTGTTCCAAAGGTAGGCATACGTATAGGAAGGACAATAAGCTCTTACATGCATTTGTTTCCATTTAGGGTCCTCATAAAAGTTCCAGAAGATCAAAAAAGGGAGGTATAGGACTTGCGTGTGTGTGCTAGAAAAAGATATAGTTACATTACTTTTCCACATTCAAATACCCATGGCATCAATGTCGACACAAAAAACAGTTACAAAGGTGCGTCATCTGCTATTCTCGGCTGTAAAGGAAGCGCAGGAATTTCTAAGCCGACCTTTCTACATCACTGCTAACCTCCTAGACAGATGTTCTTCTAAACAGATGTTCATCCACACACTCGCCCTCGGATTTCAAACTGTAGCACGTCTCCTGCAGAAAATCTCCTGCTGTGAAGAACATGTGTGAACAGTAACTGTGGAAAAAGTCTGCACCAAATTTTTTCCACATTCTTCTGTGGTGCTTTTGTTTTGAAAAGCAAACATGAACTCTAATGAAAAACTTTGACGTAGTTCCTTACATTCCTACGCAGCAATGTACACATGTATTGTATTTATGTGAAGTATTTCAAATCTAATGTTTTCTTTTCATTCATTTAGCTATTTTGCTTTTCATTTATCTTTCTGAAATTGTCTACATTTAAACAAGATTGCTTAAAAAGGTATTCAAACATACATTTCACAAATTTTCAAAGTTGGGAACTTTTTACGGGAATTGACTGAAATGTGTAATAACTGAATAAATGGGACTATATAGCAAAAAAATAGAAAATTAAAAAATTGTGTGTTAGCCTATAACAAAGACATTAAATGTATTTCAATAAAAAAATCATAATCCTGATTAAAACAATCTGATTTAATCTGATTTCAGTTCAGTTGCTCTCCTGTGGGTTCCTTCAGCACACGCACACATAATCTTTTATAATTCTGTATGAGAAAAAAAAGAAAAGTAACTTTTGATTGTATTACTAGAGTAAATATATTTCATCTGGAATGTTTCTGTAGAGTTTCCAGAAATGTACCAGTCATTTTTGCTACTTCTGCTTAATTCAGCCGTATTCATACACCTGATTTATTGGAGTATATTTAGTATGTTCAGTAGTCTGTTCTGTGAGGGATGTTGCAGGGAAGCATTTCACATCCTTTCAAGGCGTACCGTGCTGTATTTACAGTACCTGCTGTTGATATGAAGAAGCTATTAAAGTATGCCTTTTCTGATCTCTGCTGTTGCTCTTCTGCTGCTCGATAAGTTCTACAACCACCCCGACGCTCACCAAGGGGCTCGTTCAACAAAGCAAATATTGCCAGACAGAGGCACGCGCACGCACACTAAAAAACACACGCATCTGCACACACTCATAATTCATGTGCAAAGGCATAAATCTAATCTTTAGTGCATCCACGAACCTACAGACACAACTATGATGGAGGTTGTTAAGGTGTTTTATATAAGCAAGGGCCCGTTCCTTGGCTGCCATATTTTACGTCTTCAGTGTGCGAGTATGTGTGTGTGAATGTGTAAAAGAAAAAAGAAAAAAAAAAAAAACAGCCTGAGACATTATCTTCAAGCTGTGACAGCTGTAATTGTGGAGCACATTAAAATGGGTGCAGGGTGACACCTCTAACCACCTTCTATTAAGGAACACACACACTCAAACGGCACTCCTTCTCTCCTGATCATTCTCTCTGTCTGCCACACACATACGCAGATACACAGAGAGGTGGTTTCATTGTGGTCAAACAGGAAAATGAGCATCTCTGAGCCCGTCAAAGCTAAGTGCTTTGAGGAGGGCCAGTCTGGCTAATGTGCACATGTTGATGTCTTGATTATATGTGTCAAATATGTCCTCAACAGACAGGTTTGTCTGGTATGAAAAGAAGAAAAGAAATATTTTAAATAGAAAAATGAGTGAGAATCGAATGAAAGAAGCGGGCCGGCCTGTTTCTGCAAACTGTCGTCCGGTTGCATATTGTTGTATTGACCTTGTTACATGCTGCACACCTGACTGGTGTTGAATTTTTAAAGCTGTGCACTTTCCTCTGAGCTTGTCAGAGTTTCTTCATTTGAAGTTCAAGTGGTGCAAATAAAAAAACAAACTGTATGGATATGGTGTCTGATATGAGCAGTGGACTCAAATCTACATTTCATTACACGGTAAGAAACTATTCTTTTTTTGTGGAACGATGCTCATTTTGGTGCATTTTATTTGGTCAAAAATGTATGTTTTGATCGATCACCTCAATTTCTTTGATTGTTCTACTTTTATCCGTAAATACAGGCCTTACGCTCAGAAACATTTCCACACACACACACACACTCAGATGCCATCAATACAGCAGTAATCTGTGCGGCCGATAAGCCAGCTCACGGCTTTGGTTGTGAACAAAGGCGAGGTCAGCATGTCTGCTATAGATCGTCCCTTTCCTCTGTTCTCACTAAATCTCTTTACCTTTCAGGATCACACACACACACACACACACCTTTACACTGCAGGGATGCATGGACACAACCATGCACCGAAAGATTAAGCATGTGGACACCTGGTAGAAGAATTCAATTGGCGACCCCTCCCCACACCCACATGTGCTCTGGGTCTCTCAGCCTCTCAGAGTGTCACAAGACATGCCAAACCTTAATGCCTTCCAATCTTCTCCCCAACACACACTGTCGCCTTTCATTTAAAGACCCCCAGACAGTGAGGTCCAGCATCTCCCCTCCTCTGTCCCTCCCACTCTTAAAGCTCTCTCTTTCTGCTTTCACCCTCTCTGTCTCCTCGATCGGTTGTCTCTGTTAAACCATCTGCCTGTCTACATAAATTACTCAAATTGCATCTTTGGGAGTGTTTGGTCTCCTCATTGTTCACTATCTTTCATCAGTCCTTGATTTTCCTAAGCATCTTTTCCATCTTCAGGTTTTTCTGCCTCCTTCCTGTTAGTTGATTTCCTTGTTTCCTTGTCCTTTCCCTGTTATACTCCTCTCAGTTACTGAAATGAAATCTAATGCTCCCTATCAGCCTAGCCTGCGCCTGTAGTTTGACCATCCTTCCTCCCACCGTGTCTTCTCGTCTCTAACAGCTTTCTATCTATTTGTCTCTGTGTCAGTGTTTGGCACCTCACACCGCCACTTTAGCTCCACTCCCCTTTTCCCTGCCTGCCATGCTGGGTTTTCAATTGGCCAACAAGAGTAAACACTGGTTGCTGAGCATCAATCACACCACACACACCGCCAGAGAGTGAACGCGAGTGTCCAATTTCCCCGTTGCTCCCTTTATCACCAGTTTTATCCCGAACATGGTAACTGCTTTAGCAGTCTAAAGCGAGACGTTACCCCTGGTGACAGTTTGTATGTGTGATTACAGGGTGAACCGCTCTTAAAGGATTCCTATGAGACTATGTCTAAAAGCAGCGCGTAACATCTGGATGTGTGCAACTAAAAGGCACGTGGCAAACATGTAGGAAGTAATTATTATGTCAGAAGATGAAAAGTTGGACCTTGTGTAAATTGAGGCGCATTTGACTTTGTGCATGCTTCAAAAAGGCAATTAATGAGTTTTACAACGATCACAAGACATTGTGATGGCAGACAT
The DNA here is from genome assembly GCA_014839995.1 of Xenentodon cancila. Lineage (NCBI taxonomy): Eukaryota > Metazoa > Chordata > Actinopteri > Beloniformes > Belonidae > Xenentodon > Xenentodon cancila. Next base: position 20,399,348 of record CM026207.1, on the reverse strand, counting down.
TTAAAGCACCATACACTGTTTAAGACACTGACTCCGTCCTGCATGTTTTAGACGGCTCCTTGCATCAACACACCTGATTCTAATTAATGGTCGTCACCAGCATGTCATCAAGGTCTGTGCAAGTCCGTTAATGCCACAGTCATTTGTATCAGGGTGTGTTGAAGGAGGGAACCAGGGAAGATAGATGGCTGGCACTTGGTGTATGGGTGTAAGGAACACGCCATAAATCTAACCATATTATGAAACAAGTATTTTAAAATCAACTCATGTAAACACTGATTGTTGCTTTAAATGGAATAAGCACTCCCCCCTTAAGCAGAGTCAACATCAAGGAAAAAGGAAAACTAAAGCAAAGTACAGCCTCGATGGTTTGCAGCTCTTTTACTCATGCACACTCACAACAGTGCCGGACTGCAGTGCAACTTACAAAGCCTTATTAAAGCAGCGTCCTGGGCAGCAAACTGTAACATGATGATTTGCTGTTAGTGAGTTTAATCTTATCTACTCCTCACACTATCTCTACATCGCTCTCGCAGTCATCCACGAACACACACACACACATAAACACACACACACACACACACACACGCACAAATATACAACATAGGTGGACACATTCTGGCTACTGTAACAAGAAATCATTTCTTAATTATTCTTGCCTCCACAGTCCAATTCCATGCCCTTTCATCACACCGAATTTAACTTTTATCACCATATACACACATAAGTGTGTATTTGTGTGTGTGATGCCTTTGTGGTTTGTAGGAGATCGCTGTCCCTCCGGCGGTAAATCAGAGCTGTGTTAATTGGTAGGAACAACAGCAACATTTTGGCAGTATATAATGTTTTATGTTTGCTTCTTTATTACCGTCTTCAGTGTTCATCGCCATATGCGTGTGAGTGTGTGTCTGGCTTGTTTGTGTATATGTACTGCATTATGATCATAATGAGACTCCGCAGACGAGAGGAGACTGGAAAAGCGCAGTGGAATAAGAGCATGATAAGCTCCTTAACAATGATCGCTCAGTGTGTGAGCGTTTTGCACTGTCAATGCGTGTGAAGAGCATCTGCACGTGTGTGCGCGCGTGTACTTGTGTGTGAGCGTGGATCTCTCCTGAGCCTCTCCACTCACAGGCAGAACACAATCAACACACCTCTCATTTGCAATCAGTAATTAGAATGCTAATTAGCCCCTGGGAGCTAGCGGGAATGAGTGTATTACAAGGGCTTGATTAGGAATGCTTTATTCCTAAGGGAGGGATTTACACCTGCACGCTACTGGTCCAAACTCCTGTCAGTTATGACCTCTCATCCACTTGGCTGTGGTTCTGACTGAAAACTGTCAAAGCCTGTACTGATACAGAATACTGATGAAATACAGTTAAAGGAACAACCAAATCTGTCCTTTCAGATTGAAATACCCCAGTTAATACTTCCCAAAGTGAGATGCAGGCAACTTTAATTTTAAACAGATAAAAACTAAGAAGTAGTCTTTGAAAGTGCAGGTGAACGTGAAAGGCATTTGCTTGTCACCTCATAGCTCAGAGGCCTGTAGTAAACATCAAGTGCTACAATCCTTTGTGTGTTGCACTGATGATGCCTCTCTATTTTATGCACTACAAAACAATCACAACAAAGTGAACGGTCTCTACTTGAACGTATCTCCTGAGGACCCTGATTAACAGATCTCAGACCAGCCTAATTGAACCACACTAACAGAAGAACTAGAGTAGTGTTCGCTGATCCAGTCTGCTGCGATGTGAAATCCAAAGCATGCTGTAGAGACGATGACTAACCTAACAACCTAATCAAGATCGTGGGGATCTTCTGCAAACGGTGTAGGAAGGGAAAAGAGTTGGTCCTTCTATGAAACGTGTGGAAGAGAAGCATCTGAAAAATCTGCCTCTGGTAAAAATTTTTACAAAACTACCAGGTGGTAAACGCGGCCGGTATTTGGTTTTTTTTCTTCTATCAACTCCCGTTCACGATGTCTTGGCACGTGAGCATCCTCTTACCTAAACCTAAATCCACTTACCTAAAGTGGATTTCCACTTACCTGGTGGTTTAGGTAAGTGGCGTCCTCTCAACTAAATCATCAATCCTAACTGCGGTTTAATGTGTAACTCTCTAAGAATGTGCTTGCTCTTCGTCGTTGAAGTAAATTGCCTAAGTTCTGCAAATTCTGTTATGAGGGGATTATACATTTCTGTGATGAAGCCAGATCAGATAAACAGCTTCTTATGCACTTAGAGTACATAGATGGCAAATAAGAGACTAATGCTTTAAAGTAGGCCTGTCTATAAGATTTTGTTGTTCCGGGTTAGGGTTATTTATTGCCTTGCTTTATTTATTTATTTATTTATTTATTTATTTATTTATTTATTTATTTATTTATTTATTTATTTATTTATTTATTTATTTATTTATTTATTTATTTATTTATTTATTTATTTATTTATTTAAGTCTTGGTGAAAGTGCTTTGACATGATTTTGTTAAAATATGACAGAGATGCTGCATAAATTGTCCTGTTCAACCATGTCTTCACAGCTCTGTTCATAGCAACCGGTTTCTAGGGCTGAGTCAGCCAGTTCAGTTCACTCCTCCCCTTATTTAGGAGATGTGCCTCATGTAACTAGTGCTAAAGCTTTATATTGTCTTCACAGGTGTGGGTGGAGTCATATATTTATACTTTAATCTGAGTCTCTGACAATGCAAACCTGCAAGTCTGAACTGCTCACCAAATGAGACGTTTTTTAATCTCGTTCAAGAGTTGGCAGTGACTTTAATATTCCAGATAAATGCTTTCAAGCACAGAAAAAGATATACTTTCTTTTTTATATTTTGCCCACTTTAGCACATTTTAAGCATTTTTTTTAGCAAAGATTTAAAACATATATCATTGCATAGCTTTGACTTTGCTTTATTCAAACGCCTAACGCCGCTCACAGCTTCCTCATCCTCTAACCAGAGAATCAATCACATCGTTGTCCGTGGTGCTTAGACTATGTGGCCGTTCTGCTTACCAATAACTGCTCAGGCTCTTTCTCTTGTCTCATTTAACATAAGAGTGAGTTGATAACAGCCAGCAGGTCATTACACCAGCTCTGGGCCACATCTCTTGCTTCTCCCAATAGTTTAATCTGAGCAGAAGGGAGACAAATAGTGATGAAGTAGGCCAATGCAACTTCTTAATCTTGGGTCTGGAAGTAAATGAGCTGAAGCCCTTTTCAGACCACGCACTGCATCCATTAGTCTGGTGGTAAGTTCATGTCTCATGTTTTGACGTGAACATGTTGGACAGAAGGCAGTGGACCAAAATTTTGTGGTATAGGATAAAATTTGTTAATTTCCTTGGCCCATTGTTGAGCCTTTCAACTTTATGTTCACATAGAAGCTATGAAAAGATCTACACCCTCTACCTCTACATAGGCAAATCTGAAAAAAAAAAGAAAAAGAAAGACAAGATTCGTTCTTTTGGAGGCATAGAAGCAAATATATCCGAGCAAAGTGGGGTGGTGAATTGGAAATGCATATGAGCAAACAACAAACTCTGACACTTCTCACTATCTCAAGTGCTTTCTTATATCAGTGTTTTGCCATTCTGCTTCCTATCAAAGCTCGTTGATATTCTGCTCTCTTTGTGTACTGTGGGCTCCAGTGACCGTCACCACGTGCTCTCTCCGTCTCTCTCTCTCTCACACACACACACACACACACACACACACACACACACACACACACACACACACACACACACACACACACACACACACACACACACACACACACACACACACACACACACACACGTGCTGACAGTGTGAAGCATGACTATCATATCAGGTCTAATTTTCTCCTCCATTCAGCCAGCAACTTTAGACACTGTTAAGGACACGCGCGCACATGCAGAAAGCATACAACCTCACAGCTGCACGCACACATGTATGACGCCACACACATATCGAAAATGTGTTACCCTCTTTCTCTTGCTCTTTTGATCTAAGTTTGGTGACATTGTGGGGTGAGCAGGCAGAGTGCTGGGTAATGAAGAACGGGGTTACAGCCTTAAATGTGTGAGAGCATGTGTGCTTGTGTGTGTGCTCGGTGCTTCTTTGTACCTTCAGGCTGTACTAACTGCATCGTGAACCCACCCTAAATTACAAGCTGCTAATACCACACACACACACACACACACACGCACACACATACTTACCCAGATACATTGCTGGCCTATTTATTATTAGCATCGGGACTCTTCAATATTTCAGGAGACCCCTCTAATCCCATTACTGTGAATCTCAAAAGTCTGTGTGCTTAGGTTTATGTGTGTGTGTGTGTGCATGTGTGTGTGTGTGTGTGTGTGTGTGTGTGTGTGTGTGTGTGTGTGTGTGTGTGTGTGTGTGTGTGTGTCCTCATATTAGCAAGCTGTGCCGACTGTACTGGGGAGCACAGGAGAGGTCTGCTTGAAAGAGTAAGAAAGGAAATCAATCTTGGCAGAGGTAAAGAGAAAATGAGAGGATAAAGACAGATGTGATAAAAGCCTGCAGGCAGGAAAGAGGGAAGGAGGGAGGGTAAAGAGAGAGAGGAAAAAGGAGAGAGAAAGAAAGAATAAACAAAAGAGATAGATTGGGGTCTTTACGATGGGCATCTTTAGAGGATAAGAGAGGGTGGGAACCCTTTCTGAATGGTACAAACTGTGTGTGTGGATGTTTGTGTGCTTGCATCCTTGTGAGAGCACGCTCAGTAAGGCCACAGATGGGGAATAGCTGTGGAGCCATCCTAGCAACCAAACAACAGTCCGTCCAAGTTTGCATAAAACCCCCAGGAATGTGCATTTTCATTTCCGCTAAGTTTTCAAATTTGACTCAGTGAGAAAAGTTAAAATGCTTTTTCTGTTTGACTATTAAATGTGTGCTTTACCAATAATAAACGTTTGCTACTTGAAAAGAAAAAAAAAAGTTTAAGTGCCACCACATGCAGACAAAAAGAAAGAAGGAAACTATCTGTCCGGTGTAAATGCAGAGAGAATGTGTTTTTTTTGTTTTTTTTTACACTACCAGCCACCTCTGCCCACCATTTCCAACCTGCCGTTGCATATTTAATATGCTGCCAACCCTGCATATAGACCCCTCATTACCAAAAGAGGGACACATACACATGCACACACATGCAAACACACATGCACCTTGTTTCACATTTAGGTCGTAAGAGGAAATGTCACCTTGGTCCCAGCAGACGACAAGCGATCAGTAAAAAACCTCTGACACGACTACCGCGGCGGTGAGGAATTACAGCTGCTGCGTGCAGCTCGGAGTGCAGGTTTGTGCAGGTTTGAGACAAAGAAGGAGAAAAAGAGTGAAAGAAAAAAAAAACACTCGGCGTGAAAGTTAAAGAAAGTGTTTAATCGTCAAATCTCTGATTTTTGTGATCCAGTAACTCGTGTTAAAGACGTGAACTCAACAAGTAAATGAAATTTGAGTGTGGTTTTCAACTAGAAGCTGCTATGACGTGTGTGAAAGCAGCCGTTCAGCAGGGCTCTGCTGATCGGTCTGGGACTGTTTTAACAGCCAGCCACACAAGTTGAGGCCATTTTTTATTGGGACTTCTGATAAATCTGAACCCTCTTCAACCCTAAAAAACACACCTCTCCTCTTTTCCCACTTGCCCCATCTTTTCCATAACTTCACTCCGCAAATGAATGAATCACCAGGTTCATTACTGTTGCTGTGCTGAATGTACAAGAGGATGTTTGTATCTGTGAATGAGAAAATCCTGACTTAAGTAAAGAGATGAAGCAGGCAGAGACAGACAACCAGAGGAAAAGTAGAGAAAAGAAAAAAAAAGGAGAAAAGAAACAAAAAAATGATGTAAAACTCAACAGGACATCGGGAGAGATGATTATCATGAAACCAGGTAATTTCACTTTAATGGATTTCTCAGTACCAAGAAAATTCAGACTAACATTTAGGATTTTATTGCCACATTTATTGTCCAGCCCTTGATAAAATTTATTTCGTCTAAGAAATTCCTGAGATCTCTGATCTTAAAAACGTTAGAAAACAGGTCTGGATGGATGAATATTGGCGAACTTACATGAGTGTTTAAATCATTGACAATTTGTCAAATAATTATATATATATTTTTTTTAGCTCAGTTCCTACCCTGCCTAAGGCTAGATGGAATAATAAAGTCTATACATAGCACTAAAATAAGTGTCAGTGCTTTAAAACATAAAACAAGACAAATACGTGGCAGGGACGAAACACTTCATCAGCCGTGATATGAAGTGACTGAGCCGACTCGTAACGGTGCTGTGTGAAAAACAGGACGACACATGTGCCGGCTAAACAGACAAGCCCACCGCGGCCTAACTGCTCCTCGTAGACCAATAAAATACAAATGCTAGATGTAGCTTTATAAAGTAAAAGAAAGAAAAGACAAACAAAGCCACTCTTCAGGAGCGTGATTACAGGATGCAAGACGGAATGAGGGGAGCAGGAGGAAAAAAGTGATTCTCATTAGCAGGTAATGGGAGGTGGGAGAGTGTGCTGCACGGGGTAACGTGCGCTGATGGGAATGGCCCAGTGTGCCCACTACGCCGCTTCTTTTCCATGTGGAGGGCGAAGCCTTGTTGTGGTTTAAGCAGCGGAGGCCACCTCAAGCTAACAGCTCCTGGTAGACCTATAAATTTACCTTCATAAACAGGAGAGACTGGGGAGACAGGAGGAGGAAGGAGGTAAAGCTGCGTAAAGACAGAGGAGGGAGCGATGATGGGAGGGGTGAAAATAGGTGAGGACAAAGGAAAGGAGGGAAGGAATGTGGGAATGATGGGCGAGAGATGAAGGAAAGGAGGGGAATTTCACAGAGGAGCCAATAAAAAGAAAAATATTCCCAGCCCTGTTGTCTCCTCTTATCTAGTTGTTTTCACCATCTTTCTTTCCTTCTGTGTTTTTTTTTGTTTCCACATCATTCTGTCTCCACTTAATGTCTATTCACCTCTTTTATTTATTTGCTTTTTAAATAAACATTCTTTCCTCTTCCCTTACAATCTTGCCTGTGCCTTCTCTTGTGTGTATTTCTTTCCCTCCCCTCTTTTTCTCCGTCCTTTTCCGTCATCTTTTTTCTTATTTCTGTCATCTTCCAGCAGCCTCTTGCTTCTTCTGTATCCTTTAGTCTCCTACATCTACCCTTTTCCTTCCCTCCCATCATGTCTCATCTTTTACTCCCCACTCCTTTCTCCTCAATCCCTATTTCTTCTCGTCACAATCATTTAAATCTTTCATCTTATCTTGCTTTCCGGTAGATCCTTCTGAACTTTTGAAATGTCTTGAGGTGAAAATGTTTGTGACTCGGCTGGTTTGATCATTAGCAGCGGCTCTACGACTCATTGGAGTGACAGGCCTCAAAGGGGTAACGCAGGACAACCCAGCGAAACCCCACTCGAGAGGCTTCTTCTCCTTCTTCTTCTTCATCTTCTTAGCCAATCACTTCCCCAGATGGGTCATCCAGGAAGTAGGAAGTTGGGGTCGACCAATGAAAAAGCGAGCCTGGCCTCTCCTGCTGACCCGTGACACCTTCCTCCCCAGAAAAAACAGACCAAAGCTGTTCGTGTGTGTCTGCATCCGTATGTGTGTGTGTGGGGGATGAGAACAGACGGGAGTCCAGCCACCCATCCCCAGTCAGACAAAAAGGAACCCTTACAATTATTGTTTGGCACATGGACACGCACACACACACACACACACACACACACACACCACGCACACCCACACACACACACAAACACACGAATGCACACACACCCACACACACACACACACCAAAGCACTGTCTGCATATTTTAGTGGCCAAATGCACATTTAAGTTTCACCGTTTTCAGCTTTATGGCCGTGAAAGGAACAACAGAGACCGTCTAACAGATACAAGGGAAACCAGAAGTGATGCTGAGTGTCATTTTCAAATAAACTTGGACTGAAGAAACTAAAAGTCCAAGTGAGGCTGATAGGAAATAGTCAGGCAGCAGGGTGTCCTTCTACAAATTGTTCTCTCTTCATCTTGTCTACTTCCCTCCTCCTTTAATAGTAAAAAAATAAAATAAATTCTTCAATCCAACCTTTTTGGCTTTATGTTAGACTTTCCACACAGTGTGCACATAATTTTTTTTTTTTGTTTTTTTTTTTTGCATGTCTTTTGAAAGCAGCTATAAACCTCACAGGGAAGTGAGCCAACTATGATAGTTATCCACTATTAGTTTTACTGTTAAGACCATCAGACTCTTCCTCTCTCTCTCTCTCTCTGTCTGTCTGTCTGTCTGTCTTTATACATCTCTCCTACACACACAAACACAAAACCATCATTTCTTTGGTTTTTCTCTAACAGTATTTATCCCACACCTACACCACTCACATCAGTTCCTTCTCTACTTATTCGTCATTCCTTGCTTTTTCAAAACTAACTATACAACCATTTTGGAGCTAAACTTTAGACGTTTTGAGTCAAAACTTTGAGCCCAAAATAGGACATGAAACTAAGCTTTTGACATTGTTAGTCTTGGATATTGGCTCAAAAAAGTCTCCTGATTCGTCCTATTGGAGAAGACATTTGACTGATGTCATTTCAGATTAACAACACCAAAAATGTAGCCAGAAAACCAGTTATATGCAATCTGAGACATAACATCCTCTTAAACTGACTAAAACAGGCTTTTGAACCCGTATCCATCTGTGCTCTGAATGATTTGTCAGCCCTGGGGAGTCTTTACCGCATCTATCCCCTTTTTCTCCCTGGCTTTTTTCTTCCTCCTTGCATCATTGCTCATTCCTTCTTTTACTTCGTCCCCTCGTCTCTCCTTTGGACCCAGAATGCTTTGAGTTTCTTCCCCGCTGACTTTGAACGGAGATCAGAGGTAGCGTTTGGCTCACACACGCCGTGCCGCTGCTCGTTCAGGTGCAGGAGATTGTCTGCTGTTTTGCTTGTGAGTGCCCTGTATTACTACATCTACATCTCGCAGTTTTCCGATTTCCAAATCTGTTGACCCAATGTTCACTTACGTGTTCCCGCAAGTGAGACCCACACACACACACACACACACACACACACACACACACACACACACACACACACACACACACACACACACACACACACACACACACACACACACACACACACACACGACTCATATATTCTTTTTAGGTCTGCCTGATAAGATCATCTTAGCATGCAGGCAGGAGAAGAAATAAATGCAGAAAGAAGAAAAAATAAGTTTAATTATGATTTGACTCATATTGTCAAAAATGAGTTTTTTAGAGACACATATTTGTCATATGTTTGGTTGTGCATGCATTCATGCACACGTTCATTTTTTCCTTTGTCTTACAGCAATGACATCAACACTGGACGTCTTTTAAAGCGAAAAATACTCCAGGCGGCTGGGTAATTGAAGGTTTAATTTCCATGTTGAAAAAGCCCAAATAAAACCAGTAAAAGGCAAAAGGCGACATTGTTGTATGCATGTGAGGCCTGAGCAACATTATAAAGAGGGTAAAAAGAAGAAGGGGGCCAAGCTTAACTGCTACCTTTTACACCTGTCGGGAGTCTAGTCAGCTGTGTTTATACAATATTTATATCTGACAGACCCACCAACACACACACACAAAGAGAAAACAGGCAATGGTTGCAAACAAACGGTTCAACAACCGAGCTGCAATTTTGTGTACATTTCTTCTTAAAAAAACACTCTCACTCACACACACACACACACTCACACACAGTCTGGGTTGTGTGTTGTGCAGCTATCATATAGTTGCTGTCAAAGCCAGCGGCAATTATTACCATTAGGAGTCCCATCATGTCAGTGGCTGTCCCCATGCCACCACCCCCTGCATCTTTCTCCACCTCTCACTCAGAGACCAGACCCTATAATCTAACCTCACTTTGTTACCATCACACACATGTACACGCAGGCAAACAGATTGTAAATCGCTCTTTGAGCCACAGAAAAAAGGACATTTTCTCCTCGCTCAAATGAAGAGGCGGCCAACAGTGAGACAATGATGAGGAAAGTGAAAATTAGTTGCTTCTGCTTCTTTGTTTGTTTGTTTTTTTCTTTTTTTAAATTAATGTTACTTATAAGAAATAAGATCAATGACAAATTCAGTTCTGGACTCGGGCTCTTTTTGTTTTCTAGTCTTTTTCAAATTGTATTGTTTTCTCCTCCACATCCCGGAAGTGCCAATGTTGCAGGTACCGCGGCCGTGTTTCACCTTTGTACACTAAAGAGAAATGTTGGGAGGGAACAAAGTGTGCACCCTCTGTCTGGGACTCTGGGACCTGCAGACATTTCCTGTCAGTCAGACCATGTGCTAAGACGTGTGTGTGTGTGTGTGTGTGTGTGTGGGGGGGGGGGGGGGGGGGGGCAGGAAGCCATTAGCCCAGTAGCCATGGGGTAGACAGTAGTTAAGCCACCTGTTTCTGTTAACAGGTACCTCTTATTTTATGAGTCTGAGTAGTCTGTTTCTTATGCAGAGGGACGCGGTGCATCTATAACTCCAAAACTCTATCTTCCCTTCATGTGCTACGTCTGCAGAAGCCTTTTTTCCCTTCTCTCTTTCTTTCCTTCCGTTTTATTCCCTAGAGTTATTTGTTTGTTTGTTTGTCTGTCTGTTCGTTTCTTATAAACGTTCTCAGTTTACACACATATGCGCACGCACAAAATTAAATTGCAAATTCAGAACAGAGTCGATATGATTCCGGTCTTGGTAACCTCGTTCTGTGACACACACACGCCAATTTCTTTGTTGGGCTTGCTGAAGCTATAACTGTGCATGACGGCGTCGCTGCTTCTGCTGCAGCGCCAGCAGCCGACGCGTCTCTGCTCCCTCAAGTGTTTTGGAATCCGCACGGCAGATTTTTATTTTCCTGTGATGTGAGCTCCTCTGTGACTGCAGATATTAATATGACACGGGAAGAAAAAAACAAAAGAAAACAAAAGAAAACAAAAAAAAAAGCCAGAGAGGTAAGAAAAAGTATTTTGTTCAAGTGTCACAGCCAGCGGTAATAGCTCCAACACACACGCACAGGTGCAGCACCCTGTAGTGTCCCAGTGTGTGTCATTAAAGCTATCAGGGCCACTCTAGAAGGATTAGAGGACCGTTAGAAGAACAAGGCTTCACACACGCACAGTGACAACTCACCACTGAGTTGTCTACACACTGCTGGACACCAAATCCCTGCTTATGGACGAGTATGTGTGTGTGAAAGAGAGAGGGAGCACGTGCCAGCATCTTGTGTATCATGCTGTGAGCACTGAGCAAAGATATCAGTGTACCGCTGAGCCCCTTGCAGAGCTAATCCATCACACCCATACACACAAACCCTGACACACACTGACAGTGTGAAAACAGATATTATATTCCACATGCGTTAGGACATATTTTTAATTCGTTTGTTTAGAAAAAACGCTTTGGTTTCTGTGTTGGAAAAATTTTCAGAAATATTTTTCCTCTTCACAGGAATTTTTGATACAAAAGATCACATTACTTTCTCAAAAAACAAATAGCGCACAGTGAATTAGGACAAGTGGGTGGAAAATGAACAAAATAAAGGGATTTTCTCAACTTTCTCTTGCTATTTTGATAAAAAACTGTCACTGATGGTTCTTTGAATATAAAGGAGTGGGCTCAGCCAGCAAACAACTGGCTGCTTCTTACTGTAATCTCAGTTTGGGACCGCGTCTCAACCACTTTGAGAGGCAGACATGAGCAGTGACCACAGATAAAGAAAGTAGGAAACAACCAGAAAGATAAAAGGATTTGACTAGAAGGCAGAAGGTATGATGGAGAGGTGATGAAGCTGGGTGTAAATGCGGAAGCTGAGACTCAATGGCATGGAAAAGACGTCTGCACAAAAAGGGACTGATGTGTGTGGCTCTTTTCAAGGCTGGTGTTTTTTTGTGAGTGCGTGGGTAATGCGTGTGCGTATATTGGAGGAGCTGACCCTCTTTCAGGCAGAGTTCGGGGTGGGGTGGAGGGTAGGACGCATTAAGCTCCCTTATAGGAAGCTGAGCGCAGTCACCGAGCCAAGGGGATGGCCATTTCGCTGTTTTCACTGAGGGGGAAAAAGGAGGAGAAATAGGAGGTGGAGGTGGAGACCTCTAACTGTGACAATTTCCACCTCTTCTTTTTTTCTGGCCATTCTTCTGCTCCTGCAGCCGCTTTTCTTTGGGGTTAATACAGCCTGCAGCTGAGGGTGGGATGGGGAGTGCTTTAAGGCCAAACTAAACCCCTGCAAGCCCGAAGGATTTTATTACTATCAAGAACTGTTGGAGCACTTCAATTCTGACTGTTGAAACTAAACTGAGACAGACAGCCAAATGGGGAAAACTAAATCTGTTATTTTTTTTCTTTTCTGCGTTTAGGAAATGTGACACGAAACTTCATCAACAACAAATAAGCCAGTGTAGCCCATCTGATAAATCATAGATTAAATGTTAATCTTTGGAGTTGTGTCAAAGCTCTCTTTGTGGTAAAACAAATGTAACATTTTTGCCAATAAATGCATAACTTTCCTCAAATCGTCAAGTATTACTGCTAATATTGCCGAATGAATGCGTGCCTGCAGAGCGCTGGTGGAAAGGATGAAAGTAACAAAAGATGGGCACATGCAACAGTGAGAGAAAGAGAGAGGAAAGGATGAAAGCTGTCTCCACTTTAAAGTGGATTAAGGGTGCACAGCGCTGAAACAATGGGAGGTGAAAAATCAAATTAGGCCTCCCGAAACATCAAACGAGGGAGGCCAGGAATAGCTAAGCTTCCTCTGTCGCTAATCTGTTGACTCAATGTGAACGATACACGCTGCCATTCACCAGTGAAGACAAGCTGTTCGGCTTCTTTTGGCTTCTGTGTGCTGTGTTTGACTTCTTTTCTCATCTTTCCCCTTTTTTGTCTTTCCACTCGTTGCTCAGGCCTCATCCTGTTCTGCCTTTGACCGTCTGGCTTCAAAAGGCAGCGCAGCACTCAGGTGCAGCCGAAGTCAAACTGGAAAATGTTGACGGCTGAAAACAATGCCGTATGATTACAGTCAAAGAACCCCCCCAACACACACCCTCCCACCCCCACTGACCTGTCCCACATGGCCTCTCCTTGTTTTTTCTCTTTAGTCTTTTTTCCTCAGTTATCGGTTTTGTTCTGTTCCCTGCTGTCACTTGATCTTTTCATTTTAAATATTCCATGTGTACGTCTTCTTCCCTGTCTTCTTGTGTCTTTTCATCTTCTCCTGGTAGTTGTGCTTTCTCCCTGGTGATCTAACTTCAGAGGACCAAAACATACGTAGGAATATCCATATATTACATATACAGATCTGTGGGCTACACACAACTTAAAATCTAAAAAAAAAAAAAAAAAACCCCAAAGAAAACACAAACGAAAAATAATGATGCTCCAGCTTTGAAATCCACAGCTCTGTGTGTGGTGGCCTGAAACGCTCCCACCTTTCATAGTTTGATTGATTCCTACTTTTTAATCTATTTTCCTTCCAAACATTATAATAATTTCCACAATGAGCAACTTGATTTTCCTGAAATACATAAAACTACCTTTCTTTTTCATTAAACGCACCAAATTCAGTACCAAAACCCTTCATTGGACACTCAGTTCGTGGATATCCAAGAGTTTTCTTAAATAAAAAAGCCGGACTTTCTCGCCTCCCTCCACCCCTCCCAGAGCTCCCAGTAAAGGAGAAGAATGCCCCAGCAGCGATGCATGTTCCATTGTTCACGCTCTGCCTCCAATTTGCTCTCCACATTCTGCGGCCTCGGCCGAGACGTTACGCCGGCTTAAGGGACAAATCGCACACACAAAAAAGAGTGAGAAAGAGAGAAGGGGCAGAGGTAGGGGGGGGAGGGGGTGGCGGGGAAAAAGATAGGAGGGGAGAGAGAGGGGAGGGAGGAGAGGGCCAGGCCTCTTCACAGCAATGCAATTATAGCCCGCATTTGAAACTGGTGGGGTTTTGTGGCTGCCTCGCTCGCTCTTTCTCCCTCCATCACCCCCTGTACTTTAGCGGTGAGGCTAATAGCCATAGCCACGGCAATTTCTACGGTACATGACATTAACATGGTAGCGTGTCGCCGACAAAGGGATTCAAAGGGACTTAGAAAAGAGCCGTGGTTTCGCCTGGTTAAGTAGGCCTCAACCTGCCAAGACTGCAAGACAGACAGACAGCTCGTGTGTTTATTACCCGAGCCACCTAGGGAGAGGAGAGGAAAGAGAAGAGGAGAGAGGAGATGCGGGAGGAACAAGGCAAAGCAGCCACCTTAAATATGCAAAGCTGAAAAGTGGGAAGGGGTCGCATGAGTGAACGAAACCTTACCTCTGGTATCCAAAAAGAATCTAGACTCCTAAAATGATCCTATAAAAGACATACATGACGCAGGGAATAGCGCACCATTTAGGATTGGGTTTCCATTTACATGCAAGTAAAATTATCCTGCAACCACCAGCTAGGACAGCTGCCTGGTCTAGTGGTGTCCAACTAATGTTGTGAAAACGCTTGATACGGAAGCACGCATGACAAACAGGTGGCCAGTTTTATCAGTTTCTGTACAGTAGCAATGATTTTTTTTTTTTTTCCCCACCTCTTATTCTGGGTCTTGATGCCTGATTCTTCACATGACCTCGAGATGAAAATCCAATGAGAACAATCTGCAACTGTATCGTCATCTCGGACTAAAACACGCTACAGAATTAAGTATGTCATTTAAACAGATCGACAAGTGTGAGTTCTGGCAATGCAACAGGGCCGAAAAGTTACAGAAGAGGGATATTTGGCTGCATGTTGTAATTTTTGCTTGCACCAAAAAATAAATAAACAATCAGAAATATGGGATACTTTTTTTTATATTTGCTAATTATGCAAATTCTCACACACAAAAATAATTAACACATGGAAAGACATATGCTTTAATCTTTTCCCCCCTGAAGTATCTCAAAATAGTAAGGTCATAGGATATGTGTAATAGTTTAATATGAGTCTTCTGGAGCGTTTTTCTAGAAATGACTATTTATTTGTGCCTATCAGATGGTGATGCAATTTGTCCTTAGTGGAGGAAGGTGAAAGAGGGGGCAGAGGAGCAGAAGGCAGAGTTAGTCAGTGGCCGTGGGTGTGACACAAAAGACTTTTCTAAAAGAGAAACTTAGGAGACACAAAGAGAAAAAGAAATGGAGGAGCCAAACGGCTGCCTGGACACCGAGGAAGAGGAGGCGGAGGAGGAGGAGGAGGAGCGGGCTAAAGAAGGCAAGGGTAAACTCCCACATCCACACACACACACACACACACACACACACACACACACACACACACACACACACACACACACACACACACACATACACAGACGTAACAAGGGAACTCCTGCTCCATTGAAAAGACCATCTGTGGCTTGAAATGAATGAGTGTTGTGAGTGCGCTCAAAAACTTTTCTGTTTTAATTCCTGTGCCTCCCAAAGTGGGAGGAGCAAATAGAGGAGGGGTGAAGGACAGGAGGGAGGTGGGTATGAAAAGTCGTCCTTCTGCACCCTATTGGTTTCTTTTCTTTTTTTTTTGTAAAAAAAAAAAAAAGGGAGGACCGTAAACAAATAAATGGGAGATTCAGAGGCAGTGTGTGTGTGCGAGGGCCCCTATAACGGAGGGCCATCTACACAATCCAAATTACACGGGGCGAGGTGGACAGACACAGCTATTTTGGAGACAAAAACACTCTGAAATGTGGCATTAAGGACGCATGGAGTGACTAACCGCGACAGACATTTAGAACCAGCTTAGGAAATCCACCATGTCCCACTACTTAGCCACATACAAGGCCAATTATTTTAACATGAAAGTTTCATAATTTGATTTCAGGGACATTTTCCAATTTCCTTTTATTATAAGTTAATGGTGAGTAAATTAATATTATTATGATCTATTTAACCCAAATACATATCAAAATTATATTAAAAAAAACACCTATTCTTATGCATTCCGGTTTTTGCCTCTTGCTAAATCTCGGACCGCCCTCCCTCCCTTGTTTCTGAGTTTTTGTCCCCCCCCTCTCCAGATTGAGTGCCACCAATTCATCTGCACCCCTGTCCATGTCAATTAATTAAGTGCACGCTTTTCTTTGGCTGTGCATGCCAATTAGCATGAGATAAATATGCATTAGTCGAATCATCTCGTCATGTCGCGGACTCCCCCTACCCCCTTTGCCCCTGTTCCGATGTTAGCGTTAATTTGCATCAGGAGTATGTTTAAATGTGTGTTAATTAGGCTCAGGTATCAGGATTTACCTTCATATGGGACCTGAGGAACGTGTTCAAGTGTTTTTGCGGGTAATGGGGAGCTGACATATCTTGATTAAAGGGTATTCATGGATTGGAATAACAGGTGTTTGCATAAGTATGTTGAGAAAGACAAAAGTAATTTTTAATGAAAAGAGAAATAACTGTAAAAGAAGTTGACTTTATATAGATGTATACACATGCATTAAAGAAAAACAAACATTTGAGTTGTTGGAAGAAGTCTGGCTCGTTTCTTGTAAATATAATGGACTATTATACTACTGGCCCACTTTTACACTTGAAAAATGTGATTCCTATCCCATAACATGATGCCAATGGCCTTCTCCAAACTTCCTGCAAGATAATCAAATAATGGGCCCAGAAGTCGATTTTCTCTAATAGGCATAGGGGCAATTCAAACGATAGACTTCATAGCATTACATCACTCACAGAGCACTCTGACAAGCCATTTACTGACAATGAATTACCTCACTGCCCATAAAAACTAAACTAATGTGAAATATCACATATTTTAATCAACTTGGAGGAGGGAAGAAAAGTATTGCTCTTCTCAAATATTTGGACCAAGGCCGAACATTTTGGAGGCAAGCTTTAATTAAATTAACATGGAACTATATTTGATTTGTGCCCATTAAAAACTCTGAGCTTTATGGTGCAATTCCTAAAAAGCATCACAAGGGGTTAATGACGAGTAGAAAAGGACACCGCAGGTTCTTTAATTACATTTGGACAGTGTTTTATTGTCCAAAACTACATTCAGGAAAGTGATTCTTCAACAGGTTCGCGGCCTTAAATCATAAGAGGAGCTTTAACTAAAGGACATAAGGTTTCATTTAGTGTTTCTGTGAATGTAAGTGAAGAGAAGAGGACGATTAATTGGGTGTCCGCACCTAATACAGTCCCTCTCGCACTTAAATTCGTAGGACAGAGGCGTTGCAAAAGGGACTTACTTTTAAAGAAATCAGTTATCTCAAGAGGAAACTTTTAGAGCGATACCTAATAACAGCTGAATCAAGTTGTAATAAGCTGCTAATTTGCCTGAATGAAAATCATTTCCAAGCCAGTTTGAGCCTGATAAACATACAATTCAACTATACTGATGACTTGTAATGAGTGTGGTTGCTTTATTTTTTATACTACACATTTCATCATTTAGATTTTTTTTCTTTTTTAATTTGATTGTTTATTTTATGTTTTTCTCTTTCTCGTGTCCCAAGAAGAACAAAGATCAACAGTTTGATTCGTCACAGTCCAAACTCCTTCGTTCCTCGTAGAACAAATCACAAATTTATTATCTCTAAAAAGCTTGCTTATTTTCCAAAGCAGAAGGACACTGTCATTATTCACAAACTTAATTCAAACAACAGTGATATGGATTTGCTGAACACATTTTTAGCTAAGGATTAATACAGCTGCGTATGGTGCTCATGAGATTGATGAAAAATAAGCTCTTTATTCATCATTACGACAAAACATTTCACTGGTTTGCAACACCTTTTGGAGGCCAGTAGATTACAAATCTTTTTCTTCTATTATATTCATGAGCGATACTTTACAGAGATACATTCAAAGCTGTTTGTTTTTTCTTTTTATAAGGACAGTAAGAAAAAGAATGATGAATACTTGCCAGTATTTCTTTGCTCAGCATCTCGTCAGACGGATGAGAAACAAATCTATTCTTTTGTTGTACGAACAATCTCAAAGTAAGTAATGTTGTAAACACCTGTATATCTTTCTAATTTATATTTGTCATGTGCTTAGTATTATAGATTCACAGAAGTAAAGCATGAAGCCCCAGATGTTTGGATGTAGAAGTGTATCTGTATCTATGTGTGCATGTGCTGAGAAAGCAGGGGGCTTGTTCTCCAGACTTCGGCGAAACAAGCAGCTTGTCGACTATATCAGCTTTCACTCTCAAATCAAACCGTTTACAGTTGCTTCCACTGAGACATAAACTCTGGCACGACAGAAGGAGCGTTTTCTTCAACTACCCAAAATATGTGACCCGTTTTGTTCTGTCTAATCTATTCCTCAGATATTCCTGTGTCAGCACAAACGGCGTGAGCAGGAATGAAGGTGTGAATTTTAATTTCTCTCATCCATAACACAAACTTGTGAGTTTTGTTCCTCCAATAAAATAAATAATCTCAAATTTACCTTGGATGCGGAAATAGGGAAAATTGGGGGAATGTGGAAAGTGCAAGAAAAGCAGACAGGGGAAAGGAAACGGGGTGGACAGAGCATTGGGAATGGGTCACTTTGTGCATGCTGGGAGGGAGGTGTGAAAAGCTGAAAGAGGGGTGCCTGAGGGAGGCTGAATGCCACCACCCAGTAGGCCGTGAAATCAGAAACCTTTGCCAACAAGACAGCCACCCGCACACCAGCCGTTGTTCAGTGTGTGTGTGTGTGTGAGTGTGTGTATGTGGTAGGGCTCCTCTATGGAAAGCGCAGTCATGCACGGTATCAGCCAGCTCCTCCTTCTGCTATCTCCTGTCACTCCCGGCCACCCCCCCCTGCTCTCGGACTTCGTGCCTGTCCTGCATGTGGGTCTGACTGCTCTTTTTTCTCAAAGTTGTGCCCATTGTGGCTTTCACACTCGCACATTGGATACACTTCACCTGAAGAGCTGCACTCGTCCGCTGCAGCTACATTAACCTTTCACACACGAAAAAACCCTTACAGATAGATGAAATCAAAGGAAACTTATTAACCAAATGCAGAGATAAGCTTGTCCACTTCGTCCACTAGTTGGTGAAATAAGAAAAAAAGATTTCAGATGTCGTAAGAGGTTGTCATGTTATGTAGTGGGGACAAACAAAATTTATACCAAGAAATGGTGTGTCTGATGATAGGATATCATGTTGTTGTTTTCACCATGACCACTGAGTAAAGAAACAAAAGCAAAAAGCACAAACGAGGCAGGAAATAGGCCTCTGTATCAAGGCAGAGATGGAAAAAAATAACTTGTTTCCACTGCAGACTTTTTCAGTCAAAGAAAAACTGCCGTCAAGTTTATTTCCTTCTCTTTTCTCTCACTATTTTCGCAAAAAAAAGTGACCCTTTTCTCTCCCTCCTTTCCCCCCTCTACTCTCCTCTCTTTTCTCTTTTACCAAACTATCCCCTTTTCTCGTGTCTTGGTTTGCAGGTCTGATTACCATGCTGCCCGTGACTTTTCCCCTCTTGTCTCACACTCTCTATTTTGAAAGGGTACTTAATAAAATTCTGAGTCTGCTCCTTGTGTTCGTGTGTGTGCATGTGTGTGTGTGTGTGTGAGAAAAGAGAGTTTGTAACTGAAAGAGAGAGCGAGGCAGAGAGAGCAAGACTTTTCCCTTGTTTTGTTTCTCTTATTCTCCAAAGAGTACTTAAAAAAACCACGAGCCTTGCAAGAACACATCACAAAAGTGTAGTGCACACACACGCACACACACACACACACGCACGCACGCATGCACACACACACACACACACATGCGCACACACACACACGCACACACACACACACACACACACACACACACACACACACACACACACACACACACACACACACACGGCCCTCATGGCATCGGGGGCTGCAGTTGTCCTGTCTTCTTTTTGCCAAATGTTCTCCAGCACAAAACAAGTCAAATCTGCCTCTTCGGCATATGACTTTTTCTGCACAGTAAAGTGTCCTAAATCATTTAAAATCATGTTTAAGAATCCTCATAAGAAGTGACGAGTCATAAACCTGAATGTGACAGAGGCTGTGATGAAAATAGAAATCTCTTTCTGTGACCACGGACTTGCACAGAAATGTTCTATTTATTTTAAACTCTCCTTTCTTATTTGAAAATGCTGCATTGAACTGAAAAAAAAAACTTTTTTTTAAAAAAGTGTTTGGCTTCCAAATTATTTGTAATGTGACCACCTCAACCGTGAGCATCCTGCAGAGTAAATCTCAAACTTTTAGAGTACTGTTAAGCCTCTGATCAATTTCACCCTTATTTGATTAAAATTCATGTAAGAGCGAGGTCATCGCAGGCACCTGTCTGACACGTTTCGCAGACTGGGCAAATAGAAGAAAAATGTTTATTCTGTACCTCTTAATCATTTAGGGGTTTAGGGAATTAATCTGGAGCAACCAAATATGGGCTTCCTCCCTGCAGGATGACTAATGGCTTTGGTATTAATGAAACTCTTTCTTTCCCAGGATGAGAAATTAATCAAAGATAAAGTGGGAGAAGGAAGATATTAAAAGTTTAAGTGGGGCTAAGTCATTAATTATCCTCTCAGGAAGCATTTGACAAAGATAAACTCTTCCAAATTAAGATTTGTTTCTGCTTATACACTGTCCAGACAAGTATGTCACCAAAGGCAGGATCGCATGTGGAAGAGAGGAAGGAGAGGAGAGGCAAATGGGAGGAAGTATTATGTCCGGGGTTGGAGAATGCAAAACTAGGCAGATAAAGACAAGCATAGGAAACTATAGGAAAAAAGTAGAGAAGGATGTTCAAGAAAAAAGAAAGAAACTGAGAGGAAACGACACAAGACAAAGAAAGAAGAAGAAAAGTAGAAAAGCTTGTCAGAGTGGAGAGCAGAAGGAAGATTCATCTCCCCTTCCTTTTCCTCCTCTGCCTCCTCCTTAGCTCCCCTCGCTGTTAAATTATTCAGGACCACTTCTGCAGCATGCTTGATTAAGTTTTCATTTCTGCAAATTACCATTCAGAAATGCGCCACGCCACTGAATCACATAACCGCTACAAGCTACAAGGCGGTTTACCTGCTGTCATATGCAAAGAAAGGAGACGCGCAGAGAGAAACAAAGGCAGCATAAATGATTTCATTATAGCTTAATAATTTCTTTGTATTGTTGTGATCATTATGTATGTTAAACCTCTTTATCAACACTGTTAATTCTTCAACAGTCGTACCAGTAAAGCATATTTCAACTGAATTGCAAATGAGAAAAAAACAAATGAGAGCGAGAACAAAACAAGAAGAGATTAATGGATATAAAGAGACTGTAACAAAGAGTTAAAGGGCACCGTTTTAGTCTCTAATCTACTGTACATGCATAGTGATGGACTGTAATTGTGCAAACAGTCAATAGGTCCCATTTGGAAGAACAATGAGAGGAAGACCAAGCATTATGCACCCAGTTAAACCCCAATTAGTGTTGATGCACTCTGGTCACTTTTAAATCGTTTAAGGTGTTCAACATGAGAAACCTTGATTGCAACTAGGAAGGTTCTTCTACCTGAATAATTGAGACTTGACCGTTCATTTTTCCAGGAAACATTAAAGGCCGATGCAGGTCTATGTGTACAGATAGATAAAAAATCAAGAACTTAGATTCTTCAGCTAGAGCTAAAAACAACTGAATCAAAATGAAGAGGCAGGATATGGAAAAGTAAATACACCCTTTGTGCTTCCAAATGCACGAAGGGCTGAAGTAGCAGCCCAGTGCTTCAGATCACGTGCTCTCGATTAGCTGAACATCAGCGATCAAAGCAGCAGTGTTGTCAGTTTGCTGGTCTTGTGTGAGCTAACACAATGCCAAGTAGAAAAGATATCGGTAATGTTTTAAGAAAAGCAGTTGTCGCTGCCTATCAATCTAGGAAGAGTTATAAAAAACATTTTGAGGATTTAATTTAAATAAATAATGAAAGCGTAACATGCCACATGTTGGTTATCTGAGCAGACTAACGCAGTCAAACCCTCATCCTCTTCATGAAAGTATGGAAGCAGCGCTTATCTTAGGAATCTTTAGGAGAACAGACTTCATTCTGAGAATGAGCGAATCAAAATTTCAGTTGATTTAATTGTGTGAAAGCCTGCTTTCATGTTTAATACAGGATCTCTGGGGAATTGTCATTTTGTGGCTTCTGGAGCACCCTACAGAGCATCCGTAGCCCATCACGACTATGATCGCCATGGTGAGGGGCTCCAGTGGGGCTACGTAAGCGGCAGTTAGGGAAATGATGGTGGTTAAGATGAAGAGCATGTATATTTAGACCTTGGAGAGACAGTGGGAGGTGTGTGCGTGATTTGTATGTTTTTATCTGCAGATGTACTGGGCAGTGGGACCCCCACGTATATTGCATGTTTCTGGGAGTGTGCTATGATTTTAGAAGGGCAAAGTCCTAGTATTGGCGAGGACGACAGCTGTGCATAATGCTTATGTCTCACTGTGTGTGGGTTGCCTGCATTGTGCGTGCATGTACCCCAGTTGTCTCTAAGGTCCGCTAAGGCAGCAGGTATCCAGCCAGCTCTTGTGAATCATACTGACAATTTTCACAGAAAACCTGCATTGGACCCCTGTGGAAATGACAATGCACTTATTAACGCACAAACACAGCTCATCGCATACACTTCCTCTTCTTATGCCTCATTAGGGCTTCTATTGGTTCACATTGAGATTGGCTAGATTTATGGCTGGCCATGTGCACAGACAGCTAATCAGCAACAGACCACAAAGGGCCCCTCTGTGGTTACAAGATAAAGATAACCATCGGATCATATACACACATGCACACACCTGTAGCTTGCAGATAAGTACTGGCTTTTCATGACAGAAACAACAGGTTCTGATTTACTACTTTGGATAGCTGCACTGAAATGCCTGCTGATTATGCTTCTGTCAGTGCAGTGTTGTGCATGTGTGTGTGTACTTGTGTGTAGATTGTGCAGGCAGTTGATTTGTGTGGTGTCTCTGATGAAAGCAATTCTTCACTGAGTGGCTACACTTGTGTCAGCTCGTATCATGTACCGCGTCCCTGTATCTGTATGGTATTGTGAGTGTGCTGCATAAAGGTTGTGTTGCAGATTTATTGCCGTCTCCCATGGCGAAACATCCACCGCGAAACATCCTGTAGCAACTGACAATGGGCGATGAATTAACGGTCCACGTTCAGCCTTCGTCCTGACTCTTCTCTCTTCCTTCCCTTTCTCCGTTTCTCCGCGTCTCAGTCCTCTTGTAAAAACCCGCCTCCTAATTAGTGCTTGTGGATTCTGGTGATATACTATCAGCTATCTTTCTTGCACATGCTGAAGAAAAGGAGACATTTATTTTAGTGGTCCCTGCTCGTCTCTCCTTTGTTTCTCGGCCATGTCGACTGCGCAGTGTCTGATTCCTTATCTGGTCTTCTCCCTTTGTCACTGTCTTTTCTTCTTCATTTAACACATTTGCTTTTTATCGCTCTGCTTTGCTGCTGTTACATCAAATTAGGCCACCTTCAGCCCAGCATTCGCACTGTGTGACAGAAATGCTGCTCCTCATTCATTACCAGTGCAGTGACACCATCATAGCCCTGCCAAAAGATGTACCATTTTCTGAAACAAGCCTAACAATAGTCACCTAATATTTTCTCACAACAAACAATACTTGAGAAACAACTGAAAAAAAGTACTTGCATTTCTTTCTGCACAGATCAATACACCAACAACTGCTAGAACTGCCACTTGAAACATGTACTCATCCAATTATAAGAAAAAACAAATAGTTCTTATAGAGTTATGGTTATAGTTTATGTTAACTTGATAGCATGTAACCTCCCCTTAAAGTGCTTTAAAGTTTTTTTGGGTCTTGAAGTCTTCTTGGGTCTCGTCTAAAAGACGTCTTTGCTTCTAAATGACTGGTGGAGAGTTTGAGGCCTACAAGCTGTTACCGGGATATTCTCGTGAGCTACAACGAGTCTGAAACGCCTCACCGATAACTAAAGAAGCCTTTCAGATGGGACGTGAATTATCTTCAAAAACCTTTAATAACATTAGGATTTTCACCAAGAATCAAGACCAGTGTCTTCTCTTCACAGAACATATAAAAACTTGACCAAAAGAAAATAAAATCTTTGCATCTAAACGTATGTCCAAACAATTAGGCGTTAACAACAGGATATTTTTAAATGCTAATAATGACAACAGATGGATAGATCCTGGGTTGCATTTGGTGTGAGTTGTTTGAAAATCGTAAGCCACGTTGAAGTGAAATGTTGTGCACAGCAGCTTTCTTCTTTGCTGTTTCTCTTGTTGCTCCTTCCTTGTATCTTTTCCCTTCTCCCCCGATCTCTTCCTCCTCCTGCCTCAGTCTCTCTCTCTGTCTCTCTCTCAGGGCTGGGGCCATAGATCTCTCTAACAGGCGCTATCTGCAGCCCTAAGCCCTAATGAGGCATCATAAGGCGAACAGTTTGCAGCAGCACCGTGCTCCTCTTTTATTTGCCAAACCATATCTCTTCCTCACCCCCACCCCTCTTGACTGCCCTCTCCTCGTCTTTCAATTGCTCTATCAGTCTACCCTGCTCACCATATCTCTCCCTCTCTGTCTCTTCCCGCCGCTCGTTCTCTCTGTCTCCTCCCTGGTGCTCACCATCTCTCACTTTTGCTCTTCCCGCCATTGTGCTTTATCTCCCTTCTCATTCACCCGTTGAGCTCCCCTCTCCCTGTCGTGGTGGTTTGAATCATATCTGACCGTCTACATATGCTAAAGCCTGTGTAATTACAGCAGCTCTTAAATAAAGACACGCTCCTAAAGCTGTCGCCTGGAATCACACCCAAACAAGGCAGGAGGGACCTCCCAGCAGCAACAAAGCTGTCATACATGGCTATAGATTTATCACCAGCATGTAGAAAGGGTGAGGGAGGGAAGCAGGAAAAAAATATACTTGACATATTGCTTCAGACATAGTGGAGGGTAAACTCTAAATTTTTATCATGTTTTCATAAAGGGAGAATGTGAGGAAAAGAAATGATATAGGTAGACTAGATAAAAACTAATAAAAGAGGGAACATATATCTATATATATATATATATATATATATATATATATATATATATATATATATATATATATATATATATATATATATATATATATATATGGAACATTCTTTGTTTGACCAGGTCATTATTATTATTATTGTTATTATTATTTGCTTTATTATTTTTTTTTTTTTACTAATAGAAAGAATGGAAAAGCAGATTTGGAGTTAATTCATTTATAATTGGATTATAAAAGTTTGGATTTAATTGGAATACAGCATTAGATTACATTAAAACAGTACTAAACTTGTTAACTTTTTTTATTTTATATTTTTCCTGACTTTAGGGATATTTTAGTGATGCAAGTGACTACAAAATTATAATTAAAAAGAAAAAACTAAAACAAAAAAAACCCCCAAATCTAACATAGGACAACCCTGTCACTTTGCCTGGGGCAGCTTTAGTCTGAAGACTGGTCATTCAGTGAGCTGTTCAGGTCTTGAGTGTTCTGTGACATCACAGACTCAGATCAGAGTGGAATCATCCAGCTTCCCGATCTTTCTCTCTGCCCAGTGAAATCATACCACATTCATTGTTCCTGTGAAGTGGATAGCACAATGCTAGGATATATTTTCCAAAAGACGCACGCCTCACTGCAGAAATGGGTGGAGTCAAGTTGAGAGGCGGACCCCACTCCAAAACCAGCTGCTATGGACGGAGCTGTTAAAACATATTGAATTGGATGTTGTGGTATCATCATCTCTATGGTATTTTGATCAAATCATGTCACAGGTATTTCAGTAAGACCTCAGGAAATTGCAGCAGCTTGTGGGAATAAAAATGTCACCTTTAAAATGACACGACATGATAGAGCCCCCATTCTGCACAACAATCCTCATCCTGCACAATAAGGCATCTATTCAAGCCAGACATATCTCAGTCGCCGCAAAGTTCTTTTTCTGCTCAAGGTAACCATGAGGGATGAATTTTAAGCATTTGGCTTCTGCATCTCATTTGTCTGCCCGTTCTTTGGCCTAAAATATGACTAAATGAGAGATCCATGTGATGAGCCTCTGCTCTGAATGTTAAGCTGGGTTTAATGCTTTTCATCCAACTCTTCCAACTTCTTAAACGTTTTCTTTTTTTCTTCTGTTTGCTTTTCTCCGGCTCCTCCGCCTGACCTGTCTCCCCATTACTGTATGCCTTTGTTTTCTCTCATCTTCACCTACCTCCTTCCCTTTCTTTCTCGACTTCTGTAATTCATCAGTGCAAGCGGCGGTACAGATTGATCAGCCTCTAAAGGCAGTGCGTGCTGCTGATGGTGCAGTAACCCCCGTTGAATAGCGAGCGGCGTGCACCTGTGTGGCTGTGTGTGTGTATGTATGTCTGTGCATCTGTGAGCGTGTGACAGGGGAAAAGTGGAGGGGACATTTTTTAAAATGTATTAATCGTCGTGGTAACAGTGGATGAGAGTGGCTGCGACAGGCCCATCTTTTGAGAGAGAGACCCTACGTGACACACAGACACACACCTCCGCACTTACACACACACACAAAGCTGCATTCTAATGTCCCGAGGGTTCAGCCCAAGCGCTTGATACTGTTGCATCAGCAGCACACACACACACACACACACACACACACACACACACACACACACACACACACACACACACTCACACAGAGTCTATAGGGAAATACAAGGCAATTTATCACTAATCACTAGACTCTAAAAACTTTGTATTCATCTGGATTTCCTATGATTAATTGCTATCCACAGTAAACTTTATCTCTCGGAAAACTCCATCCTAGAGTGTGTGTGCGTGTGTGTGTGTGTGTGTGTGTGTGTGTGTGTGTGTGTGCGTGTGTGTGTGTGTGTGTGTGTGTGTGTGTGTGTGTGTGTGTGTGTGTGTGTGTGTGTGTGTGCATGTGCGTGTCTATTTGGAACTAAGTGCTCTGCTGTATAAGCAGAGTATTAAATCTGACAACACTCTTCTGTTATGCTGTATCTTTCTTTTTCTTTTCTGCTTGCTACGTCTTTCTCTTCATCTCTTTTAGTCCTGCACTCTAACCAGCATTACAAACGGAGATGAGAGGGCAAAGGAAAAGAAGGGAAGAAATACTGGAGGAAGTGTTTTGATGGTTTTCTGTTTCTTTTTGATCCATTCTGTGAGTCACAATTTATGTGGTCGCCTAATTGATGACTTGCAAACTAAGAATATCAGTTGTAGAAGTTTTAAAAACTCAAATAAAATATTGGTTTGGCACAAGTAGTTTCAAATAAATAAATGAAACTGAAATTTTGATGTACAAATGACTGAATTTAAAGTCTTTAGAAAACCTTCTTACTCATTTCTTTGATTTTAAAAAATGGTTCTGTCACTAGAGTTTATAATTACATTTACACAAATTTTAAATGTTTAATTGTCATGGAATTTTAATTTCTTTTCATTAATATTATTAATCTCTGGGTTGTGATGCTTAATCTTGTGTGGTCGTGTTTTCTGTAAGGTTGGAGGGGAGAAGGAGGTGGGGTGGGAGGCAGGAGGAGAAGGAAGGAATGACTGCAACAGAGGAGAGGAAGCTGAGAAACTGGCAAGTGGAGGTGAGGTGACAAGGCTTCAGGGACAGACAGAGGCATGAATAATTTATTAACACTTCTGATGGACAGATTAGAGGAAAAAAATGAAGAGAGATGAAGCAAGAGAGGCAAAGAGAGGGATGAGGGTTAGGAGGGAGAGTACGAGAGATGAAAAGCAAAGGAAGGGTAAGAATAAAACAAACAGAAATAGAAAGAGAAGAAGAAAGCAAGTGAACGGTGGAGGGTGCACACACTGGAGCTCTTTGATCCTAACAAACGCCTCTCTCCCTGACACCACCATGCCATCGGTGGACCGCCCTGTTTGTGTGTGTGTTCCTGTGTGAAGAGAAAAGGAGACCACGATACCTACACACACACACACACACACACACACACATATATATATATATATATATATATATATATATATATATATATATATATATATATATATATATATGCTTTTCATATTGTTTTAAGATCCAAAATTTAAATATTGGTCATTTTCCATGACAATAGTTTCCTGGATGATTTCAGTTTAAGACAACTTAAAGTAATTTCTGTTTGTTTTATTTTTTTATTTGAATTTAAGATTTTTCAATCAAAAATAAAATGGCAAATAAATTCTGGTCAGATTGTGGACTGCTTGGTTGAATGTCACAATTAGCATTCTGACCTCTTACTAAGGAGTTTGCGTGTGTGTGTGTGTGCGTGCACGTGTCCTTAACACTCCATCACTGATGCTGTGTGTATTGATGCTGAAATATGACTGCAGGACTTAAATAGTCAAAGTGCCCTCGGGTGCTACAACGCATTAACGACCAGCACACACATACAGATTGCCTTGTGCTGTCTGCTTGGTCTTACATCTGTCCTGCCAGAACACCTGTCTCTTAAACACAAATTTAACATCCTCATCATCCACAAATTCGCCGCTCCTCTTCACCTGCTTTGACTTTCGCATGTTCTTTTTGTCCTCTCTCTTTTTCTCGCCCTCTCTCTCGGCTGGCCGCTCGGTGCACCTGCCTTTCATTACGGCAGCCAGCACTTTACAGCTTATACCACTGACAGTGCAAGTGTGTGTTTGTATGTGTGCGCATGCAGAAGCGCCATCAGCATGTGGCCTGTCGACATTATAACGCATCCCTCCCATGCTGCGGACAACAACCCCACTGTGTCGATGTCTTTACCTCCCACAAAAGACTCCCCTCTGACACACACACACACACACACACACACACACACACACACACACACACACACACACACACACACACACACACACACACACACACACACACACACACGCACGCACAAACAAGCTGCCATGACCGGATGCCCCCTGCGACCGGCCATTACCAGGGATCATGTACTGTACCGCCGTGCCGGGTCGCAAGACAAGTGACCTAACGGTGAGCACAGATACATGCAGGTAATACACATGCAGCGATCCTTCCTGACATTGATGCAAAGTCAGTAACGCTGCTTGTTGAAGACAAAAGGTTGAGCTGTTTGCAGCTGCGCCAATCAGGAGGTTAATGTGAAAAGCGGGACAATTGACTGTGTGTAATGCGGAGGTGATGTGTATGGTAACAAACTCACCAAGAATGTATTTATTTATTGTTCTTTTGCATTGATGTGCAAGCTGAAGACTGTTTTAGCGCCTTTCAGTATGTTGTCAGAAAAGTTACTGTTTTGGGCGCTTATCAGTCAATCACAAAAAAAAAAAATGTATATATATATATATATATATATATATATATATATATATATATATATATATATATATATATATATATTTTTTTTTTTTTTTTTTTTTTTTTTTTGCTTGATCTTAACTTTACCTGAGTGATGAGCATCAACAGCACCGTCAGTTTTCTAACCATTAAGCCGCACTTTGCGTACACTGCAGTGATTTCACTCTGATAGACACATAGTCGCCGCGTTGCCCTGCAGTGCACAACATTTTCTTTCTTTTCGTCGACTAATCCTTTTTTTTTTCCCACCCAGACCCAAAACTGAGTACGTAGCACATAGGAAATAGAGCAAGGCGGATGAAAACCCAAAAGGCAAGAAAACTGGGTCAGGCGGTACTTTGTGAGCTGTGGTTCTGAAATAAATCTCTAACTTCTTCTCTAATTTCTAAGTTGCGTCACAAGTGAACGAATGATAAAACACCCGTATCTGATGCGTTAACAACAGTTAACAAACAAGCCTCTCTGCTTATGAAGAAGAAAAAAAGAGGGAAGGAGGAAAGAGTCTTTCTCTCTCTCTCTCTCTCTCTCTCTCTCCAACACACACCCACTTACACACCCCCTCCCCTGCTGGGTGTAGAGGGGAATCAATATGTCTTTGAATGAGGGTCAGAAGGGTTGTCTACCCAGGGAGAGCTGACAGATTTGCTCTCTTTTGCTCTGCTAAGCCCCTGCCTGCTTCTAACCCCCCTTTGACTTACACACACACACACACACACACACACACACACACACACACACACACACACACACACACACACACACACACACACACACACACACACATATATAGAGATGGAGACACACTTAGACATACAGAAGAAGAAACATGCAGACACAAGCAGAAGGAGGCGAACACACACACAGCTGTGACGCTTCTCCAAAATGGTACCATTCCAAGCATTTTTGCCACAGGGATGTGATATTAGGCGTTCCACGTCGAAATGAACCCTGCTGCGCGTCTCGCTGAGTGTGTATTGCAAATGCGTGCGTGAAACAGAGTGGTCCAAACCTCTATGACGGAGGCCAGGTTTGGACAGCAAAATACTACTGGCATGAGTGCTGCCGAGTGTTGTGCATCAGGATACAACAAACAACTGTGCAGAAGGCCCAGAAGACAGTGAGCAGTCCACTCGGATATAAATGGAGGCATGCAAAAAAAATAAAAACAATAAAACAGAAAACAAGTATGAGCCATTAAACAAGAGAACAGGGGCAGAAAGTGATGAATTGAATTATCAATATTCTAAGCTGGGTTGTTGCTGCTGCAGTTTTGTATTTTCTGCCACAACTCAAATGAAAACAACAAAGTTTGAAAGTCAACAGGATAAGGGAAGGGCACAGGATAGATATCAAGAGAAGACAAAATTAGCAGGGTTAGGAGCTAAAAAGCCATCTCTTCAACAAAGAGATGAAATCCATCTGAAGTATTTGTTTAATCTCATATTGATAGCAAAAGCCTCCTCAGCTCTCAGTGTATATTCCCTTCAGCCACCAGTCTTTGTTACCTAAATGTCCTTTTAGACGAACAGCTGCTCAGAGGAGCCAGTTTCCACCTCCTAAAACAGCTCCCAACTTATAATATCCAGAGAAGCTCAACTAAACACCACGTCGGACCTGACAACATGTCAGGGTTTAAACAGTTACATGGACTGATTCTACATGACAAGGGTCAGTGACGCAGAAGTGAGGGTGTATATGTATCTAATACTGATATGAAATTTATTAGATGGCAAACATTCGCTCCTCAGTAATTCTTCTTCCAAGCATCCATCAACCCAGCTCCTCATCAGAATTCCTCCCTGATTCTCCATACTGAGAGCCCTCTGACTGCTACTGCCAGCGAGACTCTAACTCCCCAGAAACATAGAGATAAAAGGGGAAACAAAATGTAATAAGGATTTGTGTAAAGAAAATAAATTCCTAATTACAAAGGGATTATTAAATATAAAATATAAGTGTTTTATAAACAATCAGTGTTAAGTAGACAAAACTTACAATAATGACTCCAGATGGGAATAACTACAAATCTGATCGAAGCATCCTTAGAAATTTGAAACACTATATATAATTCAGTTCAATTCAGCTTTATATATATATATATATATATATATATATATATATATATATATATATATATATATATATATATATATATATATATATATATATATAGCATCTATTACAATTCAAGTTGTCTCTAGGCACTTTCCAGAGACCCAGAATATGACCTCCGAGCAATTATTACATAAACAACGGTACAAACTCCCCTAGTGGGAGAAAAACTTTCAGCCAAACAGTGGCAGGAAAAACTCCCCTTTAAGAGGGAAGAAACTTTGAGCAGGACCTGGATCATAACGGGGGACCATCCTCCCGAAGACCAGCCGGGTAAAGCAGGAAAAGGGAGATAGGAAAGAGAGGATGAAGAACAGAGAGAGGAGAGACACAGACACACCGTCAAAGGTACAAAAGACAAGATACATTAAAATGAATGATCCGTTAACTGGAGAACTATGTGCATATCATTGATACAGTCACACATAATATTGTCTTTCATGTGTTTCGTGTCCCTAAACTACGTTCTGAACATGTAAAATCATGATGCCTGCCCTCTGTCTTACATTTAATGTTGCTGTGTTGCTCAGTCACTACCCGTCTACGTGAACACACTCACATTTGATGTGTGGATTAAAGCAGAAGAACAAGTGCATGCATGTGTTGATAAAGTCGTGTGTGTGTGTGTGTGTGAGTGTGTGTGTGTTTCCATCCTGTGTGGTTAACATACTAAAGCAGCAATTAGTAATCACTCATGGAGCTAATGACATCAATCAATGAGCTTTTAAAACCAGCCATTTGATAATTACAACCATCAATAGTCACCCATGAATTCATTATAGCACAATCTGGAACGCCACCATCTCCCTCCATGCTCCTTCACTGTCTTGCCTACCTGTCTCCATAATTTTGCCTCCTTTAACATCTCAGGTCGTTTTATGAACTACTGTATTTAGACTTCGTAACTATTTACCATCCGTATTGATGATTTAACTGCAGCTGGAGAAATTACAGGCACAGAATAGAACATGCTGTAACTGTTTTATAAAAAGAAGTGGGTGCATTTCAATATTTAGAATATGTTGATGAACATCAGTCTCTGGATGACATTATAAGAGGAAAAGAAATATAGGGTTGATTCGAGTCAATCTAGTTTAGCTGTAGATCACTGGGAGAGACAGCATTTCTCTGTGAAAACAGGAACTCAGACCTGAAATAAGAGACAGAAGTCTGTCTTTTTCCACAAATTTACCCACTTCCCACTTTCACAGTTTCATTTTAGATTTATTCTGAACTGATGCCACCATAAACATCCTTTTGACTGGCAGCTGTGGAAGCGTGCAGGTGTCAAGTCTGGTCCAACTGTGGATTAAATTAACACCCTGGTTTTGATAAGAGGAATGCAACTAATTTTATAGCTGCACAATTTTCACAGTTTTGAACTCAGAAGGGAAATACCTATTTGGAAAACCACATGGTTAATTCCTTAACCAATCAAAGCTGTAAATGACACGTGTTAAGTAATCATGTCTATTACTTTCTTTGCTTTTCTTCAGAAAAAGACAAAAATGTCTCAGCAAATGTTTTCACACTGATAACAAAGTTAAAGGGCATTTAAATTGTTCTGTTTCTAACCTTCAAAATGTTGATATTCAGATGTTTAAGTTTGCGTGATGCTGTGACATCACAGATCCTGACAACACTCAGCTTCTCGTTTTTACATCATTCTGCATTTACTCTGCATCCGAAGTGGCTCGTGAAATGTTGTAACACTTCAAAGTTATTGATCCAACTAAAACTGGATGTTTTGAACAGTGATTTAACAGAATCGTAGAAATGGATGCCTTTATACCATATTCATGTAATTTGTTGACCTGACACACTTCAATAGGACCTCAAAATGTATTTCTTTGTCCATATTTTCTCCACTTTTAAAAAAAAAAACAGGTATAGTACATTTAAAAAGAAACAAACTGTCTGAAGCTGGTGTGTCAAAAAACAGATTGTTTTTGGAACCTTGACCCTAAATTCAGTTTCACTCAGTGGAAATGAAGTGCTCGGCGAGTCGGCTGACAATCTGAATATGAGCTAACCTGCACATCATATATGTGCATGAGTGTGTAAGTGTGTCTTGTAATGAGTGTGGGTTTGTGTATGCTCATCGGTGTGTGAGCATGTGGCGCGGATGCACAATTACCAGGCAGGCGCGAATCGATAGGTGCCTGCTGACAGATGGATTAGCACGGTAAACAGATGATACACACACCGCTAAATTATTCATCTGCTGAACGGTGGGCTGGGTTTCCACACACACACACACACACACACACACGGTAACGGGGGAGGAGAGATGAGTGGGGCATGGGAAGAGATGCAGGGACAGAGGGACAGGGGTGCGAAAAAGGAGGATGAGGAGGAAGGAAATAGCCTGAAGAGGTTACTTGTGTGTGTGTGTGTCTTTTTTTTTTCCCCACTGGTCCCGTAGAACATTCTCTCTCTTTGCTTGAAAATGCACGGTGAGCGCGTGGCCTGCGACACATGGATTGCAGCGAATGTAGTGACTCTAACAGGAAGAAACAACACGCCTGTGAACGCAGAACCTCCCTCTAATGCCTAATAGATATGCAGAGGCAGAGCGGGGTCAATGTGAAGTGTCTAGCGAGGGGTTTGAGACACCGAACACACATGTGTGCAAACATCGACACACTCATTCTTCCTTTATCCGCGTCTTTCTCTGAAGTGCAGGCAAATCCGTGACCATCGACTGTTTATGCCTTCAACAAAGTCTGCGGCACGGGCAATAATGTGGATAAACCTGATCATGCCACAGGACAGATATGCACCATTATGTCTGGTGCACAAGCATCTTTACTGCTGATAAGCTGGGAATTTACCACTAAAGGGACATAGTTTATACGAGGGTCCCCATATGACTTTTCTTTTTTTTTTTTTCTGTTGAAGCAGTCTGGATGTCTGCATGAAGTTGTCACTAAATACGGTATCAAAAGAGGATAAAAGGTGCATACATTGTAAAAGATTTGTGTTGTTAAAAGAGGACCAAATGTTTCACGAAGCCCATAAGTCTGCACATAGAGAGCACTCCCGATATTGACTGGTATAGATTCAAGTGTATGCAAATCATATGAGGATGCACTGACACAACACACATACGTATGCACTCTGGTGTGCATATAAAACACCCTTTATTGATTTGTTTCACCTTTCCAAGGGACTTGGAAGGCTTCCTCCTCTTCTTGTTTTTTTTTTTTTTTTTTTTTTTTTTCTGTTAGTAACAGATGCTTTGCTTTACCAGTCTGGGGTGGGCTGCAACTTTTGAAACTAACAAGTAAAAGATATCGCGTTTACTAATTACACCTGGCAACTTGGCAAAAAGGTAGGAAACAATTGCCAAAAAGAAAAAAAAGGAATGATAACAAATCTTGTGTCATACTATATGATGTTTTTCTCACTTCCAAAAAGCTGCAGGTGCATATGGCGTGCAGTTGCGCAGGTAACAAATAAGATTTAGGTGCATGCACTAAATAACGAGTCAGTCTGAAACTGACGATACCCCCTCCTCATGTAAACACACAAACCTTTTGCTCGCATGATGGCCACCATCAGCAGGATCCAATCACATTTGATGAATAATTCAATATTAAAGAGGCTGTGACCAAGACAGAAGAGGGGTGCGGTGGTGGTGTGTGGGGTGCTCGCAGAGCAAGTGGGCTTTTTGGAAGCGGGCCTGCTGTTTCTGTGTG
This sequence comes from Xenentodon cancila, assembly GCA_014839995.1. NCBI lineage: Eukaryota > Metazoa > Chordata > Actinopteri > Beloniformes > Belonidae > Xenentodon > Xenentodon cancila. The sequence continues at coordinate 20,364,125 of CM026207.1, read as the reverse complement.
TGAAAGTGAGAGAAATGGTGGGGTGTGGTGGGCGGGGTGGGGGGGGTGTCACACTAGACTGCATCCACAAACTGGCTGCAGATTAGATTACTAAGGAGAAGAAAGGAGAGGAGACGGGAAGGGGGGAGTGAGGAAAAGAGAGGCAGAAGGAGATGAGGGCAGAATAGATGGAGGGCACGAAAAAGGGAGAAAGGGAAAAGAATAGAGCGGGAAAGGGAGGACAGATGTTAGATGAACCCTTTAAAACATCTGCATTCGGAGGTATCTGAATCTCTGCTCCCTGACTTGTAGGAGCCCCGTGGCACGACCGTAACTAGAAGGTACAGCATGCTGCATTTTACTGGGACTAACACGCGTTTTAGTCGTTTTGCATCAAAGCTTTTTAATTTTTTCATTTATTTATTTTTTTCTTATTTTTGGCCAAACTCATTACTCTAAAAACATGTTATCATTTTTCACGCTCACATTTCAATTAGCTTTGAGCTCTTAAAGTCAATCTGCATCTCTTTGGGCAAAATTCTAGCCGACTACCAAAATGCAAAAGACAGCATGCTGTTGAAGCAAGTTCAGAGCTGAGGCACGCCACGACCTTGTGAGAGAGGGAGAGAGAGAGAGAGAGAGAGAGAGAGAGAGAGAGAGAGTGTACACACATTAAATGCTAAATGTGTGTTGTGTTGCCAGGTGTGCTGCAGTTGTATGAGGCTCAGCGGAGTTTTAACGGCAGGTTTTTATTGGCCGAAGCTTACATCACCGGGGGAACAAAGTGGAATTCCGGAACCGAGGATATTATGAACCCTTGTGTGTGTGTGTGTGTGTGTGTGTGTGCGTGTGTTTCTGGAAACTAACACAGAAACCAACCTGTCTGAAGAATTCTCCACAAAGTGACATCCTGTCCCTTGAGTGTTCTACCTGGTTTTTAGATGTTTCTAGAAAACTCCTCAAATGAGAAAAACAGTATGTGAAGTAAACCGGATATTATTTCACAGTGTTAGCAGGTTTCACTTATTAAACACAAACAAACACTCAAAAAAAAAAAATCCAAATGCAACAGATGAGATTACTTGAGGCTGGAGAATATGTTTCATGGTGCTGCCGGGGGAAATCCGCTCAACCCGTCATCTCTCCTTCATCTGCCTGATACACCATTTCCAGTGGCTCGTTTGTGTAACTTTCCTCATCTGCACACACTCATGCACACACACACACACACACACAGTGATCCATGTCCAAATGGTGTGGCTGGACTAACAAAAGGCTCAACAGGAAGCGACTAATCCTTGATCTGTGCGGCGTCGCAAGAATGACCGCAAAACTCACACCAAGTCACACACATGCACACACAAACACACATGCAGACAATTGCTGCCTGCTTTCTGTTACCACCCAGCAAGCGAGAGAAAGGAGGTGATTGCCTACAAAGAGATATGGAAAGACAATCTTTCCGGCATTTCAGTTTAGAAAAACATCACAATTTTCTGAAAAAAAGAAAAAAAAAAAAAAGGTTCCAGGCATGCCCCCCCCCAGTGATTTCATTGGCCACCATGTGGACATTATGGATCAGATGCATGAGGCTGGTATTGACATGGAGTCACACACCCCTCACCCTGGGGGAGCTGCCAGAAGGGCAGAAGGGCACCACGCACTTGGGGAGGGGGGTGTAACAAAGCCACCACAAATAGGACAGTCTCCAATATGAGAATATGTGCACAAGTGTGTGTGTGTGCGTGTGTGTGTGTGTGTGCGTGGAGACTGACAGGGAGGCAACATGAGAGGGACAAGCCGTTTAACATCTGGCTAAGCGCTGACAGGAAGACACGCACACACACACACACACACACACACACACACACACACACACACACCGGGGAGCGGGCAGACGAGTCCCACTCCTAATTATTAGAACACTCTTACTTAACTTAACCCTGTCACTAGACCGTGACAGGCAGAGATGGAGGGGGAGGAGGGGGGAGGCAGGAGGGCAGATTTCTGCGAGGACAAGGAGAGGGATGAGCGTTTCTGTCTCCTTGACTGGTTTTTAACTCTGAGAATGCCACAACAAGAGGAAGCTAGACAGGCAAAGACCAATAAGGATATGAAAATGAAAGAGAAGGATTAAATAAGGAGATATGGTAAGAGAAACCACAATCAAAACTTTGCTTCTAAACGAAATAAATGAAACATTTCTTTGACAGACAGGTGGCTCGTGGAAATCAGAAAATCCCACAGTCACGAAAAAAAATCTGCTCATCATCTGTCAACATCAGTGTCTCTACCATCCATCTTCCCCTTGTGAGAACTTCATTACTCCTTTTTTTCCACAGTTTATTTTTCTTTAATGTGACTTTTTTTTTTTTTTTTAGCAGTTTGTGCTACTCGGCCCCCGAAAGAAACAACACGCATGACATTTGCTCTGTGTAGGAACAGAAGAAAGGAGAGGAAAAGGATGAAAGGAAGGCCTCTGGCTGTGTGTTTTAACAGCTGTGTGTGATGCACTCGGCTGAACGGTCAAACTGTTTTATGTCAGTGGGAATACACAAAGAAATCTGATGTGATTTCAGATGGGAAGCACTCCGTGGTCGTAGTTGGAGCTCTGATTTCTTTATTTTTGGTTCTCACTTGAGCCTGTGTGACTCCATGCAACTAAACTTAGGTATTTAGTGATAATATCACCAACTACCTGTTTATGTTGTTCATCTGCTTTTAGTCGAGTCAGGCAGATGGGATCTGCGTTTCAGCTCAGCATCTCGCCATCCTCCCGCTATTCCCCCATCCCTCCTTCCCTCAAACATTTTTTTCCTCTGTTTTTATCTTTTCTTTTATGTTGTTCATTCCTTCCCTCACTCCGAACTCTGACGATTTGCATTTTCCTGCACAACTTTTTCTTTAACTGATACCCCATTCTTTTTCTGAAGTTTTGCCCCTCTTTTAATGTTTTTTTCTCATCCTCTCCTCCAAAAGTTGACTGAAAAAAGAAAGGAAGGAAAAAGACGAGGAAGCTGTGATTGGCATTTAGGGCCATGTTCGGTGCAAATCCTGCACCCTTGTATACGCGAGGAGCCGAAGGAAGGTAAACAAACAGACCGCAGCTGACACACTCGTTCTGGGACATGTATCACAAAAGGATGCTGGGGGTGGGAGCGAGAAAGGAACCCGTAAGGTAAGAGGAGAGAAAAACAGACGTAAGAATGAGACTTCAGGAAACAAGAGTGATGGAACGTGTTGATCAAGGTGGAGCAAGCATGCACGAACCTTCACACCGACACGTAAACCCACGTCATCAAATCTTTCAACAAACATGTGCACTGCGACGGCGGGTTGTTTCATTTGTCAACACTCCCATTAATTCCAATCACACTTCATCGCATCATTTTTTTCCTCTCCTTCGCCTGCTTTTTAATACTCACAAATAGGCGTCCCCCTCCTTTGAATACTTTCATTCTTAAGCCAAAACCCTTCAGACATGAATACAGTAAACAGTAACAGCTTTCGCAATAATGCAGCACACATAGTCCTCTTAAGGCATGATGGGGCCTTTATGTGCAGGTTTAGCGGCTGACAGGTTAGCGAGTTTAGTTAACAGCCGACGTGCCTGCTGCTGCAGCGGGGGGATTTATGGAGGCTTAGTGTTGAGAAGGCCCCTGCTGCCTGAAGTGGCAGCAAACTCAACAGAATTTCATGCAAGAAGGTGAGGATTGTAGGCTTTTAAAATTGTTTAATGCCATTTTTTTCGGCATGAAAAAAGTTGAGCATAACTCCACTTCACTCCTGTAAACTTGCATGACAGTCGTAGGTTTGTAATGAGATGAATGTGATTAGTGTTGGTATTAGAGATGTTTGATTTCAAAGCTGAATAAGGCTCTCCGAAACAAATGGGCGTGCTGGAGCTGAAGGACGGACGCTAAACCTCTGATATGTTCCAAAACAGGCATCTAGACAAACAGCTCATGTCTTTAACGTCGCTGCTTTAAGGTTTCTGCCAGTGAAATCTTACTCTCGGACAGTACATTGGGCAATCTTGATAACCCCAGAATACTTTTAAATGCAACACCCATGTTTTCCACTTGTTATCTGCCTACAGAAAAAAAAAAAAAAAGCTCAGTGGTTGATTACAGATAGCAAACAAAATGTTTTGTAATGTTGCAACACATGTGCAAGACGTGAATGTGGGGCATGTAACTCTGACGATTGCATACTTGTAAAAAAGATAAAAATCAAACGGGGCTCCAACAATTGCGCACCAAGCAACGCTGTAGGTAGTGAGAAAACACTGTTCCAATCATTAGACCGCATGTAATTAATTTGGCAAAGCTAAGATATATTATTTTATTGACAACTATAAATTAAATGCACAGGCAGTAAATAATGTCAGCGCCGATAAGATAAAGAGGACTCAAAGTTCGCTGATATCTGAAATGCCACTGCTGCATTACAGTGTCAGCTATATGATACACAGCTTATCAAAGAGTAAAGACGTCTGTAGACTTCAGACGAGTTTTAAAATATCCCAAATAAAAGTTGCGGAACCCCATAACTCAAGCTTGACACAATGCTTTAACTGATCCTGCAACTCAGTAATAATTGACTTTAACAATCTGTGATAAGACTGTATGATCTCAAGCATAATAAAGCTCATTTGAGTGTAGAAGTCAAAAACAGGCCACAGTGTAACGTAGTCCAAAGCTGATAGTTACCTAGTGTGTGTGTGTGTGTGTGTGTGTGTGTGTGTGTGTGTGTGTGTGTGTGTGTGTGTGTGTGTGTGTGTGTGTGTGTGTGAGCACTGTTCTCATGGGGCTGTACCAAAGAGTTGTTTGTTCTTTATGCCTCCGCTGGACAGCTAAACCCAGTGAAGGAGAACCCATAATTCTTTGCTGGAAGCAGTGACTCTGCACATCCAATTGCATTAGAAGTCTTTGGTGGAGGTGTGGGCTACTTGTGCCAAGATTTGTCCTGATTAGATACAGATTGAACCGTTCCAAAAGACAGCACAGATGCCCCGAGCCCATCTTCTACTTTTCCGTTTCTGTTTCTGGTCCCAGTTTTATGGTGCACATGAATCTTTAGTGATCTTACAAAGAGCACAGGGATGCTCAGCATTTAACGGTCACAGTTCTCTTGAGCAAGGCAAGGCTTCCTTGGTGCACTATAGGCACCAGAACTCTGTGTAATCTGTAGTTACAATTTGGCAAAATTTCTTTTTATCCTCTTCCTTGTTTTTGCCTTGTCCGACTTGTTAACGTTTGTCCCCTATATTTTCCTCCTTATCCTCTAACCGTCAGTTATCATTTTCCAGATTTCCTCGTCTACATTTTTTCCTTCATCCCTCTCTTTCTCACCCTCTCCTTCTCTCCTGCAGTGGTCTTTTTTATCGGATCAGTCTCAGGTCGTCGCATCTTTCTCTCATGTTTCATCAAGGATGCATCACTCAAAACAAACACACATCTACACAAAGTCAAAGAAGTAAGAAGATAAAAAGCAGGAAGAGTGACATATAGACAAGAAACAGAATCACCATATCATACCTTTAGGGGGAAAAAATGACAATAAGTTAAAAGGGAGTGACTAGATTATACACTCGAAGCATGTATCTCTGTCTGACTGTCACCTAATGAGTCGCTGTGATCCGATGCAGCTTGTTGACATGTGTAGGAGATGTTGGTAGTCATGCTAAAAATCTGTTTGTGTGTCTGGTAGAGTGTTTGTGTATTTGGGTTTGGAGCTTTTTACAACCCATCTCTCACCCACCCACCCACACACACACACACACACACACACACACACACACACACACAATCACAGCCTGCCAAACTTTTGGCTGTGTGGGTAAATCTTCTGGCAGCAGGGCTGCCAGAGCGGAGCTATGATGAATGCTGATGGCAAAGAGCATGGGCAGCCTCTGAACCAGTCACTCACACACAAATCCGCACAGACGCACACTCACATATGCACGCTCAAACACTAATAAGATTCCCAGTGCGTGAGGGCCAAATGGCATCCTTCCACTGGCGAATGCTAATGTGACCGGTGAAGCTTGTGGGCTTCTGAAACAAGAACAGTGAGAGCCAGGAGAGATGATGACAAGAGAACATAGATGGGATTGTTTATTGGTGTGTGTGATGAAAGTCTGTGAACATGTGCATTCTTTTACAAACTGCAGCAATTTATTATTTTTGTAGCAAGTTTTTAACTCTAGAGGGAGAATGTGCGTTGTCTGTTTTATAGTGCTTTTACTTCGTCTGAAATGTAATTCTATTTGCAAAATACACAAAACTAACATGTATTACAAAGCATTCATAAGAGTAGGGGTGTGTCTGAACAGATAGATGTAAAATAAAAATATTAGTGTTGTGGGGTGTTTTGTTTCATTGACACAGAGTTTAATTAATGAATGGCTAGAAGAGATTATCAGAAAATTATCTAAAGGACAATGTGCTTTGTAATTGGTTTGATTGAAAGGACAATTTTCTGCCTAACAACTTTCTTAAACTAATTTATTATCAAAAGGATCAGGTGTGACACATGCAGTATAAGGAAAAAGAAATGTGTTATTAAAGTGTCTGTGAACTAGAGAGGAATAACTGCACCAATTACTATATATATATATATATATATATATATATATATATATATATATATATATATATATATATATATGTATAAATACAGATTGGACCAAAATTCCCAGTGCATGCTAAATTGGTTTGAGATGTAGTAACTATCACATAGAGTATTGTTTAGGAGTCACATCACTGTCATATTCACTAAAGCAATCATTTAATCTGTGTTTTACAATGATTAGTCAACCATTTGTATGCAAAGTTCAATGTGGTTGCAATTTGCTTGAGAGCAATATGTAACAGATGTGATTTGCTACTCACAGCGCTCAATGCGGTCTTCAGGGCTGGAGGAAGTCTCGCGATCGGACAGGAGGCCGGACACTGCGAAGATCTTTTTCCCGCTGTCCTCAACTGCTTTCAAAGCACTGCTGGGTGAGCCTCCAGGAGGGATCTGAGCACCGCCAAAGTCGTACTCTTTCCCCTCAGCGTCAGAGTACCGCAGGTGGGGTGAAGCCTCTGCATCCAGGCAGCCTTTGAGGCGCTTGGCTGGGGTGAAAGCAGACTGATACCCGCCTGGTGCCCCGTCCCGATCTTCTGGAGGTGAGGCGAAAGGCCTGAATGCGCCAACGCCGCTGTGATTGAGCATACTGATAGGTGAGCAGTCCAGATTAGGTGGGGCAAACTGATGATGGAGGTGAAGGAGAGACGGAGGAAAGTCCCTGTTGGGGAATCCAGCTGGGACTGCACCTTGGCGGTGATACATTGATGCAAAAGTGTAAGAACCATTGTTGAATGGCAAATGGACATCTTTTTCAACAGACACTGGAACACCAAATGGACGTGGCTGCTGGCAAGGAATTGAAGCATCACGAGAAGCTTCAGCGGTAGAAGCCAGAACCATGAGAGCTGGGGAGGCCAAAGGATTAGGGAGATAGGAGGAGCTCTCCATTTTGAAGGCTGCCCGGTGGAGGTCCATCTCTGGGTGGACAAAGGTGGTTCTAACAATTATAGGAGGAAGAGGAGATGATTCCTCCTCAGTGTAATTGGAAGCTATACCAGAGGCCCTGAAAATGGGTCTGAGAAGGTTTAGGAATCTGGGTTGATGAGTTGACGGATTTTGTTTTGGGAGGAAGGGGTTTGGAAAAGACCCCTTTGTTAGAAAGGAAATTAAATATATATCAAACACCAAAAGAGTGGGTTTGCTTGAATTCAGTAAAGTTTTCTTCAGTAGAACTAAACTGATTCAGTGCATCATTTGGCAAATTCTTCTACAACACCGCCGGGTACCTTCTGTTGTTCATTTGAGTCTCACTTCGGACAAGTGTTGTCCTGTTGATAAATACTATAAATGGGTTCTGTGATGTTTAGGCTCCTGGATAATACAGCAAAAAAACGTCCCGTCTCTTGTGACTGCAGACGCAGTGTGTTCCCAAAGCCGAAGGGTCCAAGGAGGTTGGCCGCCTAGTGGTCATCAAAGTTCGTTCCTCATCTTCAGGTGCTCAACCAACTGAGGAAATACAAAGCACAAAAATTCAAATTACAATTTTGTATGAATATGATTATGGTTATGATTAAAACATTACATTTAACAATTTAAACCCATTTTGGCTGGAAACACAATGGATATACAAAATATGCAGTAAAAGTATGTTTTTCCCCTCAATCCATACGGAAAGGGGTTATTGAAAAGGGAAGGGGCTGAGTGAAATGTTTTCCAATAAAGAAGCTGTTGCAAGCCAAGGCTTGAGGACAGAGCCTTTAGTGTTCTTAAGCTGAGACTGTTGTTGAAGTCACAAATGTAAGACCTTTTGGGAAAAAGTGTCCCCAAGCTGACACTGTTGATCAGATCCTGCAAATCCCTGCCCTTTGACAAACAGCCAAGAACTGTTTCAAACCGCAAACTTCTCTCACTTTCCCTTCTTGTTTGAAGAAGAAGCAAAAACCTTCTCTACATCATTTCTTTCCATTCTCATCTTTAAAAATCCCTATGTCTCATCTCTTTCCAAATGTCCCCTCCTTGTCATCTATTCTCCTTATCTGTCCATCTTCTCTTGCTCTTCCTCTTCCCTCCATCTCCATCACCTCCTCTCATCTCCCCTGTTGCTATCTATTCTCCCTTATTCCTCCATCTCAGATCTTGGTCTAAGCCGCTTATTCCTACCATCTCCCAGGATATTATTGGACCAGAACCACTTGTCTTAAGATAAGGACACACGCGCACACATCCACACGTCACCCACACCCACACGTCACCCACACCCACACATCTGATAAGAGCCTGTGTGACTCAATGTTCAGCTCAACAGCTGAGTCGGTGGGGCGAACACATCCCACACTCTCCCGGGCTGTGCTAACCCTATCGCTTCATCTAACTACTTTTAATTCACCAATTTTTAACTATCTGTGTCCTCTTTCTTTGTACATCTTTCCTGTCAATCTCTTCTCCTCTCATCCCTACATCTTACCCTCCCTTTCTCATTTTTGCCTCCTCTTTCTCCCCTGGGTGAATCTGATGGGTGATATCATATCAGGCCTCTCCATCTGCCATCCACGAGTCAGAGGAAATCTGACTGAGTGAATAAATTAGCCGTACTTGACCTCATGACTCCCCCGGCATCCGAGGCAACAGACCGAAATCTTCCCTCCTGGGGATTAAATTGTAGCAGGGTTTGTCGGTCAGAGGAATGCAGAGAGGCACAGATGAAAGGGAAAATAACATCTTAGTATTTCTTATCCAAAAGGACCAGTTTGAAGGTGGCTGGTCCAATATATAAAATCTCAAAGAAGGCAAAGATGCACTTGTCATATATGTGAAAATGGAATTTTATGCCAGATGTGGAAAAAAAAAGATCAGCTTAAATGTTTATCAGTTACCTTCATTGAATTTGTTGAATCTGATGTCAAAGATAAATTAGCTGTCATTGGGTATGTTCTGTGAAAAAGTAACATTCATATTTGTACAAATTGTAAATTTAAAAAAATGTGTTAAATATCAAAACTGGTGTATTTTTTCATTTCATTAGAAAATATTGGCTCATTTTGAATTTGATGACAAAATGCCTCCAAACAAGTTGGGATGTGGGCAGCAAAAGGCTGGAAATGTAATTGGCACAAAAAAGAAATATCTGGAAGAACATTTTGCAATAGTTTAGGTTACTTAGCAACAGGTCAGGGACATGATTTGGTCTAAAAATTCTAATCTTAGATTTACCAGCCTGCAAAAACAAACACAACAAAACCCCAAACTGCTGTACAAGTTCGACACTAATTTCAGAATAGTGTCCCTCACTGTAAAATTGCGAAAACTGAATATATCATCAATGCATAATGTCATTGAAGGAAGTCAAGACTGCAGATATGTGCACAAGGAAACAGGCCCAAAGTCAATACTGGATACCTGTGGACCTCTCGATTCACAGACATCAAAATCAAGTATTATTGTAGAATGATATATATATAACACAATTCTAAACCACATATGTCTATTGCAGTGTTGCCCAAATCTGGTCCTGCAGTGCCACCGCCCAGCATATTTTAGATGGAATGGATCATCATCAGATTTTCATCAAGGTCGGTCAATGACCTGTTCATTTGAATCAGGTGTGCTGAAGCAGGGAGCTGCCAGCTGAACTGGCCTGTCTGCAGTCCAGACCACCAACGGAAAACATCTGGGCCATCATTTAACAAAAACTGCAACAAAGAAGACCCAGGACTGTTGAGAGGCTTGAATGAGGCAAGAACAGGACAACTGTCCTTACACAAAGCTCCAGCAACTGGTCCCTCAGGTCCCTCATCAAAGAGAGGATGCTACACAAGCATCACCCTGGAAAAACTTTTTGGGACATGTTGCTGCCATTTAATTGAATACGATATAAATAAAGAATTTTTTTTTGTTTGTTTTCTTAAGAAGATACATTTACTTAGATTTAAAATTTGATTTGCTTTATGAGTTTATGAGATTAGCCAGTCATATGTAAATCATTGAATTTTGTTGTTACATATATTATAAAAGTCTCCTAATTGTTTTGGGATTAGATTTGTGTTATGAGAGATAAAACTTAATAAACTTTGAAAGTCCAACACAAAGTTGTTCACACATACATGAACAAAGAACAAATAGAAACTCACGGAGCATTAAGTGGGTCCTGGCTGCTCTAGATGAGCTTGAAAGCTGTGCTGACTATCAGCCAACTTCAAAGGAGAAACTCCCTGGGAAATAAAAGGAGAAAATCTTTTATAGCTATCAGCTGTCCAAAACACTCATTCAAATCAATTTTCAAATCTGATCTCGGCTTGGGTAAGCTCCTCCACCTCCCACACAAAGACACACACACACAGAACAACTGCCAGGAGAAAGGAGAGAGGAGAGAGATGGGGAGATGGGGAGGTGAGAGATGTTTTACATTAACCGCAAATGTACAGTGTACCAGTGTGGAGTGTTGAGAGCAGCTCACGATAACACACCTCAGGCCTGGACGGATGCCACAGAGTCACATTACTCGTTACTCCACCAACACTCACACACCACCACTTCTTTCCACTCTCTTTTCCATCTTCCCTGCAATTTATCTTGAAAATATGGAAATATTTAAAAATCTGGACATAATCTAACTCTTTTTTTTTTCTATCTTTTTCAGTGCATACCAGTTTACGCCCTCACTTACTTGGCCGGCATCTCAACCGTTCCCCCTGTATATCAGATCATGTGTTCCTTCGTATAACCTTCAGAAAAAGAGCTTGTCTTAGGTGTTAATAGCAAGGTAATAAACTGATAAGTACTGTGATATTCCAATTTTGCTATCATTATCCAACGAGCTGAGGGGCGGCAAGTGAAGGGCCGCCAACATGAAGCAGCCAATCCAATAAGAGGACGGTGGATATTTCCTTACAGAGAGCAGGTGAGGAGGGGGGAAGATGTGGTGAGAGGAGAGAAGAGAAGAGAAGAGTGAGACCGAGAGTAAAGGACAGCAAAGACGAGGTAACGAAAAAAAAAGAGGTTAGGAAATGAAACAAGAAGGAAAGAAAAGATTCAAGAAACTAGGAGAAGAAAACAGACAGAAAGAGAGAAAACAAAGGGAGCTGAGATAATGAAAGTCAAGATTAAATGAAAAGAGGAAAACATGTGGGAACAATAAGGGAATTGAGAGGAGGGTGAAATATCAGAGCAAAGGGTAAAACTCTGGTCTCCCAGGGTGACTGACACAAGCTGGAGGCCTTCTGGCTTGGTGCTCTTGTGTGCAAAAGCAGAAACACACACAGACGCAAGCCTACATCCACACACATTTAGGCATGCATGTGTGTTTTGAAGCCTGAAAAATTAATACTAGATTATCCATTTATTTTGTATCGTGCGCTCTTATGTATTTTACATATAAGTTATGTGTAATTTAAAGTGCAATGTGCCACACTTGTAAAAGCCCCCTAATGGAAACGTCAAAAAAACTCTAATAGATAGTGATGTTTTTTTTGTTGCTGTTTTGTGTTTGTTTTTTAACCTTACTTCTAAAATAACATTTGTAATCCAAGATGACATACACCTATGCATATCATAACTATCCAACTGCAATTACTTGCAATGCAAACATGCATAATGTCAGCCAGTGCCACTTACAATCCCATTTGCCACTGAGTGATACCACCCACACATTGTCTGACACCAGTTGTATGCATTTTATAATAGGAAATGTCACAAGGGAACATTTACCACGCTGTCATAATTTGATTACAGTGTGCAAGAATGATACAGCTGTCAGCACGATATTAAACACAGAGAGCAAGGAGGGCTTTTCATGTTGAATCTGTGCTTTAAGTGACAATGTTGCACCAGTCGGTGAAATTGCGGTGTCAACAACAATGTCCCTTAACGTCACTCTGACGTGGGATTTCAATCAGAAAATATGAGTTACTGGGAGGCAGGCAGCAGGAAGACATTACTTAAATATCATCATTGTTCCCGAAAATAATCATAGAAGGTTATCTGGTTGTCGAACCATTTGTAAGTAAAATTCCAGGAGGAGGAGAAGGCACATTGCTTGAAGCATTAAAATATCAGTTTGTATATATATATATATATATATATATATATATATATATATATATATATATATATATATATATATATATATATACTTTTTTGTCTCACTGATGTGCATTCTTTCAAGAAGCAGATGGAAAAAAAACTCAACTGAATGTGATAATCAGAAAAGTAAAAAAAGAAAAAGGCCTCCAAAAAAAGTTTCAGCCACAACATGAGCATCGTTCTTACAGGAGCCATCCTTTTATTTTTTTCGTCTATAGATGGACTTAACATATTTGTAGCCTGGCTGCAGTTGAGTGTGTAGCTGACACTTTTTGCCTTTGTGGTGCAGAGATGTATGTTTGCTGAGTTTTGGAGAGGAGCGAAGAGGACTCCAGTTTTTACTATACACACGTCTTGTCAACTGGGGCCAGAGTGTGTAACATCTGTGTGAGAGCTGAAGTTTTCTCTCACTATTTTAGTGGGGACGCAGGGAAATGCAGTCAGGTCCACGGGCCTGTCTGCGCATGTGTGCATGTGTGAGTTTGCGTGTGCACGCTCCCAGATTTATTTAGAGATTGTTGACAAGCATGAAAGTGCCACTGTAGTTTTCTTCTTTTTTTTTTACAAGACAGGCCAAGCTACGTCAGTTGTTTCATATACACACTCAAGATCGGGTATACATGTGCATATTACCATGTAGTCTATTTAAAGTTCATGCCCAAAATAAAGCTACTAGATAATCTAAAACCCTGTCAATGAATATAACATTTTAAATGTCTGTGTTTATCAGCAAAAAGGTATGCTGCACAGAGGGTGGCAAAAAATAAAAGAAAAACTCTGCCAGACAACAATTTGTTACTGTCTTAAAGCCACAACATCCCTGTGAAAATTAAAGTCCATTAAAGTTTTCAGTCAGCTTCTGTCATCAATAAATAACACCTGCTGCTTCAACCTTCCGCTTTGGCTCCTTATCATTTTAACATTGTGCCTTTTAATGGACAAATGTACCATATTTTGGGATGAAATAGTTACGCTTGTCCAGCTGTATGTCATCAAGGCTGGGTCCTCAACAAATATATGACAAATATGATCACAAATGTTCAAACTTTGTAGTATCATCCAATGGGGTATTAATGTGACTCTTTCATTAACATTTTATTAACTGCAAAATTAACCGGATATAGAAAATACAGCTTCAAAATGAATAACTGTTATATACTTTGGTACTATAAACTACAATCCGAGCTATTAGAAATAATTAAAAAAAATAAATAAAAAACAGAAGCTACCCAAACCGGCAGTGTAAATCAGAATGAAGACTTAATTTATCAGCCGAAAGGCAAAAAAAAAACAAACACTGCCACTTAGAAACATGCTCTTGAATAAAAAACATTTGCTGCCGTGACAGCAACGGGAAGCTCAAAGTAAACTGAGAGGAGCTGCGGAGTGCTTCTGTATTTTTTCCCACATAAAAAGCCTAAGCTGACCTGCAGACACGTCTGCTCTGTATTCCAGGCTGACTGCAGAGTTTGTGCCTGTGCATGAGGAACTGTGTGCATGTGTGTTTGCTGATGTCCGAAGCCAGAGTCGATACTATTGAAATCTACTCATTCATGTCTGGCTGTGAGGCAAACGCTCAAACGTCCTTGTGAATAAGAATCACACCCATTTATCTCCCCCCCTCTCCTCCAATATCTCTCATTATCTGTTCTTGTCTTTCCTTTCAACTGTAAAACCCTAATTTTTTTTTCCAGGTGCCTTCAAAATGTCCTATCTCGTGTTTCTGTGTTCGTTTGTCTCCCTCATCTTTCATCCTCTCTGGTATGAAATCTGTAACCAGATTACTCGCTGCAGTCAACAGCTGCTGTAGTTAGTAGGAGGTATGCATGAGCAGTGAGAAATATTACTGTGCTGTTGAATAACGGGCAAAATTCACCCTGGGGGGGGGGGGTCAGCATACATAAAACCCCTCCCAATTGTGTTTCTCTTTTATGGATCTTTTATTTAATACTCCTGTAGACAATAAAAGAACATCTAAAATCAGTCATGGTGGGCAGACAGGAGTCGTACTGGAAGTCGGCCCTGACCTGTGGTGGGGATGTCTGTTCATGGCGTCATCAAGAGGCCCAGTTCAGCAGCTCATTCCTGGCATGAGACCAGGCTAAATGAGAAAAAAAAAAACAAAAAAAAACAACAACAAAAAAAGACCAGATCATCCTATTGCTCATAGATCACTACCTCCAAAGTGTTTTTGTTGTTTTCTTTTAGTGTTAGTGAGCCAACTCTCAGCTCTTTATTTTTAATTCTTCTTTGCCAAACTGGCAGCTGGACACGCTTGCAAAAATCTTTTTATGTGAAAACACTGTGAAAATCCTGCCCGATTTATAAATGGGCTTAAAACGTTGTACATTGACTTTGAAATGAATTAATGTTGCTTAACATTAGACACGATCACAGACGCTGTCTCCACTGAGCCGTGTTCTGTGCTTCAAGCTGTATCTGGTGCTGCACCAAGGAGCTTGATAACATTTTCCCTTTCTGCAACTCTAAAATTCTGATTTTATAAATCTATATTCCACACAGGTCACGCTAATGTCTCCTGGTGGCCGACAGGTTACCAAGCTTTCCATCTTCCCCGCAAGAGTGTGACTGAGTGTGTGTGTGTGGCACCGGCCGCCCTCCTATGACTCTTTATTGCTGCTCTGGGTTGTACAACAGCAGCCACTAATCTAGCTGGCTGGCAGGCGGACAGGCGGCGGCTGGCTACTCTGTACAACTGCCTGCATGCAAGCCCATTAGCTGCAGTTTAACAAGAAAAAACTGTTGCCAGGTACAATGTTTTCACTCAGATTCTGCTGTAATAATCCTCTATTGCAGAGTTAATAATGCTCATTTAAATAAAAGGAAAGTTCTTTAATGTCTGCAGGGATGCAAACTAATCTGCTTGTCATGGAGGTCAAAGATCAGTATTAGAAGGCCGACAGCGGTGGTCACGGTTGGGATTGTGGGAGTTTATTCAACCAACAACCAAAAATTCCCTTAACGTATTGCAGAGCTGCTCAGCATATGATGTGAATATGAGAGTGATTCTGTGTAGATAAGTGGATGTGCAGTGTGGCGCATGCCTGCAGGTATGTGCATTTACACGGCTCAGCGTCTCTTTATCACTCTTATTTTCTGTCTGCACGGCCTGTGGTTAGTTCTGTCACCTCACAGCAAGTGGGTTCCCTCCTCCAATCTCAGCCTGGGCCTTTCTTTGTGGAGTGTGCATGTTCTGTCTGGGCTTACATGTATAGGTTTTCTCTGGGCTCTTCCACCTTCTCCCACAATCCAAAAACATGCCTGTGAGACTGATTCGTTTTATTCTAAATGTTCACAGGCGTGAGTATGAGCATGTCTGGTCGGCCGTCTCTGTGACAGACTGTGATAGACCAGTAACCTGTCCACGAAGTGCACCCCCTCTTGCCCAACAACAGGTGTGATAGGCCCAGCCTCCATGGCCCAGAACAGGGTGAAGCGGGAACAGAAAACAGATGGACGAATGATTTGCTTACCGCACAGTGAAGAATTGTGAGTAGGATACGCAAATAGCGCCTGTCTGCAATCGATGGGAGCAAATGCACCAACAGTGTCTTCTGGGGAGGCGTGCAGGGGGTGGATGGGGGTAATGCAGCTAATCTTGCATGCAGGGAGCTTGTGATCTGGCTCAAAGTTTAACTGATGAATGGAGTGGGACCTCAGAGAGATTTGATATGAGAGGAAAGGTAGTGAGGGAGCTAGACTGATAGGCTTGAGAGAAGGAGACACAGAGCAATATGGAGAATAGAAAGTATCTGACATCCGACACAACTCCCCCCATTAGGCTAATTCTTGGACTTTCTCTGGTTGCCGATAGCATCTCCAAGTGATATTTCCCCCTATAACAGCATTACCAGAGGCTGCCTTCTCCAATACAATCAAACTATTAAACAGTGTTGCTTCCCCTCCATGGAGAGATTTCCTTCCAATACAAAATGACTGGATGTGAGCTACTCCCCTTTCCTGTCATCAATAAAAGGAATAATTTGATCTGCATGCATATGTGCAACAATGAGATACACGTCGTTTTTAAGGAACAATTTTTTACTTGCTTGATTTAGATTTTTTTTTCCTTTTTACAAGAAAATCTACTCAATATAATGCAATACTACTTCTGTAGCCACTTTATTGTGGACACATCTCATTTATTAATATATAAAAATTAAAGAATAACGGTTAAATTGTTTAAGAAGCATAAAAAAAATTACACAGAAAATTAAATGTCGATGAAAATTTTCTAATAAAAACTTTCCATTCAACTTTAAACAAGGAACACCAGACAAACCAATCAATCAATCAATCAAAATCTCCTCAAAACACAATCTGCGCTGCGGACAAGCTGCAATTTCCAACGTGCCAAAACATTTGGCTCTTTTTAAAAGCGAGACAGCCGCTCAACAACCAATGATTGCATCTGCCTCTGCGCACTTAATTACGGCGATTATAGCGGCGACAACGAGGCAACAATAACACAAAGTTTGAGTATGCCGAGCGCGAGCGACGCACTTTTTCTCATAGGGGTTAGGCTTTCCGCGTACCTCCGTGTTCAAACACTTGTTATTTACAGGCGACGCGTTCATTTCAATTACAGTCCGCATGTCAAATAAGCTCTGGCGTGTTGCGTTTAGTGGCACTGCGAAATGATAAGGTGCGCGCGGTAGAGAGGGCGTGTAGGGCGTGTGTGTGGCATGGGGGGGGGGGGGGGGGGGGGGGGGGGGGGGGGGGGGGGTAATGTAAAAGGATTTTACAAAGTATAAGGGAAAGTTAATTATACGGAATTAGTGTCCATTGGTTTAATATAGTAGACTGGAGGAGGTGTTTTACTGTGTAATGAGAGAAAATAAGGTGAGGTGCGTCGTGACGCATTAACAATTCCATACAGGATAAATAACCGCTTTTTTACATTTGTTTTTCATTATCTTTTTTTTATATATATGTGCAGTTTTCATAAAGGACTAAGTCATTGCCATTCATCTCTTGCCGTGCTTATGCAGCAGTTCAGATAGACAAAAAGCACACGAGAACAGGTGGAACTGGATGAGACGAGCGAATCAGACTAAAAAAAAGAAAAGAAATGAAAAAAAAGGAAGAAGTCATAATGAACAAGATCATTTCATAGCGGTAAATACAACACGACAAACTTATGAAAACGTTACTCTTTTTCTTCTTGAAAAGACAAAAAAAAAACCATGTGAACCCGGTTGAAAGTGCTCTGAAGCGACTTTTCATCAACTTAATGATCATCTCCGCAGCGATAAAAGTGCATGTAAACTTAACAATTAAACAGGTGGAAGGATCCCGGTTGCTTCCCGGGATCCAAATTAAAACAAGCTTCTCTTTTCGCCGCCATCGATCCAGCAGAGAGGTGTGAAATGGACATTAATTTTAGTTCACTTCTCGCTGCGCAAAGAGAAGAGCTGCAGAGATCAATGGCGAGCAATAACAGCTGACTGCTGAGAGAGAGGGAGAAAGAGGGGACTGGAGGGGGAGAAGTAAAAGCGCTGACAAATAAATCATGTTTTGCTACTTTTACTCGAACCTCGACACTTTCTGCCGCTCTTCTTTGGATTTACAGATTATTCCAACTGGAGAAGCGAGACAGAGAAAAGGCAGGTCTACGTGGGGAGGAAGGGAGAAAAAGGAAGCACTAATCGGCGCAGTGAGACTGAATGTGACAAGGTCACAATTGTGCCGCTTGGTTTACCGATAGTCTCTATTAGAGTTTTAGTTTAAAAAAATGGCATCGTTGGATTAGTCCCAGAGCTCCGACCTCGGTTGTTTGCATGTATCCCACAAAAATAGCAGAGGGGAACAAATGATTAAAACTGTTAAATAAAACATTTTGTAAATGGAGCTGAAGAGATGTTTGCAAAACATGTCGGGGGGGTTGTACATAATAATAATAATAATAATAATAATAATAATAATAATAATAATAATAATAATAATAATAATAATAATAATAATAATAATAATAATAATAATCTCACAACGGAAATAACGGCTCTCTAGTAATCACTCATACTAGATCGCAAAATACCTTTATGATGGAACATCAATCACTCTGAATAGCAAGGTTTTAAAAATCAGACATGTCAACATTTTTATGTATCAGTTAAATTTCATCCGAAAAAAATAAAATAAAATAAAACAAAAACGTCCTTTGAACCATGGGTGACTAGTTTAACTATCTTTTAAGAGTGTGGTGCATACCAACGAGTGCGTTAGTTAAATCCCTCTTCATCAACATTTGTTAAGACTAAAGCTATGAATTACACTTGGAAACGTTGCCATACAACTATTTCACTTATTGTTAAGGTGGGTGGAAATTAAGTTTAGTGCTTTAAACTTTAATTATCAAACTCAATTGGATTTTCCGTTTAAATCAAAACGCCGATGACGGTGAACGCGAGCGATGTGCATGATTTGATTTAAATGCAGAAAATACAAAAATGTGTCTCTTTTGTATAGTCTAATTACAGGAAAACACTAAACTCATTTACGTTGATAAATATTTTAATTAGTGTTAATTTGTGTTATTAATAGGAAATAATATGAAAAATAACTTTCATCCCCCGGCCTGTCTGTTCCATCACTTATCCTTATTTATGGAAATAATAAGGTTGTTTGACCCCCTGCTCATTTTCCGTTTTAAAGATAATTATTGCTCGTTAATGTGTTTGGTAGGAAAATGAAAAGGCTTGGCCGTTCGTTAGAGGTCCGAGTTGGATGATCTACCAATCAATAAAATCAATCCGAAGGCATTCATCGCGTTGAGTTCATTCAATCCGGATATGAAATAAGTGTCTTTTCCTCTTTTTTTTTTTTTTTTTTTTTTTTTTGGTCTTGGGAGCTATAATTCAATCACCACTGTTCCGTGACTTCAATGAGCGGCTTCCAGCGCACGTTCACCCCAGATGTGTGTGTTTTTTACATGCTATTCATTGTTGCCATCGAGAGAATTATTTCACTTAAAATTACTGCTTTTAAATCTACCCCATTTTCCACACACTCCTAATTTTATTATTCTTTCTTCTGGTTTCTGCGGCTCTGTGCAACACTCTCCTTTGATGGGCGTAAGATGGGCTGCTCACTTGCTTGCATGAGTGCTGGAAAATAAATAAATTTAATAAAACTGGGAGCAGAAGTTTGTAAAATGACGCTTCGGTTGTGTGGGATAATGCCATTTGAGTGTATAGAGTAAAACTGTACACGGCTGCTTTAACAGTTTGAATCCCTCCTATTAAAAATAATTAACAGCAAAGAAAACTATTATTTCTCGCGAATTTATACACGAAAGAATACCGAAAATAATTAAAAGTGAATGTCGGTTGGTGATCCGGGCGAAGCGGTGGCAGCAGGAGTTGAAGCTTGAGTAAATCCGTTTTTGGCTCCCTCAGCTCGGCCATGAAGCTGGAGGGCCCTCGGGACTTGTGCGGCCGGCGCTGCTTATTTAAGGGGGCGATGTAAATTATAGTGCCTCCCTAGTTAACAGGTGTTTCCCAACTGTGTTTCGTTTCTGAATGTGCTTATGCTTGTGTGCACGGTTTTACGCGCACGAGTCCCCTCAATGCAAGCTGTATGTTTCTCTGACAAAAATAATTAAAAAGGGTCCTGCACTCACGCAAGTAAATATATAGGTGCATACGTTTAAATAAAAATAATTTTCATCAACCTCGTTGGTTTTTGTCATCATCTTTGTCGCCACAATAAAACTAAAAATGGGCCATAATTAAAGATGAAAATTCATATTAATTTATGAAGATGTGTAACTCCATGAGATGCATTAAATCCACAAGTTCTCTTTATCAAGAGCGCCTTAATTTTCACTGAAAACAGATGACGGACATATTCAAGGATTTAAACTTCATGTTCTCTATATAAAGATCTAATTAAAGAAAAACAGCTGGTCTCTGAGTGGTGGGCCTAACACTCCTTATTACGAATCAGCCTGGTAGTGAGAGAAGGTAAAGAATAAAGTTTGTATTTTACTTGACGTAAATATGAAGGTTTTGAGGATAATACGAGGAGATGCGCCAGTCTTCCACAAAAGCAGCGGTGAACGTCACCATCCTGAGTTATAGATTGGAAACCAGAAGAGAATCGCAGCTTTTTAAAAAGGTCCAAAAGTTTAAAGTTGTAGTTTGGTCAAGATAATCTGTAAAGTCATCGCACGGGCGCGCTAAACGTTTCAAGTTCTTCCTTGATTGGGAAGCCCACAGACGGAGGTCCACGCACGCGCGCATAAATGAAGAAACATAAAACTCATGTAAACGCGGTTACATTTGCTTGCACGCGCGTAGGACCCAGGGTCCAAGGCCGTGCCCGTGACACCTTTTTCTATTTTTGCCCCCCACGCGTGGAAACGCACCCGCTCGCAGCGAGAAAACTGCACCATCCGGGAGAAAGTTAGAAGCAACTCGCATTTCAAAAACAGAAAGAAACGGAGGAACGCGAAAAGACGTGGAACCACGAAGTGTGTAAGCTTCAAACCCAAGAACAACAACAACAAAACCGACAGTCGGTGTTACTCACCTCGCAGTGGTAGAATCCGCGTCTAATGCAGGCGGCTGCTTGGTTTCCGGCGTCTTCTTTTCTTTCTTTCTTTATTTTTATTTTTTTTTATCCTCACAACAAACCGAAAAACTTTTGAAAGTAGGAGTATCAGAGGCACTGGCCCATCTGACTCGTGCACAGCAGCACCGGAGATAACGTGAGACGCGTGGGAAAAAGGCGAAGGGGGGAAAAAGTAGTTATCGCGTCCCTGTTAGTTTATCAAAGCGCAAAACAGGAGGACAGAGAGCGAGAGGGACACACTGAGAGGCTGACTTTCCACAGACGCACTGTAAAGTGGGTATCAATGGCACAATCCCGCGTGCAGCCCCTCCGCTGAAGCGATCAGTGAGAGGAAGGAGCTGTGGAGCCGGTGAGGGAGCGCAGGATCGCAGAGACGGTGGCAGGCACTGTGGTGCGAGGGGAGGGCGGTGTGCTTGGGGTGGTGGTGGTGGAGGGGACAGTGTTTCAGCAGCGACGTGTGTGAGGCTGGAGCTGGGCTGAGCGACGCTGAGCGGGGAGTGTGGGGGTGGATGAGGAGGGGACGATGGGAGGGGGGAGGGGAGGTGGGCGTCCAGGGCGCTGAGAGGCGCAGTGCTGCCTCGCAGCGCTCGGGTCGTTCAGTGCCTCGCGGACGCGCATGCTTGAAACATCAGTTTTGGCTCCCTGTTTTTGGCTCCAACAAAATTGATTCGTTTTGTCAGTAAAATATAGTTTTCTTTGAATCAGGGTTAACAATGGTTCTCTTTTATTATAAGAGATCTTTCACAACCAAAGATTAAACCAACGAAGTGTCAAGATGTCTTAAAATAAAATGTGCGTTACTTTCACTAATTCCAGCTCAAAACACTTCTTATCCGTAAGCGTGCGTTTGTTTCCGTGCATGTATAGACTGTTTAAAGGGCTCGGTTTCCCAACACCTCACCATCCGGCCACCCCTCTGCCTCTCCCTCTGTCTGGCGTTTCGTTCCCCTGGGTGATTTCCACCGCGCTTTGTGCGCAAAGTGAATGAATTATCCCCCTCCTCTCTTTCTTGCTCCCCCCACCGTTTTTCTCTTTCACTCGTTGGAGAGACTGCTATTTGCCATAAAGCCAATGAAGTCCACCTCTTAACAAAAAGAAGTGGACTACCAGACACTCTTACAGGGAGTGCGCTCTGGAAGCTGAAGTTGGAGAGACTGAGGGAAGTTCACCAGAGCAGACTCGGAGCCGGGCAGCGCGCGGTACGAGTTAGAGTCGCCTCAAAACTTCCACTCTGACATTTCCTTATTTGATTGTTTGTTATTGTTTGATTGATTGATTGATTTATCTATTGATTGATCGATTGCTGATTTGACACTTTACGTTACAACAGGAAACCACGGGTATTCTGATTTTTTTTTTTTTTTTGTTAATAGATACTTCTCTTCATTCACATTTTATTTAGGCTCTTTTCCCCACCTATTTCATGGATTTGTTAATTATTTTGACAACAGTCAATCGACCACTGTTGTCACAAAAATTGAAAATAAAGGCCAATAAATAAAACAAAAATACTCCCAACAACAGATTTGTTATTATGGTAATTTATTTTAAATAAATCTGAATGGTGCACGGTGTTTTTTGTTTTTTCACTTGACAACAGAAGGTGCGCGTTTGTGTGTGTTTGGGGGTGAGAGAGAGAGAGAGGGAGAGAGAGAGAGAGATAAAAAGAGAGAGAGAGAAAGAGAGAGAGAAAGGATCATCCCTTTCCCTTGACTCCCTCTCCACGACATCCCCCTGCTGATCGAATGAGGAACTGCACATTGGTCCACCTTCAGATTTGGTTTCGTTTTCTTGTAAAATACTTCCCAGCCTGTCAGTGTGAGCAATTAACTCGTGGCCGACGTTTGTTTGTGTTGTCTAAAACTGATCAGTGAAAGATGGGAACAGCCATTTAGGAACAAATGGCTGCACCAATCACTGCATCATTTGCAAATGTGGAACAAATGTTTACACAGTATAGCCTTTTCGAATTGAAATTGACACACTAATAAGACAGTTTACATTTGACATCTTTTTGGATTAAAATGACGCCACCACAGATGTTCTCAAAGGCAAGACTTGACTCTCAGCTGGGATGATTTTACATCTAAAAGTCAAGCACTTTTCTGTTCATTGTTACTCGAACACTCAGCGTACACCACTACAAGTAACACTCAGTAACACAGTCTATCCAGGCTGTTATGTTTTCTAATAGAACTAACACTTTGATCTGGTTTCACGCTATAATATACCAATGGCCGGGCTAACAATAGCGTGGGAAAAGTGAAAGGGGATGTGTGTGTGTGAGTGCGTGTGTGTGCTGGGTGGTCTCCATACACATGAAGGGCAGCAGCAGCAGTAGCACTGCCATTAGTGGTGTGTTGTCTTGCTAATAGGCTCAGTTTGGAGTCAATGGGCTGACTGAGGAAGAGAACCATCCATGTATTAGATCCCTCTCCATTCAAAGTATAATGCCAGCCTTCAGTCCAACCCCCTGATGTTTTTAAATGCACCCTCTGTGTGTATTGAGTTGGAAGATCTTTGATAGCACCTGTTTCACTGCTCAAGCATCCGCACTGTTACTTTCTCAACTTTTATCAGTTCAGTGTTTCTCAAAGTCATCTAATTCACCCCCAATAAGGATGGGTGATGAGCACAAAACAAAAAGAACCAAAACAAAAAGAAACTAACCTGATTTCTGAGCAGGTCATGTGATACATCTTGTGCATTGATTCATTAAATTAGATACAACTTTAGTCATGTCTGAAAGAGATTTTTTTTTTTTTTTTTTTGGTCATGCAAGATATGCTATTCTCGTTCCAGAGGGGTCAACCTTTTCATCTGCATCATCAAACCAAACGAGTAAGAAGATTTCTAAAACTATAAAAATTGAGATAAGATCTTCTCAATGCATTTTAACCTAGTAAAAGAGTGGTGAACAATCATCTTAGAAAAAAAATGTTAAAAAAGAAAAGAAAATCACAAATAATTGTGACCAGAGATCATTTATTTTATTTGGTGAAACCTAATTAAAAAGACAAAGTCAACCGTAGGTCTGACAGCAACGTTCACAGTGAATGAAAGGATATGTCCATAGATATACTGCACCCTATGACCTTAAGAAAACATATCGCCGTTGGAAATCAGGCGAAAAAATAAAAGGAAACAAAGCTTGCATTTGCTTGAGAGCATACAGATTTCACTCTGAAATACACAGAAAGGGTCATTTGGTCTGATGCGTTCAGACTGATCCCTTTTCAGAGTTATGGAGCATCTTGGTAAGAAGAGCTGCAGAATAAATAAATCTAAATATAATTAATGTCCAGGTTTGTACTTGTTCGAAATGTCAAAGAATGGTTCGGGGAGTATAAGACATCATTTTCACACGCGTTGGTCACCACAGGGTTCACCCTGTTGAAAGGTGAATGCTGTTCTGAATGGGAATAAATGTTGTGACATTGCTGAAACGTGGCTGGATTAAAACTTCAAAAGCCCTTAATAAGAATCCTCTCATGTTTTTACTTTGAGTACAGAAAGTGTGCTGCTGTTATGCAGATTCACTGTCTAAATAATTAATAGTCCTAAATCCTCATTTCTATTGCACGGCGAGTGTGTGGCATAGCGGTCTGAAGAAATAACACAAGGGGTTGTTCTGCTCTCAAGTTTCTTTGTGGCGATCTGAACTAAGTCGTGTCTCGGTGTTATGAAACCTCTGACATCTAAGATGAAATGGCAGACAGCTCACGAAAAGCCAAGCTGACAGCAGAGGGCCACGGTTGGCCTTTGGCAGCCCACTTTCACCTCTAATTGGTCAGGTCTTTCTGTAAATACAATTCCACTTTTTTTTTTTAAACTCTAAAATAAGAAATGAGACTAGGAGAAGTTGTGACAAGCGGTAGGCTCAATAACATCAAACAGGTGGGAAAGGATGAATCGAGTCCGCTGATAGATTCCAAAAAATCTGTTATTTTACAGTTTGATCCCATAATCCTTTGATATTTTAAGGCAGCTCATACTTGACCCTTACCACACATGCGGCAACAAAAGCAATGCTCTGTAAGGTCAGTCACACCACATGGGACTTAATTCCTTAAACAAACCATTTTTAAGTGTGATTTAAAGCTAATCTGGACAGGCGATGGTAATTCCTATCTTTTCTTTAATAATTTATGATTGGTGGAATTTATAGCGCTGGCTCTCTGGCTCTGCATGACGCCAAATCTGCCTGTAATATAATGAGATTTTAGCACAGCGCGATTATAAATTATGGTGTGATTTTTTCTCTCTCTCTTCTGTTTTGTCAGGGCAAAGCCTTTGAGTATGTGTGTGTATGTAGCTTGGGGATATAGCTGGCATTTGGCTGCCACGATGCTCTAATTGCTGATGTACACACAGATAGATGGGACCTGATGGTTGGTGTCGCCACTGGAGGGAGGGGGAGGGGGGACGGGAGGGGGGCAGGAGAAGAAACAGGGGATGGCGAGATGAAAGACAAGGAACAATACTTTATCGCAAGAGATAAAAAGGTTGCACTAAAAGGAGAAAAGACAAGTGGAGTCTGGATGGATGGGTGAATAGAAACATGAAGAGACAAGTGAGGAGGAAAGATATTGTTTTGCGTGGAAGACACAGCTGCCAGTAGCTCCACGGCAAAGTGGTTAACCACACTGAGGAAGCCACGTTTAGAGAAAGCAAAGCAGAGAGACAGAGAGAGGAGGGATGGAGACTCAGCCACATTCATCTCGCTCTCAGATCTGTTGCTCCAGGGAGCTGTTGCAAAATGAAGAATTACATGGCCCTGATCAGATTACATTACAGAACAAGTGATTACATGCATTTGACTCTTGCACAAAGGAACAAAAATGAAGGAAGGGAAACATACATGATCTGATTAATTATGTAATTATGTGGTATTTGCTCCGGCTATGATACATGGCAAACATTTTGAGGGAAGGTAGATGAGTAATTTCATCAATGTTTTACTGCTTGCAATCTAAACCTACTTTAATATAAATGTAGATTTCGCACCAGTTTTTACTTACAGGTTCAGCTATTGTATATCTTAAACATTATACATGGTTTGAAAGAGGTTAAAAACGATGCTGAAATTCAACATTGTTAAGTTTAATCATCTTATATTTTCAGTGAAAATGAAAAAAAAAGCTCAAAGGTTTGTTTGTTTTTGTTTGTTTTTTGGGGGTACGTTATAATTTTAAGGACAATTTAGAGACCTATCTTGTTTCTCAGTACCAGTTATGCCAAATTTGAACTTGTTCATTTGGTAGTTTATACTTGCATGTCTAAATTAGAAGGACAGGATTGCTGAGTACTGCTACTCGAAGACATTAAAGTTCAGCCAGCAGGTCCAGACATCGTCAATCCTGCTGGAGGAAACCTTCAAACAGGTACTATCTCGATAAATTAACCACAAATCTGAAGTGAGACGAACGACATCCTCGCATGAAAATATAATTTATTATAGTAGAATCAGGGATAACCAAACATTGCAACAACCTAGTCCGTTTGCTCCTGACTGAGAAAATAACACAGCTGACCACAAGGTGGCGGTAATGTAACTTTTCTGCTGTTTGCTAACGTACAGCAGCATAAAAGAAGAAAGCAACGAAAGAAGAAGTACAAGAAGAAACACGCCAACAAGGGATCCTATTCTATGTTTACATTTTTTTACACATTGGAAGCAATTGTGATAAAAAGAACAGCCTCTGGACCTCTACATTGACGTAATATGCCAACAAGGCCTGAACCAACTTGTTGGTCTATTTATCTTTTTTTTTTTTTTCTTGTAATCGCCATTTTCATCAAATGTACTTGCAGCAAAATTTTTCTGGTCCAAATGGTTCAAATGACTTGTGGTCACAAGATTTTTTTTTACATGAGAGTGCCGAATGTAATTTAGAAATCCAGATCAGCAGAACCCCCCAGGTAGTTCCTGTTGGCCAACCTGAGTACCTGTGTGGCTTTTTGCAAATTTAACCCTAACTGTGTAATTCCAGTAAAAATAAGCACATTACAGATATGTTTAAAACACCAAGTGAAGACAAGTTTAAGGCTTTTGCTGCTCAAAGAGTCTACAATATCTGCTTTAATGTTTCTCTAAAAAGAAGGTTTCTGTATAATGCCTTTGTACCCAAATTTATGTCTCAAGACTCAAAAATCTCTTCATGAAAGATCAAATTTTGTACATATCAGCAAACCTCTTGACTCTGGGTCTGTTATGATTATCACTTGGTCTTGGATCACCTGTATCTGAATGATCCTCCTCACTGTTTTCATCCTTTTAATGGAATCAATGCCTTTTTCATGTAAGCTCACACTTGTCCGCCGCTTTGAACATGGCATGTTTCTGATGTGCAATATTTGCTTAGAAAAATCAACAAACCAAACAGATATTCATTAAGTCATTCATTTTCCACACCTGCTTCAATCTTGAGTGTATCCCAGTTGTTATCAGATTTCCATGACCCTAAAACAGGAATTTTCATAATAGATGGATGGAAAAAGCTTTGGATTGTAACCCTTGCATGCACGATTTTAAAAGAAAGAAAAAGTAAAAATCAACAGCATGGCCATGCAAAGTCATGCCCATTTTGTATTTCCTTCCCACTTATATTTTTGAGCAACTACTTAATTTTTTTCATCTTCTTTGAACATCATTGCGTCCTTAAAAACAAGAATATCACATTTTTAGATAAATACATTGACCTGGTGCAAAACTGGTTTGAAATATTGTGATTGCCTTAAGACCTGGAACGATCAGAGTGTATTTTCTCCCTTGCTGCTCCGATCACTCTATCATCTTCAAGCATCCATGGGGAGTGACTTGTTATTTGCTCTGAGCTGTCTGGCTGGTTTGGCTTTTTGATTAGCAAGAGACAGAAAGACAGAGAGACGGAGAAAGAAGGAGCAAGCAGAAATAGTGAAAAGAGAGACAGCCTTGAGGCACATGTCAACCAATGTCACAGATAATCACACATTGTCTTAAAATAGCTTTGAAAATGGCAGTGTTAAGGGTAGGCTGGGCAGGGTGAAGTTTGGGTTTGGGGACGTGCAGAGATGCATCAGAGCACATGTTCTGTAATTACAGAGCGGATAAGGTTAATTTCTGACAACCCCCAGGGATGACTTTCATCAAGGGCAACATATAAAGCAATATTTTATCTGTAAATCTGTGCGAGGGGAGTTGGGATTAGTAAACTCTTCAGTCAGTCAAGTGAAGATAGCAATGTTCCCTCCTCCGAACACGGTCTCCCCAGTAAAATAATCCTTTTTTACATGTGTGTCTTAAATACTTCCTGGATCATTTTTTGCATAATGTTGCAATGCATATTTGATTTTGTTTTTTTTTATTTTTTTTAGAATATGTAATACAATGATATAGGTATATGAGTAATTTTGTAAGTTCTGTCAGTCTTTTGTCATTGATGAGTGAGAAAAAAGGATAAAAAAAAGATTGCTCCGAAGCCAACTTTTAAATGGATTAAAAGGTTTATTACAATAAAAGAAGGCATAAAAACAGATCTGCAGAATCTGGGATCTTTTTGAGCCAATTGTGAAAAAAATCAACAAGCATGGTCTCAACTTAAGCTTTTAAAGGGGACAAAAGAACAAAAGCCTATCCTACGTTATCCATCAAACATCATGACAGCTTTATCTTCAGCGAAACTCATGACTGAGAAAAGCACTGATCAATGGTCAATGTGCATCTTTCTTAACAAGGAAAGTCGTAGTAACTAGTAAGTTACCTTTTTGTCAGATGTGAGCACGAGACCGGATACTTCATATTTTGATGGGCTCACACGACCAGATACTACATAGGCTTAGTTATGCTACATGGACCAAGCATCAACAAGCCTATCCATCAATATTGAAAAGTTAAAAAAAATATTAACAGCTTTGAATGACTCCTAAGAAATAATCCTGTTGACATAGTTAAAGATTTATTTCACCCCCAATCCAACTAATTATTCCTCTATTATTTACTACGTAATTTCTCTTGAGCAGGGTTTCCTAGACTGGGTTTTGCAGGTTGTAAAGAGCACTGGAAGTATCTGAAATTTTCTTTGCCTCAACTTGTCAAAATTGAATTTCCTTAACTAAAATCATAAACCATTCACTTGGTTATCAAATCTTTGTCTCGACCACCTTCATGCTAAATTAGTGTCTTTTTTTTTTTTGTAATTGATATATAAGTAGGGGGTCTTGAAGTTTGGAAACAACCAACAAAACTAAGAACTGCATTCATGTTTCCCTGTTTCAATGGGCAAAGTACTGACATGTCTTCAAAGGGCACCCCAGTTCACTTTCCAAGTTAGGAGGTCTTTCTGTAGAGACATGTGGGCCATCATTAACGTGTCCCCTGGAAATCATATGCCAACCAACAGCACAGGAGAGAGAACTAATCAGGGGTTGGATTTTGGTCTTCAGTGCCTCACTTCTTCAAAACCACTGCTGTGGATCTCTCTGCTTCTGTAGATGGAGTACCCCCGTAATACACTGAAGGCCCTATCACACCTTGACTATTTACCAGCGTATGCCGACATATCAAAATTTCCTTAAAATGCTGAATGCTGAACTATCAATTTAATTTATTTTTGGGCATAAACATAGTGTATTCATAACAAGTTTGATGTATACATAACATATAAACAAGATATAAGTAACTTTTATTATATGTTTCCATAATTGAAAATGCTGTCGCTTGAGGCTGCACTAGACATGTAGAAGTCACAGTAGGTACATAAATATCACCCTCATGCTGAAAACATCAAATAACACTGCCAAAAAGTCTCCTGGCAAAAACTATCCATCATCACCTACACCCTCATCCTCATGCTCACCCACTGATGGAGGTAATGCAGGTTCCAACGCCTCCTGGGCACCGTCAATGGCATCAGCGGCGCTTTGTCCATAGCTTCCACCTCCTGTCAGCCAACAGAGTTCCACTGTAAGTTAGGCATACAATGCCAAACTGCAGAACAGGGGAGTCACAATTTGCTCCAGGGATGAATAAGCACTCGTGGTTAAAAACCTGTTCACATATTGAAAGCAGCAGCAACTAAAAAAGACCAGGTCACTTGTGTAGCTTGATGAGCTGCAGCACTTTTATTTTCTGTACAAATACTCTGCATCCAGATGAATCTAGCAGTTAAGATCTTCCCTGTCAACTTTTCTAAACATTCCCACAGTACTATATCGTACTCTCTCCTCCACACGCCTCTCATGCACATGCACATGCACATGCACATGCACACTCACACACACTGAGATCCGCTTGTTAAAGGGACCCTGACACTCACCGTCATGCTGATGTTAGAGGACAGCTAGTACATTCTCATCTCAATCTTGCCAGATCCTCCATCTCTTGGATAGACATCTGCTCACCATAGAGTCTTGAGGTGCCTCCTGTGAACTGTATTTTTATATAACAAATTCCCCTAAACGCTGCCAAAGCGCTATTATATGGCAGCTGTAAGTAGAAATCACATTCAGTACAATCTTTAAAAAGATCTTTAAAAAGCAGGCACTCTTTAGCTTTTGCAAAACCTATCCATAACTTATTTGACAGCATACACTGGCTAAATCATTGAGGTATAACAGGGCCTTTACCAAAGCCTCCATTTGTAAGTCACTATTTACGTATGTGCTTTTCATGTGTCTAATGGCTCTGTTACCAACAGAAACAAGAATTGGGAGTCATATCAGTCTAAGACGTCATATTCTGCTGCTTCAAAATATGCAGCCAGTCATGGTCAGTTCTTCGCTGGGGTTGATACGAGTTATGGGAACTAACACAATGGAGTTAAGAATATCTGGCAGGGAAATTGTAGATTGCAACCTCCTGAATTATCCTACCATACTCTCTCCTACCAAGTGGCTAGAATAAAGAGAGTAAACTACAATGCCTTCTAAAAATATAGTAGTTACATGTATAAGGGGGGAAAAGTCCATACGTTAACTTCTAAAGAGTATTTTTATTATTTTTTGAAAGGATTCACTCATCTACTCTATAGCTGGCAGGGGCTGGTAGTTTAGCTAAAAATAATGTTTATTCCTGCAGACGTTTAATGGTCCATCAAATGGGATAACAAGGACGGTTGATTTGTGGGCCTCACTCTGCAATTACCCGACCTCCCCATTTCCTCCCTCTTTAAATTAAACAAGCCATTGATTTTATACTGAATATTATTGTGCCATATTCCCCAAGAGCTCCTTTGATAGAGATATGGAGTGATTGGACTCAGAAACATACAGAGAAGTGCATACAAAAAGACTCAAGTAAAACCAGGAGAATAAAGGGCATGTGACATAAACGCTCTGAGTTTTGCTTCTCTTAAAAAAATAATTAACTAAAAACAGTTTAAAAACTATTTGGTTGATTGTTTAATGCTTCATATTTTCAACTCATTAATAAATGTAAATTAAAGAACATACATAAACCACATACAATCATGCATTCATGGACAAAACTGTTTAAGTGAAGCATTTATATGATATTAGCTGATTAACATTATAAACTTGGCAGCACGGTGGCTTAGTGGTTAGCAATGGAGTTTGCGTCTCCCCATGCTTGCGTGGGTTCTCTCCGGGTACTCCGGTTTCCTCCCACAATCCAAAAACATGCTTGCAAGGTTGATTGATTATTCTAAATTGTCCGTAGGTGTGAGTGTGAGCATGAATGGTTGTTTGCCTCTATATATGGCCCTGTGATAGACTGGCGACCTGTCCAGGGTGTATCCTTGCCTCTCATCTGTAATAAGTCGGGATAGGCTCCCCTAGACCCCAGTGACCCTGCAAAGGATAAAATGGGTATAGAAAATGGATGGATGGATTACATTACAAATAACCATTTCTTCATGACTTTGGTAAACACATTAACACATAGCCTTCACAAGAAATTGATGAAAAGGGTCATATAAAATCAAATGCATTAGCAGAAATGGAAAAAAAAACAAAAAGGTGAAGTCTTTATTTGGTTTATACTTTGGTTCATTCAAATTATTGTAATGTCATCAGATATTTTCCATTTAAAAATTATTTGATATTTCTTTTATTTAATATTTAATCAAAATATTGGAATACAGATCAAAGCTCTGAAACGGAGAGGTTTGAATGGTTTATATTTTAACATTTTGGGATAATCAGGTGAACTGCAACCAAGATAGTACCATAATAAAGTTTGTGTTTCAAAATTTTGCGAAAGGACAGTCAAGCTCACAGGACTCTAATTTGAGTCTTTTGACCCATTAGATTTAGATTCATATTCTACCACTGATGTAGATTGAGGTCATATTTCACTCCTCACTGCATCTGCTGCCCAGGGATAGATGTAGAACCATAATTGACGCTTCTTTCAGGCAAGCAGATTAATGTGTTGTTTGTATGTCTGAATGAGCATCCGAGTCACTTTCTTTGTAATCAAGTAAGACCAAGAGACTATTCTTTTTCCCCCTCAAAAGCACTGCTAAATGTCCTCTACCTAGTTCCCAGCTGCTACTTACAGTCTAATAAACACAGAGTGGACAGCACTGAGATGACTCTGTAGGGGTGTGAACTTGGGTGATAGGAAAGGCTTTAACAAAGGGCTCCTGTGAGCAAGAAGAAAACAAGATTCCTTTATCATATCTCCAGTTTATCAGCTGAGCATATGTAATAGGAAGTAACATAATTTTAAAATCCTGTCATTCATTATTCCTCCTTGAACCGGCACCTTATGGTGGTGGAGGGGTTTGTGTGTCTGAATGATCCTAGAAGCTATGTTATCTAGGGCATTACGCCCCTGGTAGGGTCTCCCATCGCAACCAGGTCCTAGGTGATAGGCCAGACTAAGAGCGGTTCACAAGCCAACCATGCCTGGATTGGCATCACCAGGGCCCCACCCTGGAGCCAGGCCTGGGGTTGGGGTTCAAAGGCAAGCGCCTGGTGGCCGTGTCTTTGCCCCTGGGACCCGGTCGGGCTCAGCTCGAAACGGGACTTTAACGCACACATGGGTAATGAAAGTGTTACCTGGAGGGGAGTTATTGGAAGAAATGACATCACTAATCTGAACCCGAACAGTTCTCTGCTATTGTACTTCTGTGCTAGTCACAGTCTGTCCATAACAAACACCATGTTTGAACATAAGGGTGTCTATCAGTGCACGTGGCACCAGGACGCCCTAGGCCGGAGGTCGATGATAAACTTTATTGTTGTTTCATTTAATCTTCGGTCGTATGTCTTGGACACTCAGGTAAAGAGAGGGGCTGAGCTGTGAACAGATGACCACCTGGTGGTGAATTGGATACACTGGCAATGAGAAAGCTGGACAGACCGGGCAGGCCCAAACGTATTGTGAGGGTCTGTTTGGAACATCTGACCAAGCCCTCTGTCAGGGAGAATCCGGGGAGAATCCCCAGCCTCCCTTGGAATCCTGGAGAACTTCTCCCAGATTCCAAGGGAGGCTGGGGACATTATGTTGGAGTGGAGGAGTGGTCCCTCTTTTTAAAATGGGGGACTGAAGTGGGAATCACACTTCTCAACCTCCCTGGGAAAGTCTTTACCCAGGGTACTGGAGAGGAGAATATGCCCGATAGTTGAACCTCGGATCCAGGAGGAACAATGCAGTGTTTATCCTGGTCGTGGAATACTGGACCAGCTCTATACCCCCCACAGGGTTCTGGAGGGTTTATGGGAGTATGCCCAGCTAGTCCACATGTGCTTTGTGGATCTGGAGAAGGCAACTGCTTCCCTCGTGGTATTCTGTGGGGGGTGCTCTGTGAGTATGGGGTCCAGGGCCCTCTGCTAAGGACTGTTTGGTCTCTGTATGACCAAAGCAGGAGCTTGATTTGAATTTCTGTTTGCAACTGAGTGTGAAGTGGCTGGAATGAAAATCTGCACCTCCAAACCTGAACCCATGCTTCTCGACCGGAAAAGGGTGGTGTGCCCTCTCCAGGTAGGTGGAGAGGTCCTGCCTCATGTGGAGGAGTTTAAGTATCTCGGGGTCTTGTTCACAAGTGAGGGAAAGATAGAGCCTGAGATTGACAGACGGATTGGTGCAGTGTCTGCAGTTATGCAGTTGGTGTATCGGACTGTTGTGGTGAAGAAGGAGCTGAGTTGAAACGCGAAACACTCAATTTACCAGTCAATCTACGCTCCCACCCTCACCTATGGTCATGAAATTTGGGTAATGACCGAAAGGACAAGATTGCAGATACAAGCAGCTGAAAAGAGTTTCCTCCACAGTGTGGGTGGGTGCTCCCTTAGAGATAGAGTGAGAAGCTTAGTCATTCGGGAGGAGCTCGGGGATAGAGCAGCTTCTCCTTCACATTGAGAGGAGTCAGCTGAGGTGGCTTGGGCATCTGTATCGGATGCCCCTGGATGCCTCCCTAGAGCGTTGTTCCAGGCATGTCCTACCAGGAGGATACCTCGGGGAAGACCTAGGACACGCTGGAGAGACTGTCTCTCGGCTGGCCTCGGAACACCTCGGAGTCCATCCAGAAGAGCTGGAGGAAGTGTCTGGGGTGAGGGAGGTCTGGGCATCTCTGCTCAGACTGCTGCCCCTGCAACCCGGTTCCGGATAAGCAGATGAAAATGGATGCATGGATGTCATCTATTGTTGGTGTGTTTAACACAGCATGCCGCAATCAACAAACATGCTATTGTCCAACCATTGTTAAAGAAATCGAACCTGGATCCATATCCTCCTGGCAGCTATAAGCATATGTTAAAGCTGCCTTTTTTATCAAAGATTTTAGGAAAAGTTATAGCTGAGCATCTTGTATCTTTGCTAACCCCCTGCAAAGCACTAATGGTTAGGCAAGCCCTCTGAGGAAACTGGGACTTCACTCTGGCTTGGGACATTTTGACCTGAGCCTTTGTGCCTTGCAAGGGCTAGAGAAGCATAACACCTTCAGCAAATTCCAGTCAGTTTTTTGTAAAATGTCATTGAACTTAAACTGCTCTTCTCAGGCTTTCAAAAGGCAGCTGATTCTAATAATCATTCTGTGATTGTTCTTTTGTCTCCAAGCTCAGCTTTTGACACATGATCATAGTATTTTGCTAGACAGGTTAAACAAGATGATGGGAGTTTGTGGTTCTACCTATCTCATTGGCAAGCGTGTTTCTATTTCTGTCAAAGACTATGCTACAGCAAAACTCTGTCTTGTGCTGTTCCACATGGATCTGTTCCTGGACCCGTCTTGTTTACTTTGTGCCTCTTAGGAATTAAATTATAAAGTTTAGCAACATTTCCAATCATCTTTATGCTGATGCCATCCGGCTTTTTTGCTCATTCTGTCCAAATGACTCCTTTGGTCTCATAAAATAATTGTTCAACTGCCATCAAGTCCTGGTTCGCTGGAAAATGTCTATGGTTCAACTATTGAAACTACTACTAACAATGCTATTACAAAGGCTTGGGTCTGTTACAGCATATGCAAGCAACCTCAGGGTCACTCTGGACAGTTTAGATGCTCATGAAACATTGCAAAGTTAAGACACGTTTCTAAGGCAGAACTGGAAATGATAATTCACGCTTTTATCTCTTTACAGCTGGATTACTGTAATTCTCTTTTTACAACAAAAGAACAAAAGATCCCTGAATCAGCTGTGGTCTGTTCAAAATGCAGCTGCACGCCTTTTATCCAACTCCAGGGAGACAGACCACACTACTTTAATTTTAATAACTCCTTTATGGCTTCCAGTCAGTTTCAGGCTGAATTTTTAAATTCTTGTTTTAACTTTTAACGTTCTCAACTGTAAGTTGGGCCGGTACTCTTGCAGTTGTTCTCTGAAGTCTGGTGCCTTCTTCTCATTTTAAAACATTTCTCATTTTGGTTATCAGGATTTTTAGGTGATAGCGCTGAGACTCAGTTTTAGAAAAACGGCAGAAAATATTTCTAATCAGGCAATCTTTTAAGTGATGTTGTAAGTTGTAGGCTGTTGCATTTTTTATCAATTTGGTTTGTTTATGTAGTTTTCATTGCACCAGGTGTTACGATGGCACACAACTGCACACATAAAGCCATTCACTATAGTGCCAGCAAATCTTGAGTTCTCTTCTGCTTTTTGAGTCTATCTCTGAAGATGAATATATCCCACTGCTGCAGTTGAAAAAAAAATCAGATAACCTACGACAAGTTCATCAGGATGGGCTTTTGATAGATTTTGTTTCTGATCAGCAGACCTGACAGTCAACAACTCGATCAGCCATGTATTGTCATCCAAAATAAATAACTGTGCCGCCCAGGTTTCTAAGCACATGCATGCAAGTGGAGACTGCAGCCACTAAGGAGTGAAGATTACACAGAGAAGTCAAGTGACAAATTCAAGTGGCCAGAAGAAATATCAATTCATTTAGGACCAGTGAGCTGTAAGCCAGCTGTCAGAAAGAGCGGGGGAGAGAGATCAAAGGGGCTTACCCCTCATATGACAGATGCATTAGATTTGAGAGCAAGACAGTTAATTTTGTGTGTCAGCCTGAGTCCATGTGTGTGTGTTCATTCAGCTGCACACACTTTTGTGGGCACCAAAAAGTCAAGTGGTTAAACCTGTTTTTCACATATTTAAAGACACAGATATGGAATCCTCTTAGGAAAAACAAACAAAAAAAAACCATTATGGCCCTTGGTTCTGTTCTGTGTTTTTTCCCATTTTTAATAGGAAATTAAACATTTATTAAATGTGAAGAAGGTGATGGGGGGGGTGTCTTCAAGAATGAGATTAATTTCGAAACTATAAAACTAAGATGATTCAGGTTTTCTTTTGATCTCCATCAAAAAGCCATACCTCCAGAATATGCACTACACCAGTGATGCAAATGAACAATTTCATTTTTCATTTTCCTTTTCATTGTCATTAGTCTCTGCTTTTAACCCATCAACTAGTTTCACTAGTGAGCAGTGGGGCGGCCCCGGGGAGCAATTGGGAGTTAAGGGCCTTGCTCAGGGGCCCCCAGTGATTTACCATTGTGGAACCTGGGTCCTCCACACCCAAGCCCACCACTGTAACCACTAGGCCACTGCAACTTGCAGGCAGTACCACTGGCAGCAACTGGCCACTCCACCTCTGCCCACTTATCTACAACACCAGTACTAAGTACAGGTAGGTTTAAATAGTGGGGATCCAGAATAAAATCCTAAAATACTGAAACTATAGCAGGGCCAACATCCTCCTCCTCAGGTCGTTCAGCTACTATGTCTCTTTTATAGTATAGACCCCAGTAGGATCCACTGATTTAGTAAACTAGAATATCCATAATCCATATTAGGGGTAATGATGGGAAATCTTAGTAAGCTTAGTTAAATATGGCCCTAATTGATATTTAACAATAAATTCTTCAATCCTGAGGGACAGATAGAATTGAGGACAAGCCACTTTGAAAAGTTTTAAGAACCATAACATCAACCAAGCGTACCATATGTGAATAGGAGCATCTGCTTAATGGAAATGCAATATAATGGAAATGCTAGTATACAGCCTGCTCTTTTGACTGTAGCTTCTAGCGTCAAGCCACAACGCTGCAGACAAGCTTGAAGTCTCTTGTTTAATACTTTTAGTGTGCCATGTAAAAATATTTTATTACACTGTATAGAACAGGAAAAGCTTGGTTTTGAATGTAGAACTGCAAACCTGGTGTCTTATTATGTGGATGAGTGGATTAAATAGTGGTCAGTATGATGAACATCTGTGTATTTATTTTTCATGGCCAAACATGGACTTGAAGCGTCAGCGTTTTCTGGAATATTTCTGAGACAACACTTCTACAAAATAGTAAATGGTTGTGTATAGTCAAGTCAGGCAGTGCTGTTTGGGCATTTACTGTTTGGAGGTCTAGGTGTCCCGGGAAAGCATACCTGTGGTGGCGTGGCAACAACAGCTTGGCTGCCAACGGTCCGTTTCTGATAGGCGTGTGACTAAATCCAGCCAGAAAAAGCTCATCTGGGGAATTCTGCCTTTCTTCTTCTGCTATAATCTTCTGTAACATGATGAAGATGGATTGATGAATACACCAAAAGCAAAGAGAATGTGGTAGTTGATTAAAGTTGTTTTTAATTAGATCAGGAAATGTATATGCAACCGATTAACACCGAAACACGTTTTATTTAGTCTTGTTGCTCCATCAGCATACATTATATGTAAGTTAATCTATAGTATATTGATCCTCAGAGATGTTTATAGCATTCATCATAAGAGGGTACCACACAGTGGTAATCCTTGCTTTATAGATGACATATGGTCATTGCACAAACTCATTTGCCCATAATGTTCTTGTGTATGAAATAATAGTAAAATCACAACAACATTACTATGTTGGTAATGGTTGTTCTTATGGCTAAATCTATATTCATATAAATGTAAGTCCAGTGTTTAATGAGAAGCAATTATGACTGTTTTGAAATGGTGTCATTGAGTGAAACAAAATGGCTTGGAAGTGTGGGACATTTTGATTAGGCCTTTTCAAGGTGATCTCAGGACATTTTTATGTGTCACTTCTTCCCTCCTCTCCCCTGTCTCCTGTTTCTTTGATGAAAGAAAAAAAAAAGGTGTGTACAGATGCTGAAGTATGCTGACATGCCCTTGCGGGGGGATTTCAAGCATGATGCTAATAACAATAATTAGCTCCTAAGTGTTTGTGGAGGGGGAGGAAGAGACATGAATATTCTTTCTTTTTGTGTATGTGTGTGTGTTTCGGGACAAATGGCTTCCCTGCGTCTTTTTAAAAGGACAAATTAGTTGTAATTGCTTGTTTCAGAGTGGAGGTATAAAGGCAGCTTTTTGTTACTTCATTATGCTTTTTTAACTCTCCAAAAAAACACAAGCACATTGCATCTATTATTGTAATGCCTTATGAAGAACATAGTAATTAAAGTGAATGAGGATAGATTTACCAAGGACTAATGGAACTGAGAGCTACTATTTATGAGTAAAAACCCCATAAAAATAATTTTAAAAGAGGTCAAAATACTAAGTGATTGAAAACAAAGAATAATACAATGAGTAATTGAAATACTTTGCGATTGATACATTCATTTTATAGTCGAAGCGGGTACATTGAAAATAATTCCAAATAGCACTTACAGCAATCAAGTAGAGGAAATTTTCTGATGTGCAAAGACAGACTCTCCCATCAGCTTTGATTAGTGTTACAGTACGTCTTTCCCGGCTGTTAGATATTTGAGAAATTATTATTAATAACAAAATAATTTCCACAGATTAACCCCATTCTGGCTTTATTCCTGATCCTATGGCCTTTAGCAAATTGATCCAGGAAAAGATTGATGGGTCTCCTGCTGTTTTAAAACATTTGTCCTTGCTGCTCTGCGTCTTTTCTTTTCAGCTTCTACTGCACCTGAGTTACACCTCCAGACATCTATTTCATGGTGCAGTTGTACTTTTGAATGTCACATTGAAATAAAGAACTTTTTTCCCTTTTTTTTAGGG
Source organism: Xenentodon cancila (assembly GCA_014839995.1). Classification (NCBI taxonomy): domain Eukaryota; kingdom Metazoa; phylum Chordata; class Actinopteri; order Beloniformes; family Belonidae; genus Xenentodon; species Xenentodon cancila. The sequence goes on along the minus strand of CM026207.1, from coordinate 20,324,480 downwards.
CCTCTTCAGCAAATACCCTCTTATCTGCTTTGGATTTTTATCAGATACAAACTGAAAATAATATATATATATATATATATATATATATATATATATATATATATATATATATATATATATATATATATATATATATATATATATATATATATATATATATATATATATATATATATATATATATATGTATTTAAATTATATACTTTTACTAATTTATGTGTTTTATATCCATTTTTGTTTGGCAGTAACATTACCTGGATTTGTTATTCACACACACATACACAATAATGAATAATCCTGTAAGTGTTAAACGTTTAGACGCATCTTGAGCTCCAAGACGCAGAAGCTTTTCTCATTAATCCCAGCAGAAGAAATTTAATTTCAAAAGAGTGTAGATGGGTAGAGATGTAGATGGAAACGCACATTATTGTACTTTGATCAGGGTCTGTGACGCCACAGTACCCTGTAAATTTGAACAGCTGCCTGAACCAAAGTAAGCAAAGGTGCTCTACTGCTGCTTTGGAGCTTTTGACTGTGTTCTGACTTTAACATCTAAATAGATGCTCACAGACATAGGAAACATTTTTTTTTTCTTTATATGTCCCCTGTAATAACTTAGAAAGAAAATTACAGCAATGTTTGTGAGCTCACTAAAAACCCCTGTTGCAGTAAGTAAGATGGTGTTGGAGCTGGGATACCATTCATGCTTTTCCCAAATTCTAATTATGCAAATGTAAAACAGTACCTCCATGCACACCCCTGCCCTACTTCAATCCCACACCGTGTAAATGTAAACAAAATGGCAATTTTAGCACTAGCAAACCATCCTTTTTCTGCACCTTGTGTGAACATAGAACTGATAGCACTGTGACTCTTGGATAGGTAGTTGTGGTAAGCTCTTTGGGGTATTGGAGTACACCTCATGCTCTTTGGGGTATCAGGGTCCTTAAAGTGCCCCATCTTCAAAATGATTGGGGTCAGCAGACCTTTTAAAATACATCGGCCTCAGTGCCCCATGAGAAAAAAGGAGTTCCTACCTCGAAGTCAAAGAATTGTAAATGTTGACCGAAAGGATATCAGTTAGTCACCTCAGTGACTGCGGGGTCACTGCAGGGGATTTCCATTTCCTTTAAAAGGCTGCATGAGCTCCGCACAAACATGAGCAGACGGATGGTGAGATGAGTGAATGGTGAGAGAGAAAGTTACAGAGAAGGCAAAGGAGCATCTTTATTTATTGTTCATGCATTTTTAAACAGCAGAGCAGCCGGGTCAAATGAGTAAACAGGACTTAACCTGAGGGCGAGAAGTAAAGAGGGCGGACTGCATGAGAGATGGACAAATTGGATGTGTCAGTTCAGATAGATAAAGAGAATTCAAAATCTGCTGTAAAACCATGTGTTTATCACCAATACCTGACATGTGAGGCTTCATTTATAGGAAATGCTCTTGAACTCAGTATGAAAGGTCATTTCCAACATTGTGTTCACGTTATCTGTTAGATTTAGTATTCTAGTCATTTTAATGGTATTATATAAGAATTACCATTCTCCCTCCTGTCTGCCAGTTTCAGTCCTTAACATCTGTTTACCTCTCTCCTTCTGTCTCTTCTCTCTTTTATGGTACTTTAATAGAAATGAATCCCAATAAAGCCATTCTGATTTCATTTTTTTTTTCTGTTGAGGCACATCTGAACTAGTTACTCACATAATTTATTTATCACATTTTTAATACATCATTTCCTTAACATGACTGGACCACAACAACCTTCAATACCTAAAGCATGACAAACTGCCCATGACTATATAAAAGAAGCGATTTAGAAATGTGTTTTTTTAATTTCATACTTCTGATCCAGCTCAAACCCATTTTGTAAATACGGTCTGTGTTGTGGTACCGTTTTCTTGAGTAATATTTGCAAAAGAGGTGGGTTCAAATCAGTATGTTCAAGGCAGGGAAAAACAACGAATCGTGGTCCAAAAATGCTACGTCTGTGTTCAAGTGTTCATTCTTTTAACCTCTTGAACTTTTTTATTGTCCCAGATTTTTAATTCTGTGACGACTCTTTATGGCTACAGATTGATGCATTACAGTTTGTGGTGTAAAACGTGTGTATTTAGGGCACCGGGGTCAAACTCTGCCCTGCAGGTGTCTTGACCTCCAACCTTTGACCTTTACATGCAAGCACACGTATACACACACACACACACACACACACACACACACACACACACACACACACACACACACACACACACACACACACACAGCAGTTGTCTGCTCCCAGTGGAGGAATACAGCTAATCTCAACGACATCAGTCAGAATCATATGCTTGAGGCCTTGTGTGTGTGTGTGTGTGTGTGTGTGTGTGTGTGTGTGTGTGTGTGTGTGTGTGGGAGAGTCAAAGAGGTGGAAAGGCGAGGATCTGCACTGATTTCACAAACAGCGCGGTTAAAGACAACATGACAACAGTAACCTCTGGATGAGCGGTGTGACATGTATTTGATTTCTGTTTGCTTTGCTGCACAAAGTCATGTATATGAAAGGTATTCATTAACACCTTACAGGTAAAATTATTGACAAATTTGTTTAGTATTCTAAAGCTGAGAAGACAAACGATTGTTATATTGTATTTGTATTGTATTATATTGTGTAGATATCCACTACAAAGTTTTCTGATATTATTCTTTAATAAGTTGAAAAAAAATCAAAATGTCAATTACAGTTCATAAATTACATAATAATTTTACCTATATTATTGAATGGCAGAGATGAGATGAGTACATGATTTCCTTAACATGACTGTTAAAGAAAAGTGCAAGGAGCCCAATGAATGGTGGTCCAAATATAAACATGCAAACATGCACTCATGTACAAGTACACATACTGTACATACATACGTACCCAGACAGGGATCGGTATCCCTGCTGTGAATACACACGTGTAATAATAATAATAATAGTTACAATACATACAGCAGCAACAACCATAAGGCCAATAATAATTTTAACAATCCTTTGAGTGGCGACTCTGCGGCTCTGATTCTGAGTAGCGTAGCTCGTCATAGTTTTCCCCCTGAATCTGTGAACTCAGAGTACTATGACCAGTGCAAGTAAAACACTAAAAGTACATTTATTTTCATTGTCTTTTGTTCTCTGCTGTTGTTGACTACTTCATACCATTTCACATGTTCTAATAGCTTCATTCAATTGGGAAAAAGTCCTTTCCTAAGACAATATTCCGAGAACAACCGTGAAACAACCTGTCACTGTGCGCTATGAGGTCTACTCCTTCTGGCATACAGCTCATTAACATCACATTTGTAAAGCTGCACAGGTAAAAAACAACAACAAAAAACAAATGTATCGCATTCATTAGGATTATCAAGGAGATGCATAGCAAACCCCTACAACTTGTGTGGCCGCCTCCGTCCCCCATCCTCATCCACGTTGCCGTGGCCCTGAAGTGTGATTAGAGCTCTGGCTAACCAAAATGGCTGACAATATTGACTTCCTGTCTGGTTCATGCAAACAGCATGTGACAGATTTAATTTGTTTGTCAGCTCACCTTAATTTAAACAGAAGGCTGGAAGTGGAAGAGAAGGAACAACTGAGGAAGGCAAGGAGTGCAGGCATGAAGAATTCACACACATGCTCGTGCTTTCTGACTCAGTAGCTTGCAGCTGAAAAAATGACTCGTGTGTGTGAATGTGCTTTCAAAGAAACATCGTGGGGTGTTTTTCACATGTGATCAGTATTATTCCCACAGAAATGCTCCAAAATTATCACGAAAACAATTACGTTTGTTTAAATCCACTTTTTTCTCTTGTAATATATCAAAAAATACAGAAATTAAAAAACAAAAAGAAAGAAAAAGAACACAGAATTGGAAAATATACACTATACTGCCAAAAGTATTCGCTCACCCATCCAAATAATCAGAATCTGGTGTTCCAGTCACTTCTGTGACCACAGGTGTATAAAATCAAGCACCTCGGCATGCAGACTGTTTTTACAACTATTTGTGAAAGAACGAGTCGCCCTCAGGAGCTCAGTGAAATCCAGTGTGGAACTGTGATAAGATGCCACCTGTGCAACACAATCCAGTGGTGAAATTTCCTCCCTCCTGAATATTCCACAGTCAACTGTCAGCTGTATTATAAGAACATGGAAGTGTTTGGAAACGACAGCAACTCAGCCACAAAGTGGTAGGTCACGTAAACTGAAAGAGCAGGTTCAGCAGATGCTGAGCATATTGCGAAGAGTTCGTCAACTTTCTGCAGTCAATCACTACAGATCTCCAAACTTCATGTGGCCTTCAGATTAGCTCGAGAACAGTGTGCAGAGAGCTTCATGGAATGGGTTTCCATGGCTGAGTAGCTGTTTGGTGGAGGGGGGATTTTAGTGTAGGGTTGTTATTCAGGAGCTGGGCTTGGGCCTTATGGGCCCCTTCCTCTTCCAACATGACTACACCAGTGCACAAAGCAGGTCCATAAAGACCTGGATGACAGAGTCTGGTGTGGATGAACTGGACTGGCCTGCACACATTCCTGACCTCAACCTGATAGAACACCTTTGGGAATAATTAAAGCGGAGACTGAGAGCCAGGCATTCTAGTCCAACATCACTGTGTGACCTCACAAATGTGCTTCTGGAAGAATAGACAAAAATTCCCATAAACACACTCCTAAACCTTGTGGACAGCCTTCCCAGAAGAGTTGAAGCTGTTATAATTACAAAGTGTGGATCGACGTCATATTGAACCCTATGGATCAGAAATGGGATGTCACTTAATTTCATATGTGAGTCAAGGCAGGTGAGTGAATACGTTTGCCCATATAGTGTATATGTATGATGGGAATAGCGCAAGTAGATAGATACACAGACTGGGAGCAAAGACACAAGAGGAGGGATGAGGAAAAGGAACCAGGAAAAGGATTAATCAGGTGGGGTTTGTTTGTGACATGATGGTGTAAGTAACAAAGTCAGAGAGGGAGAAACACAAGGGAAAAGACAGCATTGAGAGAGAAATTGAAAGAGAGAGATGGAGAAGAAAAAAGAAAGTGAATTTCTTTCCAGAAATGTTCAAGATGGCACGTGAACCAGATGGACAGTTGGGACGTGCGTCTGCAGGACAACCGTGATGGCGGCTGAGAATGAGAGTGTGACAGTGAATACAGACGGCAGCATTATTGTTTAAATCATTGATCGCTTCCATATCTCGTCTTTATGTTGCTCTTGTCTTCAATCTTTTTCTCCTTCCTCTATTTCACATCTGTGACAATCACATTGTTTTCCACACCTTTCTTTTGTTGACACCTCCTATCGATATATATATATATATATATATATATATATATATATATATATATATATATATATATATATATATATATATATATATATATATATATATATATAGGAGGTTAGTCTTCTTAGGTTCTGACAGCACAAAGTCTTTGCATACAGCCTGATCTAAAATGCTGGCCAAGTAGCACTGATGTATAGGTAATGTAGAAGATGTACGACACACCTGCTGTCAAACGCTCATAAAGAGGAACAAGGACCGTTTCTGAAGGTGCGTTTATCTGTTCTTGTGAAACGTCGACAACTGCAGCCAAAGTATTGTTCCAATCTCAAAAATGCAAGAACCAAGTACACAAGAAATACTCGGATGTGTTCTCGCTTCGCCCATTTTATCGAAGATGCATCCAGCGGAGATTTGAGACAGCCAAGTATCCCAGAATGCTTTTCGTGCCATCAAGGGTAAGTAATAGAGGAGGCGAGAGGAGTAAATATAAAGTTATAACTTTATTTTGGTTTGACAGAATGAATGTTCCCTAATACCCAGCTTATAACTCGTCTGGCATACATGAGTGTAAAACCAATTAAAAATACATTGTGTAAAGAAATGGTTATAAAAACAGGAGCAATATATGACCCCCGTTCGCAGTTGTTTCAGTGTTAAGGATGTTTGAGATGTGATGAGAGAGATGTGTTATCATGTCTTCAAAAGTACGTTCTACCGACTCATACTTACAAGTATGGACTTCTGAAGAAGGCAAGTCCGTACTTGCCTTCTTGAGAAGTGAGAAACAGCCAAGGTTCTGGTCACTAACTCGCACCGTGAGGACTGAAACCTAGCCCACACAACAAGCCGTATTCATGAGAAGTCAGCATAACAGACAGGGAGAAATGTATATGTTTTGGCATTCATTAAAATGTTTGTAGTTCCAGACTTTTCATAGGTACAAACAAAGTCGACTCCTGCCTCCAATCACCTGTAGATCTTGTGGAGCAGTGCACATAAATATTGGTTTTCAATCCCAGACTTTACAACATTAATGCCTAGATGGACTGTTATTTTTGCAATATGCATATACCTTTAGAAAATGTATTTTAAACATGATAATAACTTAGAAATATATATATAAATAACCTGCCAGTTGTGCTATCGGTAAACCCTGGTCCCCTTAGTTTATTGCTACTAACTTGACATTCTGTGGCGTTTACGGTTTTAGATTGGTGACTGTCATGGTTTCAGTTTTTCTATATTTGAGTTTCCCAACGTGCATTGAAGGCATCATACTTCTGTTCAGCTCTGATGCTGATTCCCTTCACCTGTGTCTTTCCTCTCTATACTACCTGATTGTCAGAAGCTGTGTGCATTTCCACCCATCTGGGCTTTGGAGCTTGTATCCTTTTTTTTTCCCTGTGTGTGCATTTTTGAGCCTACGTCCTTTAGCCTGTTAAAGTCTCTAGATTCTACCTTGCTTCTTATGATTCTGAGTTTTATTTTCACTGAGGATTGTTTTCTGTCACATTTCCCTGGAAGAGGTAACTAAAAACATAATGTAACACATTAATAATATGTCATGAATGAACACTGGAGGAATCAACAGGTGCTGGAGTTTAAATCGATGTCAACAAAGTTGTTTTTATTATCAAAGTGACTTACAAAAATATGCTAGGCTGCTTATATTCCTCCCGGATTTCCACTTAGACCAACCTCAGCACATCTCCTGCCAGTTGTACAACATCTTGCCAAACATTATTTTGGTATGTGGTTGGAAAGTCACCTTCCACCACACCAACACACTGCCACAAGGCTGTGGTTCTGGTTTGTTACCACGGAGACAAGCATGCAGAGCGACGGTCGTCGTGTGGCAGTAATGCTCGTCTTGGCAGTGAAGCGGCCAACTCCGGGGTCGAGTGACAGCCAGACTCACACACACACACACACACACACACAAAAACACTCCGTCTTTCTCTCCTCCAGGCTCAGCAGGCAGGGCGGGTGGGTGGGTTCTGTGTGTGAGGAAGTGTAAAGCAGACGAGGGTGACAGTGACTTGACACTGGCGAAATAATTATGAGTCCAAAACAGGGCTGACAGGGAGCAGCCCATGCCCTTCAACTATCTGTCAACTGTCATTAACACAGAGCCCTGATACACAGCCGGAGGAGAGAGTGAAGAAAAAAGGAGAGGAAACAAGAAACTACAGACGGGAGTATAAAACTGAGACAGAAAAATAAAATAACATTGAGCTCATCTGCATTGTCAGGCTAAACTGAATTGATTTGTAATGGCCCAGACTTGTGTGAAGAGAAGTTTGGAAATGTCTCTATGAGGAAAGGGGAACGAGATTGTGAAAAAAAATGAACGGAGAACGGACAAATTTCTATGGCTGTCACTGAGCAATTAAAATGAAGTGGAAAAGGTTGTGTGCCTCGGTTATTTTCCATGCTTGTTGGTTGTGCCTTTTTAAATGTTTAAAGTAGTACTTGCAAGTATGTTGAAAGTGTTTCAGAGAGCACATTTTTAGCAGTTTATGTGGCTTAAGGTCATGAGAAATTGGCCCCAGAAGCCACTTCTTGAGCACCAATTATCAAACATCCCAGATAACAGCAGCGTATGAGTTTGTATTTGTGTTAGCTTCATTTCCATTTAAACTCTCTAACATCTATCGTTAGAAAAGTGGCGGGGTCTTTGCAGTCATGGTTTTTGGGCACCTTGGATTTCTATGCAGGTTCACAGCCTTTCATTCAACACTCCAATAAGATACAATTCCTGAAAAAGAAAAAATAACACAATTTTAGGAATTTATCACAAAAACTTTTAGATTCAATTGCTGTTGAATAGGCATTTGGGGAACAAAAGTCCTCTCCAGTACATTCTGAAGATTCTTGATGGGGGTTTAAACTCTGTGGCCAATATATGTGTAAAATGATGTCTCTGATTGACTCTGTCACTGTTTTAAATATTGACTTGTCTGTCCACATCACCCTTTTTTCCCATTGCTCCGGAGTCAAATCTTTTGTTCCTTTTTTAAGGTTTTTGGGCACTAGTGTTCTTTAGTGGACAGTAACAAAACAGGAACGGAGAGAGACAGGATGACACAGCACAGGACAAAGATCGGGACTAAAACCTGGGTCAGTTTCAAGGACTTAAGTTACCCAGCGCGCTCCCAGATTATAATCTGTACCATTACGCAGTTACTGTAAAAATTGAATACACAAACGACTTGGTTAACCGTTCAAAACAATTAAAGTGATAAATGAATACACAGAAAGTCAAATTTTGAAAGAAGAGGCCTGATAAGTGTTATCTTACAAGCTTTGCAAGTGGTAGTGTGTACCAGTTTTCATCCTCTGGCTCATATCCTGTCCATGTGTGCATTGTTTTCTGAACTTCCAGGATTCCCCCGTGCGTGTGAGTGTTTTGGTGTGTGTGCAGGTCTTTGACGTCAAAGAGCACGGTTCATATCCGGAGTGGTTTACACAACAACAGCACTTTGGTTCTGGGCACGGCACCTGTAATCAAAGAGAAAGTACCACATCTTGTTCTCGAACTTGCTACGATTTATACAGTATATGTATGCATTTTTTAACTAAAATGTATTAGAAACAGCATAAAACCTTAGACTTAAAACGATTTCTGTCAAATACCCATTGAGATCTGTTTCTTCTATTCTGTAGGTTTGTGTGAGAGTGTCTCTAGGCTTTGGATTGATATGTGGATTAAGGGGAGGCCCAGCTGAAATATATCAGAGCACCCCGTTACGAAGAGTCAGGGTGTAAAATGCCTCGGTGTACATAACTCTTCTTAAGGGGGAGTAAATCCCTCCTCAAAACAAGAAGACACAAAGTACATTTTGCAATCTTATTTTTAGAAATAAATCTCACGTGATGTACCATGAAACACTCGAGGAGAAGCCCAGAAGCTGAGTTAAAGAGATAAAAGACAGAGATGTGAGTGGGATTTATGGAGAGGAGGGGAATATCCCAGTACCTAAGATGAGCCAAATTGACAACAATGGACTGATGCACTGAAAACACAAATAGAGAGCCATTTTTATGATGTGAATGGATGGGTTCGCTGGAAGACACTTGGCTGGGTTTTATTTGGTCATGGCTTTGGCCCGAGCCACTACATATTTCTGTTTTATGAAGAGACTCAACGGCTAAGACAGCAGCTAACAGAATGGTGCGAAGCTTCTCCCCTCGATGTTAGACGAAACTGAAGGAAGGAAAAGAACAAGCATGTAAAAGGCAGATACAAAGAGAAGGGGGGAAAATTAAAGCATAAAAGAGGACACTGGATCAATTTATGTGGCAGATGACAAAACAGCATCATATTTGGGCTGCCTGTGTCTGATGTCCAGAAATATGTACTCGCTCTTTCACTCAAAAACAAGTACACTTTTGTGGAGTAGTACACATTCAAGATAGCGTAGTGTGTTGGTGTGTGTAATTAGAAAATAGACTTGCAGGAGTTTGATCCATGCCAGTCCTTGCATTCATGTTTTCTGATATAAAGCTGCCTGAAAGACTGCAGAGCGGGATGAGCTGCGGCATTGTGAAACAAATTCCTGTGGCTGGAAAAAAAAAAATCATCACTGTGAAAATTAATTGCACCCATTCCCCAGACCTTTGAAAGCGAACATGTGACGGTTACTTTGAGAGTGAAAGCACGGCGAAAGCGGGGATGACTTAATCTCATCCTTAGCCTTTCATTCAGTATCGCTTTCAATCTATCGCACACATTCTAATTGTTCCCGCTCATTTGCATCCTAATGATTTCACTCTTCCTTTCTAGCCCTTGTCTGATTCCTCTATGAAGATATCTGCTGCTAGTGCTCCCACACGTCTTTGTGTAAATGCCTGTTGAATTTGCAGTCCCAATCTCTTTTGTGTGTCAGTCTCCAATGTTTTCCTGGAGGTTATTATTTAGTAGAACAGCGTAAGATCTGGATGCCTTGTCTCTGAACAGGACACGTTCATGCAGCACTTACGGAAACAATTAGAAATAAAAGATTGTAAGACTAAAACTAATGATGCCGCAAGACAACAATTACAATCTCAGCATAAATATAAATTAAGATAAAGGAAAATAATCAATCAGGATCAATAAAAAAAAAACATATACCTGGAGCTGTGTGATACTAGCACAGTCATATGCAAGCAGAAAGATCCAAGAGGTTTGACCTCTTGGAACCTTTAACAAGATTTCAGCCTTTAATTGTCTTGCTGTAAGCAATGATATGTCCACATTAATCACATGGAAAGGCTGGGCCTTAAATATTGTCTCAACATTTACAAAAATTGGAATAACTGATGTCCACAAAGCAGAAGGAAGCTTCACAACAGTGCTAACGACCAAGCCACTGAGCACATCTATCAGTCACTATGCAGGTGCGCTGGCAGACATCCCTAAAGTTTCACATAAATGATTCAACACACACACACTGCTCTTACTCAGCGTCACCGTTTATTAGTCCTACTAAATGTTGATGTTCAAGCTGCTCTGTGATATTAAAGTATTGTTTAAAAAAAATAGACAGATTTCTCAACAGTGATCTCCAAAATTGGTAAATCTCACCCACCATCTGAGTTAGTTGTTGGTAAAATGTGTTCACAAAAGCAGAGGATTTTTTTTCTTTTTTTGGAGCAGTGATAGCAGGTAGTATTCGTACATTTTAAAATATTTTAAGCAAAGCATCTAATGAACATTTCAGGACAAAGAGGTAATTTAGCAGAAAGTGGGTAACAATGAAGAAGAAGAAAACCTTACCAGAAAAAAGAAGAAAAGACCTTTATTTGGTCTTTGAAGACAGTTTACGTTGTAAAATCCCATGGTATTTCATGCTCAAAAGTATTTTATAGATCTTTAATGTTCTGCAATTAAACTTGATTGTACAACACTACACACAATGGCAGAATTTTGAATTTTATTTATTTTTTATCAAAGTTGAATAGATTTTGTTTTCCCAAGAGCCCAGGAATTGTTATCAGTGTTGAATGGTGATGCAGAACTAGAGCAGTGTGCAAGTTCTCAAACCTGATTTAAATCTAAAAAGAAATCTGTACTCGACTGGGGTTTTAAAGGAAAATATTGTAACATATCTGCAATCAATAACAATAACAGAACAAATGAAGCATAATCTTTGTACAGCAACACAGCCTAAAAAATGTAATGTGCATACAATGCAATAGTGAGCAGGTAGATCTGAAGAGTATTGGACGGGTTTCATGAAATCACCTATCACACCAGTTCACTGAGATGGATTTACTGCTGGCTCAAAGTGTCCAGCAACAACTGAAAAGGTCGCTCGTGTCTCCGTTTAACCTGTCAGCGTTCCATACACATTGGCTTCTAATCTGAATAGTGTGCGTGTGTGCTGTGTGTAATCTGAATAACAATAAGGATAGCTGATAGATTGATGTATAACAGCAAGAAGTATGCAGAACAGGTGGGCTTTTTTTACTGCAAGATTCCTTTACGTTTCTGCTGCCGATGTTTAGTCATTTCACATGCAGCAGTTCTGATACATCCTTGGAACCAAATATACATTCTCCCCTCAAAAAAAACACGATGATAGGGTTTGAGTTTCCATTTTGTACCTGACATCTTTGAGATTAAAGAAAAGTGTGTTATTTCCCATTCCCGTATCCTTCGTATCCAACTATTTGGAGGATCAGTGACAACCCTACATCCCTACATGGAAAAGAATTGTACAGACAAACATTAGGTGTGCGTGTGCGTGTGCGTGTGTGTGTGTATATATATATATATATATATATATATATATATATGTATATATATTGATTATACTTTTTAAACCTTTAAGTATACTATTACTGTGCAAGAGAGCAAACAACCTTTAGCCTTTAAAAAAATAAAACAAAACAAAAACTTAAATACCCACAATTCCCTATTTTGCTGTTTGGTCCCTGCATTAAGTTAATCTCATCATGAGTTATAAGATTACAAGGCTGATTAAAATATCACACCACATACCCCTGGATCCTACTGGACATGGAGGAACTGCGGTCCGGTTGAGCCGTGCCAGCTGTTGTGAAACATGGCCATTATAATCGATTGAAACCTAGAAGTGGTCTGCATCTCCCACACCAACATTATGTTAACCTGTCGAGGTCGGAGTCGGAGGGTCTCAGAAAGTAGTTCAACTATGGATTTTCAAAGTCAAAAAGCACCTTATTTGACATCCCCTACCTATCCATTTTGTGAGGAAAGAGAAAGGCACAGGGAGAAATGCGTCTTGAAACAAGCATTTTGTTGCAGCTGCAGCTGCAGCTTAGTCCTCAGCGTGAACTCAGGTCCCATCAGGAACATTTCAAACGCAGATTTGCTCCTGGGCGCTGTGAGATATACCATTCTTGTGTCTGACTTTTCCATGCTCAATCTACCGTGTGTAAATTGATACGGTTTAGTCGCAGTTGACTGCCAACATAGACTTGCCGCATACCTTTAGCAGGGCATGGGTAGGGCAGGCAGTGATGCAGCCATCCCGCCGTGCTTCCACGCCAGGAATGCACCAGGAAGGCATTATTGATTTGAAAAGAGTACTGATTTAGAAAAACAGATAAAGGTAAATAAGTATATAAAGTCAACCAAAAAATTGCAAACATGAACATTTTTAATGAAGTAGAGGTCATTTCCTGCTGTCTGGTGCATATTTAACAGGTTGTTCGACACTTACATTTATGGAGTGGATTTGGCCTCGTTCTTGGCCTTACAAACCTGCCAAACTGTCAAAAATAAATCTATGATCTTTTTATGTCATTGTTGATTTTGGATGAAATATCTGAATCAAATTCTTTGTTTTTTTTTGAGCAAATCTAGTAAATAAAAGAAAAAGTAGGGGGAGAGATAAAAAAAGAAGTAAAATAACACCTTAAATATATCTAGAACTACAAATAAATTTAATTTTTTTGATTCACACTCTTTTTCTTTTTTCTCCTTTTTTTAGAGTCACAATTCCAAACCTCCTTTGTTATTCTGATATGCCAGTGCAAAGCCAGTGCATAATTATGGTAACAAATACATAAATTAGAGTTATATATTAATAATTATTTATTTCTATTCAATGACTCTGATCCAGTGCAGGATCAGCTTGCGGCCTGGACGTAGAAGATTGAACATCTCCTGCTGTAACTGCGGTTGAGAGCTGCCTGACAGTGTTTGGTACGGGGGAGGGGCTCACGGCAGCACCTGCTGCTCACTAAGAGAGAGAAGGATACAAGCTTTCGTAAAAGTCTCCAAAAGGCTTCAATGAAACCTGAAAAAAAGTGACTAAATTTGTTCCAAGTCACTTTTTAGAAAAAAACAAGAAAAAAAAAGGTGGGGTGGCTTCTCACATATAATGGTTGCAATATCTCTGTCTGAAGCCATAATTAACTAAAATATTATTATTATGTATTATATTATAATAATATGATGTATTATTATATTATTATGCAATAATAATAAAAGAGAACAAACTCAGTATGTAAGATGCAACAATGGCCCGGCTGGCATTCCAGGAGCCAGTTTACCATATTTGTTTCCTTTATTTCCCTCTCACTGTCACTGTTTGGAGCCTTTGGCATAATTGTCAAGGCTGTGAATGAGCGGAGTGAGGACTAGACTGTCCTTTAACAATTACCAGCCATGGAGAATATTAAAATATTATTAAAATGTCTCTCTCCATCTGCGGTTCTGTCCTGATTGCTATCTTAACCTCTGACTGGGGGGGTGGGGGTTGGTGGTTAGGAAGGGGGGGGTGGCACAGCAGTCTGGCCCACTCAGAAATGGCAACAAGACTGAGAGGGAGCCGTACTCTAATTCTCCTGCTTGTGATTTCTGGATAATAAGAAGGTTGGATAATGTATGCATGGCAGATATTACTGTCTGGGTTGTAATGTGTAGCCAAACGAGTCTACGCACATGTACACACAACAGCACACACACACACACACACACACACACACACACACACACACACACACACACACACACACACACACATATCTCTGATATCTGAACTGTACGGTCACAGAAGGAAGGCAGCAATACAGAGCTATTATATCTAAATCACCATGGACCCTCCACCACCTCCACACACACACACACACACACACACACACACACACACACACACACACACACACACACACACACACACACACACACACACACACGGCTCTAATCTGCTCTGATAGAAATACAGATGTGTCAAAGTCATAAAGGCTACTCTTAAATCAAGGTGGAGAAAGAGGGGGGAGGCAAGGATGGATAGATGGAGAGAAGGAAGGACTGAGGGTAAAGAGGAGGAATTTTAGGGAACAAATACATAAAAAGAAAGATGGGACATCTGAACAAGTTCACACAAGAAACTTATGCAAAATGAAAAAAAAGAAAAGAAAAAAAAATCTTAACAGCCTTCTGTCTCCTGGCGTAATTTATTGTTTTGTCCTTACATAAATTACTTTCTGAATACAAGCTGATATTAAAAGTGACCTGTAATGCAAGAATCCACACAGGGAACTGCACTAAAACACTCTCAGTTACTCATAGCAACCCAACTCCCCACTGATGATCAATAGGATTCATCTCAGCAGGAGATCAAGATGTGGAAACCAGTGCACAACTGCTGTCTTTCACCAGACCTGAAATCAGCATGACCCGGATCAAAGCCAAGACTTTTCATAGGTTCACAGGTCTACGGTAATGTGTACAGACACACTCAATCCTTTTCTCAACTGTTGAAACAAAACATTAAAACATATCATACGGGAAGGGAGGGGGGGGTCTAATTTGTGACTGCGCTAATAAATCACATGGATATTACAAGAGCAGGGATTGAAAAAGGAGAGGAGAGACACTTTTTAATTATGACTTAAAGATCAAACTCAGAGCAGGTCTCAGGGGGACCAGCATAATGACTGCACATCCCTCTTTGTCTGCTGGAGCTCAGGGATGTTGATTCATTTAATTATTATCATTATTTGTGCTATTACAAACCTCGAGACACTGACTAAAAACAGTGCTACAATTAGTGGATATATTCAGCCTCAGAAAACCTCCAGTAAGTTCACATCCTATACAGGAACATTCCTATACGTTGAAAAATTAATAATCCCAAGTCTCAAATTTCCCTGATTATCATAACTCACCATGTTATTAGTAATTTTTTTGGGAAAGGTTCATCTGTAAAGAAATGCAAGTTTGCTTCTTTTGGGTGGTTTCATGTTACAGCTGTTCTGTATTGCTAAAACGTTAAACACCATTTTTTGAATCAAACTTCCCTTTGAAGAGGAATAGCCTTTTTAAGCAAAAACTGGCTGCACTTCACAACTTTTTGACAAAGTGCATGGGGTTTAAGAAAGTCTGACGATGTCCCACTGCTTTCATTCTGTTGGATGAAAATGAACTTTGAGCCATCAGGTGATGCTGCAAGAGGAGTGCAACAACGATCATGTTGGTAATCTCAGACAGACAGAAGACACCGAACACATTCAAGTTTGGTTGTTTTCTTCCCATATTTCATGGAATGTGGTTTGCACATCAGGAGCACACTAATATCAACTTTGTATACTAGCTCAAATACATTAGTACATAGGGTGACCGGAGACCTTCATGAAAAGATATTCAGATATGCCACTGTATGTGATGTGTTAGTTAAGGAAATAGAAAACATTTTAGTTTTTACAGCTTCCAAACAACAATGCTAAAGTGCAAAAAGTGCTTCGAGCAGACAGCAAACCCAAAACCGACAAATAGCATGCAAAACCAAAAAAAGGATTCAAAATAAAGGCATACGATGGAAGGCAGAGTGAGGGCGAAGCTGAATCTGAGGTATTTACCGGGTTGCTTTGCATAGCAGAAACTCGAGAGTGCACCTAAAACAAGTTGCATTTTTGGAGCAGACAGCTGTCCTCATCTGTTTCATGCACTGCCACTGAATCTGTTTTCATCGGTTACAATGATTCCACCCAGACTGTTTGATACATAATACTTCTTATGTTTTAAATGTTTCCCCGCAATGTAATCAGTAAATAAATGAAAAACAAAACCAGACACTTTATACACAGGCAGGAACCACATCAGGATTCTGTTCTTTTTCATTCCTTACCCTTAATTCTCTTCTACTTCAGGCGTCTGTTCTCCCTCCCTCTCCACCCCCACCATTCCTTTTGTTCTGTGCTCTCCTATTTATCATGGTGTGAAGGTTGAAAGAGATATTATTATGGGGTGCCGGGCTGGAGAGAGGAGACAGGGGTAGCCACATGGATCGTGTGGGGAGAATGCGGGGCTAATGACGGGAGGACAGGCTTGGTCAGTGGCCTGTGGTACCCGCTGGATGTGATAGATGGAGAGCGGAGGAAAACAGGAGGGGAAGTGAGGGAGGCGGAGGGCGAGGAGTCCTTTTCTAGGCCTGTACATGTATTTTATCTTATTGTTTATAGGAAGTGACTTGGTACCATTTACACATGTGAGATGGAAGAAGAAAAGTCTAGAAGAAATACCTGCAGAGGTTGCAGTGCTCACAGATATGCATCTATGTGAGGTGGGAGTTTTTCAGTCATGCTTTCATAGAATGTAAATTACATTAACTTCATCTTCATTTCATGACTTTACAATTTACTTTTTGAAACTACAGTATATATATAAACAGCTGCTGTTGCACTGCTTTCACATTGATCAGTATAGTAGATCAGCCTCATTTGAGCCATACGTAGGTTAAATTTGTACCTCTGGGCCTCGTTTCTGCAACGTGTAGCTTCAAACCCTACTCGGGTTTCCAGCCCTGCTCGAAGAGAAAACGAATACTGGAAAACCCCAGACTGTTAAGGATGCATCTGTAGGAGGTCCCAAAAGCGGGAGGTCAGTGATAGCAGTGACCTTTATGGAAGTAAAAATGCAGAATAAAAAAAAAAAAAATACATATATATATATATATATTTATAGATTTTAGCTTATCAGTCTTACTTCCTTGTAAAAAAAAATGAAGGACGTGTTGTGGTCTATTGTATTTGTATTTGGCAGTTGTAGTGGAGTTATGACTTTATTTACTTTTGTCATACTCGGTTCTTTCGTTTTAATGTTCTGTTCTAGGTTCAGATTCATGTTGGAGTTGGGTTTTGTTTTCTTGCTTTTGACCTCCTCTGTTTCTGATTATTTCACTTCCTGTTCTTCTTTGAAGCACGGTCTTTGTCTTGTTGTTTTCTTGTTGACTTCCCTAGTGCACATCTGCCCTCATTGTTTGCACCTGTGTCTCATCAGCCCTGTGAGTAAATCTTGTCTTGTCTTTCCAATCCTCACTTCTGGTCAGTACTGTTTGTCTCTCTGATTGTGGTTGGTTCCTGGTTCCATCTAGTTTTGGCTTTTTGTTTGTGTTCTTTTGTATCCTGCACAGCAGCGCTTTTAGTTAAATAAAAATGCTTTTGTTTTTTGAGCTCCTGCCGCCTCAGTCTCCTGCAGTTGGGTCCTTTTCCACTCACCGTAAGACAACAGGAGTGTCTGTCCCACCTTGGACATGTAATGTTTTAACTTTAACAATTTAATCAGTGTGTGTGATGTGATGAAAACTTATTTTAGATGCCTTGGTGCACTGCAAGTACATGCGATGCACTTGGACAGCAACGTTGGCTGGAGGCAGGGCTTGACTGGGGCAAAAAATCGGCTTGGGCATTTAGGCTGAGACCAGTCCACCAGCCCCCCTACCGCCCCAGCAGTCTCCGCAGGTCTCTCCTCCTACCGGCCACCTCTGCCACCATACCCTGCAGCTGTTTTGGGTGCTGGTGCTTAAGTGGAAGGTCCACCAGAGCCAATGGCGCCCAGTCACCCTGCGGAGGAAACTGATTTTGGCCGCTTGTATCCGCGATCTTGTCCTTTCGGTCATTACCCAAAGTTGATGGCCATAGGTGAGGGTGGGAGTGTAGATTGACTGGTAAATTGAGAGCTTTGCCTTTAGACTTGGCTTCTTCTTCCCCACGAAGGTCTGGTACACCAATTGCACCAATCCGTCTGTCAATCTCACTCAATCTTTCCCTCAGTCATGAACAAGAACACGAGATACTTAAACTCCTCCACTTGAGGCAGGACCTCTCCACCTAGTCGAAGAGGGCACGCCACCCTTTTCCAGCCGAGAACCATGGCTTTGGATTTGGAGGTGCTGATTCTCATTCCAGCTGCTTCACAATCGGTTGCAAACCACCCCAGCACATGCTGAAGCTCCTGGCCTGATGAAGCCATCAAGACAACAAAATCTGCAAAACGAAGAGAGGAAATCCTGTGGTTCCCAAACTGCACCCTCTCGAAATCCTGTCCATAAAAATTATGAACAGAACTGGTGTGCTTTATTTTCAGTGAACACAGATTTAAAGAATATCTGTAATTTATTTTTTTAAATCTCTATTTGTGCATGCTGTATTTTTATAAAATGCTAAGTTTAATTGTTGAGTATATTTTTGATTGGCTTGTACCGCACTTTGGTCAGCTGAGGTTGTTTAATATGCATTAAAAGAAATACACTTTGACATGACAATGAATCAAATACCTGGTGCCATTTCTTTTACTGGTTATAAAGATGTGTTGTCATTTCAGGGTGGCATTCATATCCATGCAAAGTTGTGTCAAGAATTACTTTGCTTCATTACTTTTATCGTCTTGTTTTGGCAACATACTTCACAGAAGTTTTAAAAGTTAATATTTCCAATTATCTGTCATTAAATGTTCACAAAATCCTTAAATAACCCTAAAATAATGAAATAAGTGTTTTCTGTTATCTGCTTTGCATTGGCTTGTTTTGTGCAATTAATATGCTTTCTGCATATTTACATAATGCTTCTAACAGCCTTATTAGTCCACTTCGATTTGTGCTGCTACTTCTGTTATTGGCACTGCAAAAGCAAGAAAAGAAAAATTAATTGCAATAATCATCCACAAAGAGTAATGATCATAAAAATTTGATAAAAATATTATCTTCCCTGAAAAAACAGTGGATTCCTTAATTGTTCAGAAAAACAGCATTCTTATTTATTTATGTTTTAAAAAATATAAGAAGACAAAATATATCAACCATGACATTGATTTAATCTCACCTTCTATACTTTGTAAATAAAAAATATATTACCTCTCCCTCTAGTCACACACACAACTGCAGCCTTGTCTAGAAACAATATAACAAAGGAAGCAGATGAATATAAAGGCTTGATATCAGACTATTCATCACTAGATGATTACCGGGTGACAGCAGTAATTGAAAAACACTTATTGGAGTGGTTGGGGAGGAGGGCTGTTAAGTCCTATCAGACAAAATAACTCTGAGGGTAAGAGCCTTCTAAAGGCAATGATAAATGAAGATATTTTGAAATGCAACCTTCAGCTTTGACTTTTTTTCCATCAGTTTTTTTCTTGTATGTTCGATTTTTTTGAAAACATTCTTTTCAACATATTTGTAAATATCTTTATTGTTGGAATACACACAATTACTCACGATTTAAATTATATGTGCTGCAATTTCTCCTCAATTTTGTAAATATCAGACTGGAAATGTTTAATGGTGAGGTCACAAAATAAAGATGACGTGTGTCAAAATGTCTGGTGATTTTAGCTGCGATTGAAATGTGGTTAAAAGATAGAGTAGGATTAAAGATTGATAGCTTAATTTCAAATGGCAAGAACTTTTCAGTCCAGAATAAAAATACTGTTTTTCAATAAATCAAATGATAATTAAATTAATTAAAAGCTGAAATATCCACACTATCTGGACCAAAACCAATGAATTTTTCAGTGGATCGTAAATATAAAGTTTGTGAATATGCAGATATGTAAGAACAACTGATAATGACTAAGGGCTGGATTTATTAAGTCTGGAAAATGAAGGAGCGCTAGTAGTCCAGACAAACAGAGATGGGAGTGCAGCTCAGTATGCAGTAAGTAGTAGTAGTAATTCCATAAGTAGTACATCATTCAGGTATTTGTTTGTATGTGGATTTTACAAAATTACATAATCTATGGTGATGTGTGTTATTGAGTGATTGCATGGATATGTACTTGTAGTTTACTATGTGGTTTGAAAAACTGCCTAATAATAACAATAATAATAATTTTAATTTAATTTAATTTTAAAAACAGGTAAAATGGGTGGTCATTTCAAATTATGTTTTTTTTATCAAGTGAGAATTGAATTCATTGAATTCATTGTCTCTCTCTAAATGCCATGTCCTAAATGTTTCACAATACACACTATTTCCCATGAAGTTAGAATAATTTTTTTTTTCAGAAACATTCCTCTTTTTCATGAGGACAAAATGTTTAATTCCAAATTAATGTGCAATTGTGTACAAAGATGTTTCTGTTTACTGTCAGGTCACTCATTTAAAATATGTTGTAACAATGACAGGAGGAGCACAAAGTTAAACAAAGTCATCAGCTCGTTTTTCATGATGTTGGTTTCCAGCCTACCGCAAAAGAGTGTACAATGAAGAAACATTTATTTCTTATCGAGGTATTTGGAGATTAAAACAAACTTTTACTTTTTTGTGAAAGAGCCTGAATAAATGAACCTCTCTCTCTCTCTCTCTCTCTCTCTCTCTCTCTCTCTCTCTCTCTCTCTCTCTCCCTCCCTCCAGTTCTCCCTGACTTTTTCTTCTCCCTGTAATATGTCATACTCTCCTCTCCTTGCGTCATGCTCAACTCCTGTGCCGTATCTATCTGGGTGCTGTTACTTAAGAACCCATCTATCTCCTCTGGCCAACTCTCCTTGATATTCAACCCAGTCAATGCTTAACACTGCTTTTTAACCAACTAAGACATCATCATTACTATGAGGGATAGCATCTCTTTGAGTGGACTTGTCCTCCTATTTCATCCCATCGTCGCTTTCTCCCTCCCTCTCTGCCCAGCTCTCTCTCCTGTCCATCACTCTTATCTCTTATCTCTCTTGGATCACTTTATGTCCTGTCCTAGGCAATGTCTTGTTCTGTGTAATGATGAACTTGTACCATTACGTTTCTACAATGTCCTGTCCTGTCCATTTCTGTCTTCTTCAATGTATTGTGTGCCCTTCATCAATTGGCAGCTTTGTGTTATCATGTAATATATCATGTAATCTTCGCAGGTCCTGTAGAGGCACTGATAGGTCAGTCTCAAACACAGTGACTTCAGAAGAGGTGTCCTACATGTAGTTGTTACATCTTTAACAGAACAGAGATTACGTTAATGCCTTAAAAAATATGTTTTCATATCAGACTCATTTGTAGTGTGAAGAATCAGAAAGCTATATAAAATGTATGCATATTGTATGTATATTTCATTTTTTGAACAGTAAGTAGATGAAAGTGGTGTTCACTGTTATGTCATTGGCACCGTTTGACAGCAGACTTCTTTCTGTTTTGCATCTGGAAGACTGATATTTTTTTATTGCCCTGGAATACAACAATAAACCTTCAGTTTTAATATTGCTTATTTCTCCGGTATATGTGAGAAGTCCAACTGAGCCCCCTGGGCAGACCAAGGACATGCTGGAGAGGTTATATCTCCCTGCTGATATGGGAATGCCGTGGTATTGGAGGTGGACCAGGTGCCCAGGGAGAGGTAGGTCTAGGCCTCTTTGTTCAGGTTAATGTGAAAAAATGCAAGCAGTTAAAGAGGATGCTCTTTGTCTCTCTCTCGCTCTGTCTTTTGACCACGTGATTTGGTGGTTCGCACTGTTTCCAGACAACACAAAGATTCCTGGTTTGAATACCAGCAGGGGCCTTTTTGTGTGTGGCTTGCATGTCCTCTCTGTGCTTGTGTGGGTTTCTCCATGTACTCCAGCTTCTTTCCAGGGTCCAGAAACATGTGTCAGGTTAACCGGTGAGTCTAAATTGTAGTTGTAGTTGTCTGATATAAAAATAGGAGTGTGTGTGGGAGTGCGGTTCTTTGTCTATGTGGGCTGACCCACTGACCCACCAGCACACACGGCCCGGCAGTCACCGCGGGTCTCTCCTCCTCCTACCGGCATATCGATCATGATTAATCAGCTGATCTACCAGTTTTGAGGACCAATAGGTACCTTAACTAACACCTTTATGAATACTACCATTAGTTAAAAAAAGGCCCAGCCCAACACATCGGCCCATCAGGCACTGTGACCCCATGATGGACTGGCAACCTGCCCAGGTTGGACCCCTCCCTTTTGCCTAAAGAGAGCTGGAATAAGCTCCAGCAGATCTCTGTGGTGTTAAATAAGAATAAGCAGGTATAGATAATGAATAGATGGATAAAATTAGTTGTTTGACTAAAACTTAAAAAAAAAAATGACTGGTGTTAGCAGCGTGTTGAATATGGAAGATCTGAAAAGGTCAGTGATGTCACATTCACTAAATAATGCACTTGATTTTTTTTTTTTATTTCTCAACTCTTTGTATTTACATCTCCCTGAAACCTTTTATTGTGGTTGCACCTTTCTTTATTCTCATTTCTCTTTTGCAGGCAAGCCCATTCCTTACACTCCTCTGTCATAGCCTGTTAATTCCTGCATCACTGATTGACTCTGTCTCTTTCTGATATATGCGTGTCGCAGATCCTCTTGTCTCACCTCCCACTTTGTCTCAGGGAAGCTGACAGAGCCCAGATGGCTGTCTTTGATCTGCCATAACGAGCATCTCCATGTCAAATTACAAGGGAACAGACAGGCGACGAAGGAGACATGGAAACACAAAACAAAAGATAAAATAAATGATGAACTAGGTGGCTCGAGAACGCGTGTCCCTGTGATCACAGCAAATGAGATCCTCGTCGTTTGATCACTTCATCAACCGAAACATCACCGCTACCTATCCTGATGAATGAAAAAGCAAAGAAATTTTAAAAGAAAAGCCATTGATGAAATGCTAGGCAATCTATTTCAATAGCTCTCTAACTACACCTCAAGATTTTGGGAAAAATGTCAAAAGAAAAAGAACAAAAGGAACATCCAACCGAATTATGCCCAACACCTGAATAACTGTTTTTAAACTTGAGTGACTTAAATTGCATTGCGCAAAGTCAAATTTTATTTTAAATTAAGCAAACCAATTTATTGTTATACGAAAATCAACTGAGCACTTCGTTTTGAAATCAGCAGTTTCAAATGGGGTAAGTTGAACTTTTCTGACGAACTAAACTAAACTAACCAGGGGAGTCAGAAGAGGATTTGTTTGGGTTTGTGTGCTACATACCAATACGCGTCATGCCAAGCTCACATAAAGTAACAAAGAGAATCTGGTGCATTATGGGGTCCAATATCATACAGGCTTGACATTCAGTTTTAGAAATGTAATGACAACAATAAGAAAAGGGGACTACAGTTAATTCACATTATTTTGAGAAAGAAGCAGATTTTCATACATAATGTTATACTCCACTCTCTTTACGAAGCCCGCTTGCTCAGTTCGGCTCAAGCCGCTGCATTTGTGTTAAGAGGCAGCTGCTTTACAACATAGTCTCTCTCTTTCTCTCTCTCACTCTCTCTGTCAGGATGTTGGCAGCTCGTGGGAGGTGCTAATGGAAAAGCTCCTACTCCTGTTCCCCTTGTTCACCACACTAATGTGAAAGGCACCATCCATGTTACAGCTGTGTGTTGCCATGACCAGGCCGCCCTGTCATAGTCCACTGGTCACCCAACTAATGGGCCGACCACAGAGGAGAAAGGCTGCCGGTAGCAGATGGATGGGAGGGGAAAACTCCTATCAAGAGTTATAAACAGAAATAGAAAGAAAGTACTCAGACTCCATGTTACAGAATTATAAGGGATATTGCTGTCCAGCAAAAGAGAAAAATTATGTTTATTTGTTTGCTGCTACAGTGTGTTATATATTATGTCCAAATATACCAGTTTCATTATGGAGGATCCATCCATCCATCCATCCATCCATCCATCCATCCATCCATCCATCCATCCATCCATCCATCCATCCATCCATCCATCCATCCATCCATCCATGGCATCGGCAGCGGACAGGTTGTCAGTCCATCACAGGGCCATGTATAAGTGACCAGCTACACATATTCACACTCACTCCGATGACCAATTTATGTCACCAGTTAGCCTAATATGCACATTTATGGACTGGTGGCTGAAACTGGAGTAATTTGAGAAAACCCACACAAGCCAGGAGAGAACATCCAAACTCCACACAAAAGACTGGCCAGGAGCCTTGTAGCTGTGGGGCAACAGTGACGGCCTCTAAAACAACTCACACTTACAAATGAATGAACAGACATTGTAGAGATGGACAAATGAATTATCAACAAATCTCTTCATTTATCAGGAAATAAACAAAAGAATAACATGGGCTTTCCAAGCCATTGTTATTCGTAAAGCAGATTCAAAACAGCAGCCAGTGACCAAAGTGCTGGGCATGAGAATAAAATACATTAGATTAAAATAAATATACAATAAAAGTAAAAAAATAAATAAACTCAACATCTCACTCTGAGTTGGTAGCCAAACAGAAGAGGTGGAGCTCAAGAGCAGATTTGAAAACAAATATAAAATAATTTTAAAACAGACATGCAGCCTGTGCTGTGATGATGAAGCAGGAGTAATGTGCTCGGTCTTCCAGGTGCAAATTAAAAAAGTGTGCAGGAGCATTTCGCCCCAGCTGAATGTGAGACACAGTTTAGACATCTAGATGTACTGCTAGTAAAATTTAATCTGCTTTGCAGCTGCAACTAGCTACTGTCCACTGGAGCTCATTAAATATGCCCTGAAAGTCATAGTGAGCCAATCAAATCAGTATATCCTTGTAGAGAGAGTTGGTGGGCGGGCTTAACACGACAGTAACAGAGTGACGACGTAATCTGGATGCAAACAGTGTGGCTGCAGCCGAGGATGGACACCAGTTTGAATGAGCTTTCGTTTCCTCTGAGTATGTCACCTTGGTCATTGGTCGTAGCACTAACCATCCAACCCAACCAAACAACCAACCATATGTGCATATGGGCATGATGCCACTTCAGTAACTTAACCCACTGAGATTGAAAACGCTGTGTTTAAAAAGACTGTCCTGCATTCACAAACATGTCGAAACAGGTCTGATTCAGCGGCTGCTTTCACATCTGCTTTTGATGGCATGTCTGCGATTCTCAAGGAGAAATTTCATTCTACAGCACACCACCCCCACCCCACCCCCTTAAATGAGAGGGTAAGCATCTTTGTCCACTTTGCAGTGAAATTGCAACTGGCAACCAAGCAATGCCTGCAATGTGATAACCTGCAAAGCAATTTGTCACATAAAAGTGAAAGCACTTGTTTTGCCTGTGACAATGCCTGTAAAAATGTACGTATAGCTTCAAGGTCTTGGATTTAAAAAACAACTGATCTCCTTTTTTTTTTTTTAATTTTGCTCTCTTTGTGGATATTTTATTGACTTCTTATGATGATTCATTGAGGTAGATTCAAATGCTAAAGATTTACTACATTATTATTGTTATATTTAGGGGTTATTTGTCTTTTTTTTTTTTTGCTTTTATTATTCACAGTATGAAAAAAGAATGCCCACTCTTTATATGTTTTTGTGTCTGTGTTTGTGAAGGAAACTTCCTTTGCATGTCTTGTGGGTGTCAGATCCTGCAATAATCTGAGTGTTTCTTGTTTTTATTTTTTCATATTTTCGCGACTTCATAAAGCATCTAAAGCTTATCACTGCCATCACAAACATATATATATATATATATATATATATATATATATATATATATATATATATATATATATATATATATATATATATATATATATATATATATATATATATATATACTCCCCTGCAGTTGTACTCAAAAATCAGACTGTCTGTGTCCAGACATCCTCTGCATACCTGAATAGGTGCTCCAAAAACTGGGCAAAAAGTAAAATTGATCACATTTTGCAGTGGATCACTGTCAGGGACACAGTTTGACTTCACAGGAATTATGAAACTTTATTCCATCAGGATAATAATTATCCTTATCTGCAACAGTGTCACTTTTTAACTTGTGAAACTGTAGCATTTTGTAATTAAATCTGAGAAGTAGTCAAGATTGACAAAAAACATGCTTAACAAATTGGAACGGGTGAAAGAGTTAAGCAGGTAATCTCAGAGACGTGGAGGCCTACCAGTTGCTGAGGGGGAGAAGTGAATTTACTCATGGCATTGCAGACTTCAATTATAGTTCTTGGCCTTTAATGCGTATACCATTTCAAACCTTCCTCACTCTTTTATTGTGCTCCATAAAAAGCAGATATACCCCCAATAAAATCTTGCAAAAATGATTAGATTGTGGCTTTAGCTATATTTGGCCTTAAAGGCGGCAAACTTCAATGGCTAGCAATCAGAGTTAAGCCAGTAGATTTCTGTGTTGAGTGGTTTTTAAAAGGTTTGCGTTAGCCTGCCGTATCACAAACCAGAGACAGAAAGGCAGGCATGGTGTCAGGTGTAAAAGCTCTGTCTGTCGATCATACTTGCTCTATTGTAGCCAGCTTCAGTCTCTCCTCCTCCTTCGAGCAGCCCTCTCCTCTAAGTGGCTCAACTCTCTCATTCTGTCACACACTCTCCGTCTCTGTGACAATTGCGTTATTTGGCCTTATCGAGGAATATGAAACAGCGCGGCGTGACATCTCCTCTCCGAGCCCAACAGATATGCCAATTCATTTTGCAGCCAGCGATTTGACAAGCTAGACTGCTCCTCTTGAAAGACGTCATTCAAGTGCACCGCCGACACCAAGCCACACTACCATCCCCTCCACCGTCTCCTCTCCCCTCCCTCCTTTATCCTGCTTTCTCTGTTCCAGCTCCCTCTCTCCTTGTTGCAATCTGTAGAGCTTCGCCTCACGAGATTGAAAAGGCCTCTTTTAAAGAGCTTGGAAAGAACAAGTAAGCAAAAGAAAAAAAAGGATAACTCCTCCTTTATGCCCCTCCTTCTATCATACTCTATTAGAAAAATAAAAAGGTTTCAAAATAAGCTGGACTTATTAGAAAATATGAAATTATAGGATGGTTGAGGGAGGCAAGCAGTTGATAGAAATGGGAATATTAGGAGTGGAATTGTGAAAGGTGAGGAGAGAGGGTGCGCATGGTGGAGGACACGCAGAAAATAAATAAGAAGAAGGCAAAGCGGGAGGAGGGTAGATTGGTGCTCTGAGCTTCGGTTGTTTGAGGGGATGACACAGCCACTAATACAAGTGTTTAAATATTTGATGCAGGGAGGGATAAAGCGGGATCGTCTCGCCACGGAATTGAGTGTCAAGACGAGAATCTATTACAGAGAATCTTTGTGTGTTTGTGTGAATGCAAGGCAGATTTGACAGTGTGGCAGAGCAGAGCTTTGCATGTGTGTGTGTGTGTGTGTGTGTGTGTTGTAGCTGCAATCTCCTCTCCACCAATGCAGCACCCCAACTGAACACTGCTTTAACACCCCCACACCACAAAAAAAAAAAAAAATAAAAAATCCTCAACTCCACCACCACCTTCTCCACACTTAAATGTTTTTCTGCTGTGCTTCACTAGACGCTGATTATTACATCTTTTGGAATGGAGGTTTCAGGGCAAGAAGCGAGACGCAAAGTGGATGATGGAGGGACTAAGATAGAGAAACTGGGGTGTGATATGGAGAGAGTAAGGAGCAACACTTTGAGAGCAAGAAAATACAACGAGAGAGTGAGTGTGACAAAGCAGGAGCGCACCACGATGCGCAAACACCAATCGCTTTAAACATCTATTTGACTCCTAAGGCACTATGTTTACTTTCAAACATGTACATTCATGTGTACAGAGGCAAAAGAAAATACCCTTGAGTCAAATCATAGTAATAAAGGCCTGCATAAAAACCTGTATGACATGTTTATATAAACATCTTACATAAAACTCCCTTAAGAAAGACATTATAACTAACTAATAACACTGCATGAGGTAAACATGAGTTAACAAAAGACTAGTAGAAATCATCATAAAGTGATTTGCATATATCAGCATTCTACGATAACTGTTATTAACAGAGATTCTGAATCATGTACGTATGTGTGGCTTTCTTGGCATCTGCTGGAAAGTGACCCTCTCGCCTGGCTTTTCCTGCTCTCATTTTCTTTTTACTTCTTCCTGATGTAACTTCTCTCCCCCTCTGCATGCTGTCAACCAAGAAAACTCAATTCAGAAATTATAGTCGAGTAAGAAACATATACACAAGCTGGTTAATGTATAGTATTATTTGAATTGAAATGAAAGAATTGTGAGAAAAAGAATACTCTCTTACTCTCTTATCCTAACTGGTTATAAGATTTTTTTTTAAAGTCTCTTAAATCCATCTAAGGAAGTAAAAACATATTTACAGAGAGCAAAGATTTGATGCAACACTGTACCTCATATATGCTAAATACACAGAATAAGAGACATTGTAATAAATGTTAAAGCAGTTTGCTGCTTACTTTTGTCATCCTCATATTGTTGTGCTGCTGTCAAAGATGCTCTGTTGCTCCATCTGAACACTGGACTGATGCGTAATCATTGCTGCTGTGCAGAAACACTGTGCACACTGCTGCGCACAAAGCATACTGTACAGATCCAAACAGATTAGTCCTCAGGTCAATTTATATTTTGATTTCGACTGCATGGTTTTTATTTTTTTTTAAGTAAGATAAAAAACAACAACAACAAAGAATAAAACAGACTACTGTTACTTTAAATAATTTCAATGTATTAACTTGTCATGATTTAAAGGGGCAGAGAAAAATTAGATTTATTTAAAAGTGTTTAAATGAAATGTTTGCACTTATGCATTGTTTTTTGGGTTTTTTTTTTTACAGTTAAAAGCTTTGTTGGTCTTGACTCTGTTGTCTTCCCACTATGAGTTGCCTGGTTTACATGTTGAACTGATCAAATGTGCACTGGAGCAAAGTTCCACCTCTAGATTAAGCTTCAAAGCGTGACACCAGAATCATTCAGATTGGAGGTCATCACTCCAAATCTGTCGCTATCTTTATTTTATCTAGTATAAATGCCAAATTACCTTGTTTGCTTAAGAATACATGTGTTTAAGAGTCTTAATCTTAAAATGTCCTAATTAATTTCTAAATCCCACTTATGTGCCTGCAGATGAAGAAGTTGAAAAAAAATTAATATAAAGGAAAAAATAAACAGAAATGAATAATAACAAACGAGACCTCACTATGCTAAACGGCTGTAAAATCAGTGAGAGTACACGATTTCTTTTTAATTGTATTAAAGCTTTTTTATTTTCCCGCGACTGGAGCTCGTTTTGGTTTTTAAGATTGCATTAAATTCTGTTAATAGGTGACATACACACTTTTGTCCAAACATTATCGCCATCTCTCCCTCACACTTCCATGATCGAGGGCTCATGGCCTGGTCACCGACAGAACCAGGACACAGTTCACTCTGTAGGCTTGTGGGTGTGTGTGTGCGTGTGTGTGTGTGTGCGTGCGTGTGTGTGTGTGTGTGTGTGTGTGTGTGTGTGTGTGTGTGTGAGTTCTTTAGTTGTCTTGATAGGACCAAATGGTGCTTTAACCTGTGTGTAATGAGGGCAAGGTGGAACATTGTTAAGGAATAAAGCTTGTTACTTTTAGTCCAAACACACTTGAAAGCACACAAAATGTCCTCACACACACACACGCTACAGATGCCCACACATTTTATCAAAAAAGAAAGAAAAAAAAAGTAAGCCTCAGACTGGGTCAGGGTTGACCAACACCATTGACACCAATTTAATCTCAACCTGAAGCTTTTTCTTTCTGCTTTTCTTTTGTAGCAACTTAGGACCTAAAGGCTGAGGGGCCACGTTTTTAGTGTAACTTAAAATAAAAAAGAGAAAGAAAGAAACAAAAACAGGAAAACACTTTAACTTTCTTTATCAAAAAACAAGCGCTATCAGAGACTGTAATAACATCTTGAACATTATAAAACAGAATGGCTGGAACGCCTTATGCAGTCATCAGATAATCGTGAAATGAAACACACATCTGGAAAATTCCAAGGAATTGTACGAGTAATGTACAAAAGGGTTAACGGTTGCGGTTAAGATTACCACCTAGGATCCAAACATTCTTCTAAACACTATATGATATAAGAGGCATAAACTCTTCCCCACAAGTAATGTATGCAGTGATTTATCTTTCACTTTTATGAATTGTATGGTGTAATGCTACCTGCATTACTATCATTAGTCTTTTTTGTTTAACTGTTAATAAACTATTATACATTTTAATAATGTTTGCATTTCATTGGTCAAAGAACATACTTAAAAAATTATTTAAAAAAATGTCCACCTTGTGAACAAATGAGCTAATTATATTTAGAGGGCCAAGTACCTGCGGACCATCTCAACCCAGCCCCCTTTACATGATAACAAAATAACATTTAAATTATCAAACATTACTTTGTGTTTATTGTTCTTATAGTGAGTGAAAACAGCGTGTACACTCCATAGTGGCATTTTGCTGAACAGTAAAGAGTGTTGTTGTTTAGATTGAACTAAATGTCTTTTTGCAGTAACAGGTGAATAACGGGGTCAACAATTGTGGTGAGAGAAAAAAAAAAACATTAAAAGTTCAAAAAGAAGAGAAGTTAACTGAATGTTTCTATATTAGTACTCATTCAGAAAAGATACCTTTGAGTTGCTCCAAGGAAAACATCCAGGTCTTTTTCTCTTTTAAACTGAGTATCCCACCAAACTTGTCTCTAAAAAGAAAACTGAAAATTCCTTCTTAATTTCCAGGAGGAATAACCTTACAAAGCACTGAACCATCTATGAATTGGAGAATTAAATAAATAAATAAATAAATGATAGGTGATAGAGCCGGCAGGTGATTTGTCTTCTAGTTTTAATAATTTGTCTGATGAGAGGCTCATTGAGTTAAATAACAACTTCAGCAACTTTAGAAAACAAACAAACAAACAAATAAATACATGTTTCACACTGCCGTATTGTATCTGGTCAGTATTCTGAAGATTTGGACTGATTTGAGGAACTCAAAGGCACCGATGATGACGTCAAAGCACATTAGAAAAATCAATTTCTATGTCAGACTGTCCGAATGCTTTGAAAATGTTGGGAAAATAATTCCACTATTTATAATTATAGTGTACGTTTTCTTTTTTCTTAGCACTCGTTAATATCTCAGAATTTTATCTTGTAAAATATATTAGAGTTGTGTTGATAACACATTTGAATTTACATTAGTTGCTGTATTGAGTCATAACTGTGTATTGACAGATAGGATTTGCTCCTCCTGTACTTCTACACTTCAGGACAAAAGAAGCAAGACAAACAGAGCAAAATAAAACAGGGAATCGGTCGTGAGCACAAAAGTGAAACTGCACCAGTAAACAAAGTTGGAAATTGAAGAATTGAGCAAGACTCAAACCAACACAACACTGAAATTCAAAGCCCCTGATAGTTATATCTGCTTAGTCTATATGAAGTTATTAATATGTCTTATCACGCCAATAAACAATAGATATCACATGACAAGAGTTACACTGAGATTCAATCCTCAAAATGTTCTTGTTAAATATATCACAAATGACCAAATGAAATGTTTGCTCTTTGAACAGGCTGCAGGAGTCAAAGACATACTCGTACACACACGTAACCTGACTCAATAATGCAGCTTGTGAGTGTTGGACGCAAAGTGTGTGTAGCATCCAAATCAGACACCCTGTGACATTCCCCCAGCCCCCTTCTCACACACATACACACACTCACACACACTTACATATGCACACATGACACCCATCAACCCCCACTTCTGTACTCTCTAACGCACACATACACACACCTCCCCCCTCGTTCGCCCACTAGACAGTGATTCTATGTTCCATGTCGCCACCCTGTCTTGTCACATTTCCTTCTTGTCTGCCACTCTGTCTCCCTCTCTTCCTCTTTTGTACTCCCTCTGTCTTCCCATCCTCACCCTCGCTCCTCTCCCATCCCTCCATCCAATCAATAGCTGCTGGCACTTCCTTCCACAGCTCAGGAAAAAACAATTAAAAGCCATCGATCCCAGGCACACACACTTGTGCACGGGCGCGCTTGAACACACACAGACATCCGTGCACTTCCACGCAACACACACACACACACTAACAAACACATGCTCAGCCATGAATATGCAAGCGGGTCTTCTTGACCTTCAAAGACAGGGGAAAGCCAGGTGACTTCATTCTTCATGGGACTGTCACTGGATATGTCTGTCGCCCCTTCTAACACACACAAACTTTTCCGTCGCGCACACACACACACACAAAAACACACACACACACACAGACTTATTGACGAATGTTTGAGACATTCAAACTAAAGTGGGTGCATACATGCATAGCTTAACATATCAAACACACATGGTTAATGGCACCCATGTTATTTAAATTTGAAAACATACCAGTATGTATTTATTATTATTATTTGTACATGGTTATGTCTTTTTGTTGTTGTTGTTTTTAACTGGGTCACTTGACATCTCAAACACACCAGACAACAGGATCCGTCAAGAGAAGAAAGCAGCACAATGGGCAGAAAAAACTGCTCTTGTTGTCATTTTCTGATTTTATTTTTTTATTCCTTCGAACCGACAATGATTGAACTATGTTCACAACTACTTCAGCAGATATTAAAAAGATTCAAAGACAGAATGACGACAGAGTCACAGAGGTTTCAGATGGCAGAAACAAGCAGTCCCTGATAGATATTGTTTTTGTCAGTTATAAACAGGTGGGTTAAAAAAAATGTTTTGTAAAAAACTCCAACAGGATGTGTTGTTTTTGTCAAGAGCGTTTTAGTGTTTGTGTGCGTTCATCTAACTTGCTTCACAGCATAAAACAGTTATCACACAATATTTTTCTATTTTTTCTCTTTTATTTTCAGTTTATAATGCAGATGTATGATTTTTTTTCCCATAGTCATAACAGTTTAGGACACTTGTCAACAGAAACTCTGATTTACAAACAGACTTATGTTCTATTTTGGTCATGTATAATAAGTTTGAGTGCAGGTCTGCTTAAGTCGTACTTACTCATTATTTTGCCATACTTATGACAAAATTATGCTATCTTTGAACGAAATCTGAACTTGAGCTGCAACAGTACCAGACACTCGGACAGATGGATGGAAAAAGAGTCAAAACTAGGAAGACTGAGGACAGATGGGAACTCTCTGACGTTACATTTAGTCGGATTAACTGCATCAAGTGCTTCAGCATCTACAGCTTTTACTTCAGGTTTGTTTAAAAAAAAAAAACAAAAAAAAAACAACAAAAAACAATGAGCAGAGGTGGTGAGAAAAAGTGAGAGCTTTTTATCAGTCAGATTTCATTCAGACATTTTTTCAGATAATTGGTTCACTCAATTTAAAATGTATGAAAAAAAGAAAAATGTACGGTAAGTGGGAGACAGAGTGATGGAGAGAAACAGCAGTCACACTCTGGCTGTTGCTCAATGAGGGAGTGGCCTGTAAAGCCACCTCTAATCTGTGTCCAGTCAGCCCTGACACACACACACACACACACACACACACACACACACACACACACACACACACACACACACACACACACACACACACACACACACACACACACACACACACTATTCCATATTTGCACAGTCCCAGCTACATGAAAAATAGTCACAACTCTCTGCTGCTTGACACAGGGGTTAGAAATGAAATTCCGTTGTTGCCGGGACACTTTTTCATTGTGTGTGTGTGTGTGTGTGTGTGTGTGTGTGTGTGTGTGTGTGTGTGTGTGTGTGTGTGTGTGTGTGTGTGTGTGTGTGTGATGGTGGCTGTCACTTTAGGCCAGGTGTTCCTCAGGGTCCACTGGTTCTCTTTTGATTTGGGGAGTTTGACGAATGAAGAGACAGAGAGAGGGGGCGAAAGAAAAAACACG
Organism: Xenentodon cancila; assembly: GCA_014839995.1. Taxonomy (NCBI): domain Eukaryota; kingdom Metazoa; phylum Chordata; class Actinopteri; order Beloniformes; family Belonidae; genus Xenentodon; species Xenentodon cancila. Next base: position 20,290,292 of record CM026207.1, on the reverse strand, counting down.
GTGTGAGAGAGCGTGATAAATGGTTGGAAAGTGACGGTTTGACTGCAGTCCTCTGAAGTTTCTGCTCCTGTCGTGTTGCCTGCCGAATTTGGACAAGGTTGTGGAGAGAAAATGCAATCTACATTAAATACTGTATAAGCAGGAGACTTTACCCTTCTTTTTCTAACTTTCTTCCTCTCCTTTTCTGCCATAATATTTTGCTTTTCCCTTCTTTAATTTTGTGCAGCTTAAATCTGTTAACAACCACAACTACCAGCTTGACAGATCAAACTGTGCAGGCTACAACTCCTCATAAGATTTTTAATCACTCTTTATAGTCCTAATTAAACTTTGGTAGTTTTAAAGCTAGAAAATGAAGAATATCGCGTTTAGGTATTTGGAACTACTGAAGAAAACCGGGAAGGAACATCTATACGTTTCCAGCATCAATTGGGAACACCAACAGCGTGAAAGTTGAATCCCTTACTGCTTTGAAACGATTGAACATCAATGAACGATACATTAAGTTAAGCAGAGTCGTGTAACATCATTGGACAAAAAATTGAATTAAATTAAAAGGAGGACAAACAGGCATCAGTACAGATGTAATGTTACTACAGTCAATGGTGCAGTGGTCCCTGGAGACGTGGGTGTACTTTCAATTCATGCCCTTTTTTCAGCAGCCCATGCAGCGAAGGATAAAAGCCTGTTTTGTATAAACACTGGCATGTAAGACTACTCTATTTAGAAAGGTAAATAGTTGAAAGGGAAATAACAAAATCATTCCAATATCTGTTTTCCCAGACAAGACCTGCCCAACTCTGCCTCTGATTGGCTCATCAGTCTTTTAAGCCTAAACCTAACCAATCCAACCAACGAAGGCAGCGTGCACTTGCCAATTAGAGGCAGCATCAGGTAGGTCATCTCCTTACCATCCTACTATAGGAAACTGGGTCATTTGGCTTCCAGATGAATGATTTGTACGAGAGCTTCAGCTTAGACTGGAGACTTAACGACAACAATCGCAATCTGGCTTGAAGCCTGGAAATATGAATGATTCCCTGATACATATTTTCAATATATGTTACATGATACGTCGTCGTACTCCCTAAAACTTTGACATTGAGAAAAAATAAATATAAACGCACGATAACGTGAGACATCATGCTTTCGGCTAAATTTAAGGGAAATAATGAAAACAATGTAAAAAATCTCTAATCCAAACTAGGATATTTTCCTTTCATCACTTTTCCTTTATGTATTTATACAATGTCCTGTTTCAAAGCAGCACTTCAAAATCAATGCATATATGAAAACGTAAAAAAAAACAACAAAACAAAACAAAAAAAGAGATTCTCAGTCCCAGATAGATCAAATAAGCTGCAACTTACCTCCAGGACTGGGAGATCAATTGTCCTCTGATCTGACTGGTTAATCGCAGCTCCTGGTTTTCCTCACAGCCTATGAAATTATTTCTCCCTCCTGTCAATCATACATGTTAACATGTGTGCGTGGTCTATTGATTCCCACTCATGTGAATATAATCTTTCTGCAGTTAACCAATTAGATAATTAACCAGTTTGGCAATCACCTAACAGCCAGGCCTTCTCGATTGTGTCGGTGTTCACTGCTGCTGGTGCTTTTATTGCAGGGCAATACTGAGTGGATCGTGGGTGTGTGTGCGCTTGTGTGTGTGTGTGTGTGTGTGTGTGTGTGTGTGTGTGTGTGTGTGTGTGTGTGTGTACTGATGTTATCACGCTTGACTTCAGATATTTGTAACAGGTGGCTAACTGGATCCCTGGGGCTCCATGCACTCCACATGGAGATCTGTGCTAATTGAGAGATGCATAATTAGTGTCTGTAAATGTGTACATGTGCTAAATGGGTGCTCTTGTTTTGAAAAATTGTTAAAGCAGGTTAATACAGAGACTTGTTGACATGCAGCACAGCCTTGTCATTGGCAAGCAGGTGTTTATCTGCATGTATGTTTGTTTACTGTCTGTCTCTGTGTGAGGCCTGTTTCTGTGTGTGTGAGGCACTTGTATTAGTACATCACTGTCCGTGTGCTGACAGCCATAAACCAGCAGACGAGCATGTCTCTTTCAGCAGAGTCAATTTTACAGCACCGAGTCGCAGCTTTGAACTGACAAATCAATAAAATCAGAGGGAGTTAAATAATTTAGAGCTGGCTCTAATTAGTCTTCTAGTCCTGCAGTATGGATTCGTCTACAATATTGATGACAAAGTGCCGGTTTATGGAAGAGATTGGAGGACTGAGCTCGCCTCTTCTCTGCCTTCTTATCAGAATTGGCACAATACAAATCAGCATCCCAGAAGAGCAGCGGGACTTTTTTAAACGGATGATGTACATGGGGAACACAAATGACTTAACGTACAGGTGTTCATTCGGTTTTGATTGATTTTCATTTTTTCTTTTTTTTTTTTCTTCAAAATTCCAGCACTGAAGAAGTCTCCAGTGGTGCTATGTGATACTGATATATTGCATTTGTAAAAATTTGAACATGGAAAGGTTTAAAACAAAACGCTTTTTGGTAGAAGAAATGATAACTGGCATGGGTTCACACTATCAATGTGTGTGATGATGGAAACAAAGATGTTCTGATTTTATCACCGGCTCTTTCGGAAATTTAAAGTTTCTTTTTTTTTTTTAATGTCCCTCTTAGCTGCAGTTGTCAGCACATTCATGGTTAATACAACAAAATTGTGAAATCACTGCTGCCTGATCTGAAGGAAGTAGGTTTTTAAGACTAAAAAATGTTCCATATGAACAGGAATGCAAATGTGTAAGTGTGAAAAGTTCGGTGTAGGAACGACGTGAAGATAGGAAATCGGAAAAGCTCTCTGAGGAGCTGATGTTTGGTTCGTGGCTCCAAGGCCAGAGTGTAACACGGCGACGAGGGCGACCTGTATATCTACACGAAACCAAACTACGACGAAAATTCAACTTATATTCACATTATCTAGAAATTCCAGTCATGTTGGAGACTTGTCTTATGTGACATATGCAATTTTATTTCATTTCATTATTTAACACATTAGTTGGTTAAAAATGTCTTTTAAGAGTTGAACAGGAGCTGATTTAAACCCATTGACTTCTTACTGCAGGAGTTTCCATTATACAGTGTTTGCCATAATGTTGTATACGTTTTGTTTTCAGAAACTATACTCTCTTCTCTTCCTCTTTTTATTTACAATCATTTCATGAGAAGCGGTAGAAAAAAACTGTTTAAGCTTTGCCAGTAATGTCTGGCATTTCTTGGATAACTTTGAGGATGTTGTATTTACTCATTTCCAATGGTATTGGTTTATTTATTTGTTTATTTTGTTTGAAAATGTGTGTAATCTGAATTTGGTTTATAGTCATCGTAGTCTGTTACAGCAAAAAAAAAAAAAAAGTTGTACCATTTAGAAAGAAAATGAATAAATCAAAATGACATCAAAGGCAGAAATTGCAGTGACAAATTGGATACATTGAAGTTCAAGTTATTATTAAAGACAGAATGTTGTCAATAATCTGACAAAGCCTTGCTTAAGGTGTCATTGTTCAGCACTCAGCCCACTTCTATATTTATTTGTTTTTTTATTTCTTTTTGTTCTTCAGAAGCGGGAGCGTCACTGCTGTTTACATGTACACTCCTGCAGTAGTCTGTGCATTGTTAGCGCCTGTTTGCTTGTGTCTGCGTGTGTGTGTGTGGCGGTCGTTATCAGTCCCGGGGGTGGATGGGTGGTGGGACTATCGATCATCTCTTTTAATTACCCCGAGCATAGCGAGGGGCCTAAATTAACTCTTCTCCTCTGGCTGCTGAAAAAGCCATGCATATTTCACGACCGGGAGACCAATCGTATGTCACTCAGCCCTTCTCCTCTCCTCTGACAAGACAAGACTTATCACTGTTATTTATCCCCCCACCACCACCACCGCCACCACCCCACCACCACTTTCTCCTTCCCTCGCGTCTGCAGCAAGCATGTTGTCTGTGTGCAAAACAAAAGAGTGAATAATAAATATCCACACCATGCATCCAAGGTTGTTGGGAAACACAAACAAAAATGTGAATCTCAAGTGGTCTGATCACTGATCTGTTTGCATTGTTGTGCATGCATGTGCAGCCATGCGTCACATGTGTGTCCTTGCTGCTATACAAGATGCAGTAAAACTCCACAGAGATGCATTGGAGGTGTTTTACCGTGCTGTTGTCATTGTGGCTTGTCTCCGGCTGCGGGGACTCCTATGTTAGGCACTACAGAGTTTAATCCCTTGCTCTTCTTTTACTTTGGCCTGTACTTTGCCTCTCAAAATAAAAGTCTAAAACATTTTTATCATCAATTTGCTCTTTTTGAGCTCTACTTTTTCTTTAAGGAGGAGAACTGGAATGACAGATGCAAGTGCACAAGCCGATAAATGTCCCAGTTAAACATAGTGGTGTTGTTTTAACAGCCATAGAGGTTTTCGGGGTGCCAAAACTGCTTTGGGAGAAATGTTGCGCCCGTGTCTCAAAGATATCTTCTACTACCTGGACTTTTGTGGTAAAAGGAATGACGAGCCGCTGGGGCTCAAGCTTGAGATTGATCCATTCGACAAGCTGTCGTCTGCAGTTTCATCGTCAAACTGGAGAAACAGAATTTGAGAAGGCGTCAACTCAATCATTTACATCAGCTGGCAAGGTAACATTATTATATATTATTATTGTTACTATTATCATTATCTGAGCTGACTGATGAACACCTATTTCCACAGATCACGTCAGGGCCGGTTAAGCAGTGGTTCATCCAAGATCTCTACATGCACTCAAAGTCCACAGCTGTCCCAGTTTGATGAGCTGGGGTGTACTGGTCAGGGGTCAGAGGTCAGGGGGCATTTGCTCAAAAAAGTTTAGAACCACTGTTTAATGATTTATATTAAAGTGGGAGAGGTAAACCTGGAGTTTTCACTTATTTGTGAGACAGGGGCTACTGTAATTGTTTGTCAATAATTTTAAATTTGTGCTATACCATCTGATGGTCTTTTTACTATATTTATATGATTTTACTTAGTTTGAGATTATGACAGTTTTTTACCTCCATGTCTATGTTGTAATCCAGAAAAACACATGCTCTGAAGTCATATGATGAACAGTCAGGTTGTAGTTTTTGCTCTTTAGATCAAGCTGTTATGTTAATGTCAATGGATGTTCAGTACAAGATAGTCAAATATTACATGTACGAGGTGCCTTAAAACACAGTTACTCCCATTACACTACGCCTGAACTACCGTGTAAATGCACATTATCAACCTTACACATCTAATTTTACACAGAGCTCACAGTTGCAATTATGTGTTGGATTATGTAGTCACACACAAAACATATCGATCTCCAAATCATTGGTGTTATCACAGATAATCATTAAAAACCATCAATTATTAAAAAAAAACAAAACCAAAGAAAAGATGAAGATATAGCTATTAGTGTTCAATATAAAGTCATTGTTTTTTGGCTTTTTATAATTACTTGTTAATTAAAAATTCTTGATGTGAGATGCAATGTTTAACTCCAGAACGAGTTGCAGTGTCATGGTGCACAACGTCTACCTCATCAATATTTAATTTGGTTTAAATTAGCTTGTATGGACTCTCCAAAACGAATCAATTCACAAACACTGGACTATCATGAATTTAAAAAAAAGTCTCTTTTCTTGTTTCTTTCTTTCCTTCTTTTTTCAAATTCTAATATTCCAGAAAATTGCATTTTTACCTTAATCGTGACCTACTGTTGCACACTTGTTTACATTTACGCAAAAGAAACACAACTTTAAAAAAAATGAATAAACAGGCAGGAAGCTGAGCATTCGAAATCTGGAAACCTGCTGGCTTTAAAAAAGAGATTCCTCTGTTTTTCTGTCGCGTTGGCATTTCCTGCACGGATGGTGAGCTTTATGATACAATCAGATAACACAGTGACAATGAAAACTTTTACAAGTAAAAGCTTTTTCTAGATTTCTCTGCCTTTCCGCCTATAGGCTCACTTGTTTCTCTCTCTTAAAAATTAAGCTGCAAACATTGATTTTCAGACTTTTCTAACATTTTTTGTACCCCTCTCTCACTCTGTCTCTCTCTCCTTACATTGTGTTTTCTCTCTTAGTTTGCATGTATGAGTGTGTGAGCATGCGAAGAAAAGAAAAACACAAAGATTTATGTTATATTGGTGAGTTGACATGGTAAGCAAGCCTTGCCTATCTGTCTGTCTGTCTGTTTTCTAACAATGAGTCAGTGAGTCAGCCAGTCAGCTACACACAATCAGTCAGCCTGCAAGTCAGTAAATTATCCACAGCTACTAATGGTCCTGGCTCAATCTCTCTCATTGTCTCCACACACACACACACACACACACACACACACACACACACACACACACACACACACACACACACACACACACACACACACACACACTGCAGCACACACACAGAGCAGCCATCCTCTGTGTAATTTAAATGACTGTCAGGTCAGTGGCGACAGCAGCACCTTGCAACGTTAAAAATGCCAGGCGGCTGCCATCGTCACCGCCAACAAGCTGCCCAAACTGTCACACACTAACACGCGTGTGGACACGCACACACATACAGAGACCTGTCAGCCACTGGTCACAATGCATTTACTTAGTGACAGAATTCTAATTAGTGGTCTGGCTGGTGTCACCTGACTTGGAGAGAGAGAAAGAGGAAGATTTCAATCGCTGAGGAGAAATGTTGTGGGAGATTGGAAAACGTGGACAAGGAGGATGGAAAGGTTTGGCGCGATAAA